>JANZLX010000001.1:10933416-10944866 GCA_025531955.1 Erythroxylum orinocense
TGCAAGTTGCTAGTGATGGAGGGAAGAAAGATTCAACCTTAAGCCTTGGAGAAGAAAGCAACGTGAATGGAGAAGAAGAATGGAGAAAATAAAGAATAAAGAAGAAGAAGGAGCATGTGTCGTTGGGCGGAAGACCAAAATATGGTCTTTCACTTAAAGAAAATAAGTGGTGTGGCAAGTGACATGTATTCTTATTGCTCCATTTGTTCCACTAAAAGAACTAGTCTATTTTATCTCCAATTTCTAATCCAATCATCTCCTAATTTGCAATACCACTTATCCATAAATCCTAAGGTTATTTATCAAAATTTTCAATGCCATTGGACAGAAATTTTACTGCCAATTAACTATTGTCTTGCCACTTGACATTTTTTCTAGTCCAAAAATTACCCCAATTTTTTTTTCAAAAAATTGCTCAAAAATTCTCCAAATTTTCTAAATCAACAAGTATACTCTCCATTTCAATTTTCAATACCAATTCACAATTCTCAATAACAATCAAATTTATTAACAATTATACCCAGAATGTCAATGAATGCATATACAACTATTGTTATGTGCAAAGATTCACTATTCATGTGCACGTATACCTTATGTAATGCATGATCATGAGATGAGTTATCCCAATTTCTCTGATTGATCTCACATGTACCAAATTTTTAGGGTTCAAACCCTTTATATAGAAACGGGATGTTACACGAATGACTCTGCAGCTTTCATGGACTTGATGAAAAAAGTATTTAAGTCTTTCTTAGACAAATTTATCATTGTCTTTATTGATGATATCTTGGTTTATTCCAAGAATGATAAGGACCATGAAGAGCATTTGAGGATTGCCTTAGAGACATTAAGGAAAAATAAATTGTACGCCAAATTTGACAAATGTGAATTTTGGTTAAGGGAAGTGGTGTTTCTTCGACATGTAATCTCAAAACAAGGAGTGCATGTGAATCTGAGAAAAATAGAAGCTGGGGTGAAATGGGAAGCATCTAAGAATATAGCAGAAGTGAGGAGTTTCTTGAGTTTGGCTGGGTATTACAGTAGATTTATAGAGGGCTTTTCCATAATGGCAGCTCCACTTACTAAATTGACAAGAAAGAATTAGAATTTTTTTGCGGACAGAGAAGTGTCGAAATAGTTTGAAGGAATTGAAGAATAGGCTCACAACTGCATCGATTTTGACTTTGCCTTCGAGTAATGATGGGTATACTATATATAATGATGCCTCAAGGAAGGGATTGGGTTATGTATTGATGTAAGAAGATAAGGCGATTGCTTATACTTCTAGGCAATTAAAGCCTTATGAGATGAATTATCCTACACATGATTTGGAGTTAGCTGTTATAATCTTTTCGTTGAAAATATGGAGACACTACTTATATGGAGTCACTACCAGGGTGTTCACAGATCACAAAAGTCTTAAATATTTGATGAGCCAGAAAGAGTTGAATCTGAGACAGAGAAGATGGTTAGAACTATTGAAAGATTATGATTTGATGATGGATTAGCACCCAGAAAAAGCTAATGTAGTAGCGGATGCATTGAGTAGAAAATCGACCATGGCATATGTGGAGACAGTATATGTTCCTTTGTTGAAAAAATTAGCCAAACTTAAAGTGACATTTAGGCAAGCTGAATCTAGGTGTATATTGTCTAACTTTAGGGTAAGGCCAATGTTAAATGGAAAGATTAAGGAATTGCAGGAATAAGATGAGTATTTGAACAGGCTCAGAGAAGAGATTAAAAATAGTAAACCTTCGGAAATAGAGATAAGAGAAGATGGACTGATGGTGGTAGGTAACAGATTGTGTGTCCTGGATTTATTAGAGTTGAAAGATGAGATTTTTGACGATACGCACAATGCTCCCTATGCAATGCACCTGGGGAGTACGAGAATGTATAGAGATTTGAAAGAACACTTTTGGTAGAAAGGAATAAAGAAGGATATTGCAGAGTATGCTAGTAGATGCTTAGTGTGTCAGCAAGTCAAGGCTGAGCACCAGGCACCTTCAGGCAAGCTTAAACCTTTTCCTATTTTGGAATGGAAGTAGGAAAAGATTACGATAGGTTTCTTGATGGGATTGCCGAGAACCAATAGGAAACATGATGCAATATGGGTGATTGTGGATAGACTAACCAAATCAGCACATTTCTTGCCAATTAAGAAGACAGATTCCTTGAATGCTTTGGCCAAGAAGTACATAGATGAAATAGTCAGGCTTCATATGATTTCAAGGTCTATAGTTTCTGATAGAGATTTGAGGTTCACCTCCAGGTTTTGGGAAAGCTTACAGGAGGCTTTAGGAACTAAGCTACACTTTAGTACAGCTTTCCATCCACAAACTGATGGACAATTGGAGAGGACAATACAAACTCTAGAGGCAATGTTAAAAGCTTATGTTATGGATCTCAAAGGCTCATGGGACGATCGTTTGCCTTTAATTGAGTTTGCTTATAACAATTCTTATCGCTCGAGAATTCAAATGGCACCTTATAAAGCTTTGTATGGTAAGACGTGCAAAACTCCTATTTGTTGGGATGAGGAATGTGAAAGGAAACTTGTAGGGCTTGCGTTGGTACAAGTCATAGTGGATAAGATAAAATTGGTGAAGCAAAGAATTAAAGCAGCTCAAGACGGAATGAAGAGTTATTCGGATACACATAGAAAAGAGATGGAATTTGAAGTTGGAGAAAAAATAGAGCTTTTCTATAGAAAGGAGTCTTGAGATTTGGTAAAATGGGCAAGCTTAGTCCGAGATATATAGGCCCTTATGAGATCATTGAGAAGATTGGGCCATTGGCTTATAAGTTAGCTTTGTCACCATAATTGTCTAAGATTAACATTGTCTTCCATGTATCGATGTTGAGAAAGTATCGATCTAATCCATAACATATAGTTCTACCTTTACAGGTTCAGTTAAGGGAGGATTTGACTTATTATGAGCAACCAATGGAAATTTCGGACATCAAAGAGAAAGTCCTTAGGAATAAGACAGTTCAGCTAGTCAAAGTTATGTGGAGAAACCATTCAGTAGAAGAGGCCACGTGGGAGCTGTTGGAAGCCATGAAAGAAAAGTATCCACATCTCTTTAATAACTCAGGTAAGAATTTCGAGGACAAAATTCTTTTAAGGGAGGAAGAAATGTTGGGCCCCGAAAAATTTGCTAATCTGAAAAAATTTTTGTGGTCTTACTAGATAACTTATTTTATTTATAGTTTAATTAGCATGTCAATGTTAGTAGGATTTTATTGCTTGAGTTGGGCTAAATTAAAGTGTTAAGAGTGTATAACCAAAAGGGCAAAATTGGCAAGTCACTTAAGAATGAGAGTTATAAGGCATAAATAGAAGGGCATAAGGGTTATTTTACAATCTTTAAGAGTGTAAGTTAGAAGAAGAAGTAATTTTTGTCTTGTTTAAGAAGAGAGTGTCGTGGAAGAGAGGAAGAAGAAGAAGAAAAGAAAGAAGGAAGCTAGGGCTGTTGGAGATCTTGACGAATTTGAAGAATCTTAAAGCTAAACAAGTATTGATGTGGGTAAGAAGTTGTTGATGAATGGTTTGAGTAATGTTTTAATCTTTTAGGGTTTAATGATCAAAGATAGATTTTGATGTAATTGTTAATGATTTTGGGTTGGAATGGGCTTAGAAAATGAAGTAAAAGAAGTGTTTTAATGTTAAGATGAGCTATATTTGAAAGATGGGAAGTATATAGATGAAGAGTGTCAAAAAATGTCTTCGGAATGAGTTTCTGGAAAAATTCGCTGCAGCAAACTTCGGACTTCACCGCGGTGAAATCCATTTTCCTGCACAGACATGTTTTGGTATTTTGGGCATAACTTTTGTTGCAGATGTAAAAATTGAGTTATTTTTAATTTTGAATAAACTAGAGACATAGGCTACAAGTTTTATGAAGAAATAAAGTTTTAATTCAGTCTATAATGATCTCAATGTTTGGATGAAATTTGAGTATAGAATATCATTTCAGCATAAGGATAGTCCCAACATGTTTGGAGTATAAATTTCGAATTACTGAACCAAATTGAATGATTTTGGTGTCAATGGAGATTTAAGACAATGAAGAACATTTTTATAGAAGGAAGTGTTACCAAATGTCTTCATTTGTCTGATCATAACAATCATGAAAAAGTTGACCCGAAAGTCTAAGTTTTGAAAGGATTATAGTTCAATTTTAGCATTTTGGTTATTGAAGCCTTATGAATTTCCTTTGAATGTTGTTTGAATGATAACTTGGTTTGTTATAGGATACCAAGCAAACCTGATCTAAGAGTAAGAGGAAGGACAACATTGAACTTGGATTATCAAGCGAAATTAGGTGGGTAATATATTTATAGTTGTTGTGTATGGGCAAATTGTCTTGCTTGCTTGTATGTTGTGTGTTAAATTGCTTGCTTTGAATTATGAAAATTGTTGAAAATGCATTGTGATTGTGATCATGTATTTCCTTGAAAAATATCATGGCATTTTGTATGAATGAAAAGATGCGAAAGCATGATGAGCATGAAAAGTATGAATGTGTATAAAATGAGTTAATCATTGAAATTTGATTGTGTTTGGACAAGAGAGAAACGTTTCGTTAGTTAGGTACACGTTGACATATAGCCTTCTCCTGGCTGCCCGTTTGAGGCCACGAGATCCTGAGAAAACGGACTCGTTTTGTTAACGGTATAAACTTTGGTTTATTTGTTTTGTTCCACAGAACTCTTTAGCCATTTATTGTGCATTTCGTCATTGATTGGTTAAGCATGATGCATAATTGAGTGTTTTGTTGTGATGGATAAATTACATGACATGTTCTTTGTGATGACATCTTGGTAATATGAGTTGTGAGTTAAATTGCTAAGCATTGAATTGTTACATGGATATATATATGCTTGAATGTGTGGCTCGTTGTTAATGGCTATAAATGTATAAGCCACTGAGCTTTGCAACTCACCCCATTACCTTTCACTCCTCAAGTGTAGAACGAGAAGATCGTTGATCATTGCAAGCCACCGGAAACTCCAAGATAGTTAGAGACTTTTGCACTAAGTTAGTGATTTTGGTTAGCTTTATAAGCATATCAACATTGAGCATCATTTATATTTGTATTAAGCTTTGATATGTATGATGATATGTTAGCAAAGTTTGTTCAATCTCTTTGGAATTGTAATGACTTGAAGAATTGAAGTTTCTTTTGTGTATGAATATGTTTAGCCTGTGGTTAGATTTGATTGTGTGTGTGTTAGTATTGGTTGTTAAATGTTGGGAGTCGAGTTTCAGAAATTGGGAGTTCGTCGTGGCACCGCGGCATACTTTTCCCAAAGGGTGAGGAACGCTTCCTTTGAGAGTTCACCGCGGTGAACTTCTCTTGTGAGGCATTCGCCACGGTGAACATTTTTGTCACCGTGGCGAACTCGCCACTTTGTCTCGTTGCAGATCCTTTAAATTTAAATCCTTTCAACCCTCCCCTCGCGTGATCCTTACCTAATGACCTCAAACGGTCACCTCGGGATAGGAAACGGGACCCAGGCCCAACACTTATTGTTATAATCATAATGTTATCTATTTTCTATCTATTTCCTCTTCTCTGTGTTATCTATTCTTCTTGTGGTAGTTGTGTACGGGCATTTAGTAGTATCACTACTAAGTATAAAAACCATCCTTTAATATTTATAAGCAACACCAATACACACATACATGACACATGCATATTCCTTGTAAAATAACACATTGGGATAATTCGAAAACAATAACAATACATGCATACACTTTTGTTTTATGATTAGTTTGAGACTTGAACAAGAACTTCAAATTCGTAAATAAGTCACTCACGATAAACCAGACATGGATGGAAAATAGGAAACTAGGACAATGAGAGAAATAAACATATAAAAGGAAAAGATTCAAGATTTAGATATATAGGTTTTAATAGTGGATCAACAGACCTGAACAAAAAATTTCAACATAATCCAATGGAGATATTTTCCTGAAGAGGTTTTAGTATGATGAGAATGTTTAGGCTGATATTGATGTAAGCCCTGATAAGGATGTGATGGCTAAGTATGATGCATATAATGATAAAGTAATTAGTGGAGTTTATTCATTTAATGTTTTAATTCCAAATGACTTCCAACTAATAAAGATTGTTTTAATTAACTAGAAGTGATAGTGACGAGTACCTTAGTGGAGACAACCTTAGGGAGGCAATTAGGCCTAGTAAAAGCGTTAGACGAGAAGCAGGTAATGGAACACGGGACTGGGCTTTGGCTATGGAATTTGGCAATCTAAGACAATAAAGGATGTTGTTATTGATTATTTAGTAGCTACATGATTTAATGTTATATGGAAAAAAAAAAGTGAGTCTAAGTGGATTAGAGTGGTATGCATTAAATGATATAAGTGGGATTATATGCAACATATGATAATAATGATAAATGTTTCAAAATTGGGACATATAGACCTGAGCAGACATGTTTCACAACCAATAAGCCTAAAATGGTATTATCCAAGTTTTTAAGTAGGCATTTCAAAGATAAAATTTTAGAGAAGCCTAACATAACCACAACTAAGATGATTGAAGAATATAGGGAGAAGTTCAACATATTTGTGAATTCAATTATGTGTAGGGCTACCAAGAGGAAGTTAAGCAAGGAGAGAGCATTAGCCTATGATCTTGAATATTCCATGCTTTAAGGTTGTATTAATAATTTGAAACTTAGCAATCCTAGTTCAACTATAGAAACACAATTGTCAAGGAATCATGATACCTTATTATTGCAATTAAAAGTTTATGTATTTGTTTTGCATGAATAAAAGATAGTTAGAAACATTTGAGGCCCATAGTTAGAAACATTTTGGGCCCATACTTAGGATGGATGGTTGCTTCTTAAAGACTAAATTTTAAGTGTAGCTAATTAGTTTAATTGGAAGGGATGGGGATAGAGGTATATATCTTCTAACATGGGCTACTGTTAAATTAGAAAATATTGATTCATAGAGTTAGTTCATATTACTATTAAAAGTTGATTTGGAGTCAGATCATGTAAATGGAGTCACTGTAATATCTAACATGCAAAATGTACATGTATCTTTGTTTAATATTTATTAAAATATTGCCTCAAGGTTTGAGTCTCATGCATCTAATATACATGCATCTTATGATTTATTTTCATATGTAGGGATTGATAAAGGTTGTTAAGACTCACTACCTAATTCATGCCATAAAATGTGTGTCATACATATTAGAGTGGAAAAGACTTAAGGAGGCAATTTTTGGCACATGCATAGTCAAAATATATTGAGAATTTCAATGAGCAATTGAAGAGGCTAGATTAAATTAAACTTGGATGTGATGTTGCGTTGTTTGAATATATAAAGGAGTCTTAGGCTAGGTTATATCAATTGTTCGAGTCAAAGTTTCCAATTGTCGATAATAACATAAGTGAGACTTTTAACAAATAGATACTACCTGCAAGGTACATATTAGTGATTAGTATGTTGGAGACTGTTAGGACAATAATTAGGAAATCTTAAGTTTCTTTTGTTAAGAAAGGGCAACCAAATAGAAGATGAACAATAAAGTCAAAATTTAAATATCATACAATGAAAACCATACATATGAAGATTGAACTAAACCTATTTTGCAACCATATAAAAGATGAACAACAAAATCAAAATTAAAATAAAGCCTACAACTATATTTAATAATATCAACCTTAGCTCTTTTTTCTTTTTAATTAACATTTTAAAGTCTTACTTCATAATGTTTATTTGCTTATCAAGTACCTTCATTTCTTTTAAACTTCTTCTTATTTCAACCTCCTTCTTAAGTATGAAAATTTCTTCCCTTAACTTTTGAATAATATAAATAGTTTTATTAGAAAATTTTGTTATTGCACCGTTGGAAAAAACTTATAATTATTGACTAGTTAATTATGACATCCCAAAAATCTTCTCCTGGGATTGTTATTACTCTATAAAGTCCTAAAAAATTCTTTTGGTTCATAATAACAAATCCCTTTTAGCTCGTATTATAGCTAGAACTGCTAGAATAATTTCATTCCAGTGAAGAGCTGTCATCTTTGTCTTTGGAGCTGGATGGATAGTGGGTACATTGGTGAGAAGGATATTGCTGGAGTTGTTGATAAAGAGATGGCTTCCATTCGTCTGATAATATGCTGAATACTTTAGAAATAGTTGAGAAATTTGGCTCTATTTGTTTGATGAGTTAGAAGGAATTAGCAGCTGTGGGTTTATGATAGGTTGACGTCGTTAAAATGTTTGGTCCTCTATAATTGAGTTTGATCAATGATTTTGGGGTAATCTTTAAACATTGCTGATAAACTCCTTCTAGATGTTGTAGATTAAACTGATTAATGAGATCCCAGTTGAATTCATACCTTGGTGGTTCGTCAATAGGTGGATACATACCGTTGCTAATATCTATTTGTACATACACTATTCTAGATAGATGTATGTCTAAATTTTGTAAACTATCTGTTTTTTTTAAATTAGGTAACTGCTAAAAACTTTGATGAAGATTTCTCTTTCTTTTGCAAATCTTTCTTTATAATTTTTGATTGCTAGAGTGAATCCAGCTGGAAATTTGACAAGGTTGTTTAGATTAGTTAGGTAAATGGTATCAACTAACCCACTTTGGAAAAAGAGATAGATAGTGAGTGCATTTGTCTCTAGAAAGATAATTGCTTTGGGTCCATAATGTCTTCTATTTTGGGAATAATACTTAAAGATTTTTTATTCCTCATTCATTCATTAAGTGCTTGGAAACAATCATAAAATATTTCAGGAGTTATTTTCTTTATTTCGTCTTTCAAGGCCCGGATAGGTACAACATTGATCTTTTCCATATTGATTGGTTTGCCAAAGGTTTTCATAGTAGTGAAAGTTGGTTGTTTTTCAAGAACTTGTTTATATTTCAGTTTCAAAGAGGGCTCTGTGAATTCTGCCAAAGCTTTCTCTACTTCTATACGGGTATTATCACTTCGATGAATAATGGAAGATTTTCTGGTGATATGAACAACAGCTTTATGCTATTAAGCATATATTCCGACCATAGGTCCATTGAAAATGACATAAGTTTTACTTTCTTTAAAGTGTCCTTTTTCTGAGAGATAGGTAAAGGTGTCTGAGTGATTTGTTGAGGTGTTATTAGCTGGATATTTTGTGGTTGTGATTGAATATTGGTTATTTAAAGATTTGTAGATTGTGATTGGTCAGTGGATATTTGTTTTTCAAGAAGGGTAATAGTTGCTCATAACTGATTAATTTCTTTGGTTACTATACCCACTTGTTGTTGAAGCTTTATTAATTCATTTTCTTTTTAAATGAGTGAATCCTTCAAGTCGAGGATGACTGCTTCCATTCTCTTGTTAATATATCTACAAGATTGTTAGTAGATGATTTCATATAATTGATGTGAAAAGTATATTGATTTAATTCGAGTTGCCATTGAATTAATCTTCTTTGATTATAATTAGTTTTAATATTATTTCTGGTGATTCCACTTAAATACTTAAAATTTGTTTGAATATAAAATTCAGCAGATAATAAATCAACTTTTCATTTTTCTTAATCCTTTAATACATGCAAGTGTTCTTTTTTTTCATGAATTAGATATTTCCTTTCAGTGGGATTAAAGGTCCTATTAATATATTTACATAAAAGAAATTTCTTTAAGTTAGGTGGTTGTGCTAGAAGACAACCAACCCATGTATCAATACTTGCATCTATTTGTACAATCAATGTATCCTTAGCATTATAATTGTATAATGCTGGTAAATCCTTACAAAGATTTTTTAATTTTTGTATTGTTTTTGTATCTTTCGTAGTCCATGTCCATTAAGTTTTGTACTACGTTTAAGTCGTATTTTTTCTCTTTAGCTAAATCTTTAAGAAATCTTTGATCAGATATATACTTTAATAATTCTAAAAAATTTTAGTTATATTTTTTAATGTGCCAAGAAAATTATGTAATTATTTAAGAATATTTGGTTATAATTTAAGAAAATTAGGAATTTCCTTACAATCATATAACTTAGATGAAACTATTACTATTGCTTATAAATTCTATAGAGAAAATTTAATGACTATAAGACAATACCCATTTTCAATAACTTATCAGATTAGTTATGCTTTAACTAATTCACATCATAGTATTAAATTTAAAAATATAGACAAAATTTACATTGATCAGTTGTTTAATGACGTAGCAAAAGTAGGAACATATCTACGAACTAATATACGAGAAATACTAGAAATAAAATACCCTATTAAACTATTAGAATTATCTAAACCACGAGTATCGTTTCTGAAAACAAACCTTTTAAAGAAAATTCTTTATTAAGATCACAATCTGTATTATTAGAAAGACTTGTTAGATTTACCGAATCCAGTATAAGTTTAGAAAATTCTATTTAAATAACTGAACCAAAAATAATAAAAAGGAAGAACTAGATCTAAATAAAGAAATAATTCCTATTAAAACTCAACTAACAAAATTAACAGAACATCTTAAAAATACTTTGTGAGTATTACTAAACAATTATCTGAATTATTAGATAGACAAACAAATATTGAAATTCAATTAAAAGAGATAATTACTATAACATAACTCCTAATAGAAAACAATCAAAAGTATATGTCATTACAAAAATTAATCAAAAGTAAGTGTAGTGTAGTTGGTGGCTCTGATACCATTTTTAGTGCTGACTCTTTCAATATATTGGACTCAGATTTTGTTTACGATATTTTTGTCTCAGATTTTGTTTCTATTAATTTTAATATTTTATCTAGTTTTTCATTTATTGGATATAATATTCTGAATAACTGTTCATAATTCTTATCTATTAGCTTTTGAATTTTGCTAAAGTCATTAATTTTTGGTAATGACATATACTTTTGATTGTTCTCTATTAGGGGTTGTGTCATAGTAATTATCTCTTTTAATTGAATTTCAATATTTGTTTAATTTTAAGTTATCTACATTTAATATATTGTCTGTCTTGATTTCTGTCATGCTAATGAAATAATCTTTTATGATTTGCTAAGCTATTATGTGTGTTTTGTAAATCTTTCTTTAGTTACTATACCTACTTGTTGTTGAAGCTCTGTTAACTCATTTTATTTTTTAATGAGTTAATCCTTCAGGCTGAGGATGGCTGCTTCCGTTCTCTTGTTAATATATCTACAAGACTATTAGTAGATGATTTTATATAATTGATGTGAAAAGTATAATGAACGTATGAATAATTTAAATGATCAAATAATAGGAATAATGAATGGAAATCTAGCTTATGGAAAAATAAATTTAAATTTTGTAATGACATATACTTTTGATTTTTTTTATTAGGGGTTGTGTCATAGTAATTATCTCTTTTAATTGAATTTAAATATTTGTTTGTCGATCTAATAATTCAGATAATTGTTTAGTAAT
>JANZLX010000001.1:10967976-10980492 GCA_025531955.1 Erythroxylum orinocense
GAGTTTCCTCAGCTTTTCGCCATCTACAGCCTCCTGAAGGCAAACCGTGCAGTAGGGGGCATAATCGTCAATAATCTGTCTATGTTTTGATCTGAAGGTGAAAGAGTGAAGGCGATTATTACTGGGCCATAAAAACTTTGTGCATACACGAATAGAGCAAACGATGAAAGTGATAAGGATTGTGTTCTTGCAGCTGCTAGTACTGGCGGCCGTAGAAATAGACTCGGTTATCTTGGTCACCAAGTCCATTTTGCTCGATCTTTCCTGATTACTACTAGAAAGATAAGCACCTTCCCATGTTTTTATACGTGTCTAATCAAAGATGCCGCTTCAGAGAAGACATTAGCTAATTTAGCAGTTCTTTGAGGAGCCAGTACTTGTACATTTGTTGGAATCGTAGCTTCTAAAACCTTTCAAATCTCTGACGTTTGCTTCAGTCAATAGTATTTGGATCAGTCAGTAATTCAACACAGAAAATTGTGGAGATGCCGTAAATGCGTATGCACACTCTTCTTCTTGTTTATACTCAAAATGTTTCGGGAATATAGGTCAATTTGTTTCAAATTACTAAACTAACCAAAGGTGGAATTAATTTAATAGCAATTCAAGTAATCATTATCCAAGTGCTCTTTTTAGAATTTGCAGGAACGGTACACCGAACGTCTAAGACTGTCAAGACTTGAATCTTAAGCCAATAACTAGCAGGCAGATCACAAATAATGTCAAATAAAAAATCTATGAAGTTGTTGGTGAACGTCACCGTCTAAAGGACGACAGATTATGATTGTTCAAATAATAATTCTGACAAACACGCACTATTGCATCATGCACAGCATACTTGGTTCCTTGTGATTGATATTAAAGATCAAACTGTTTTTTCTCCAATCGTTCTCTAAGGACTCATGTCATTGCTTTAGTTGAGTTGTTTTCATTTAATCCCAACTAGAGCTGAAAAGATTACTTTGTTGTTGATCAGAGGTTGAAAATGAGTGACAATTTTTCTGCTTTGTCAACTTTCGACGAAATAGAAGCACCAAACACCTAGTAGTAGGAGTTACTTTCTCGTAGCCATCAACTACTTTGCTAACCTTTATAACTATATATATAAAGTGATCGGGTGCATATATTATTTTATAAAAAATGTTTATCATCATCATTACCACACTCAGTTTGAAATCTCGCAGTGAAGCAGGGTCTGGAGAGGTTTGATAGTACGCAGCCTTATCCCTAACAAAGTAGAGACACTGTTTTCAATAGACCCGCATGCAGATGTGATATGCACATTAATGATGCAGGAATAAGGAAATACGCCAAATAGTTAAAGTAAAAAAAAGAATTCCAATAAAAGACAAAGACATACCTGATGCATAACCCGATCTGTCAGTACCTTACACCTTGTAAAGACGGGCCCGTTTCATCGCTAGTCGCACTGGGGTCTTCACTAAGCAGCCCTGAGATACGTGTGTCGTTTACCCTAGCAACTACCTAAGTGAGGGCTAACTCTGACATATCTTTCTTGATCCCTTACTGTCAAGTCTTTTAAGGCCTTCCCTTCCTGCTCTTGTTGCCACTTAGGTCTATTATCTCACCATGTCGTACCGGAGTAGCAGAGGGCATCCTGCGCACATGTCCAAAACAAGCTAAGCCTTGTCTCTCTCAATTTGTCTGCAATACTTGCTACTTGTAGTCTCTCTCTCACTACCTGATTCCATACTATATCCTTTATGGTAATGCCACACATCCACCTAGGCATACGCATTTCTGCGATCACCAACTGTCTCGTGTGTCTACGTTTAGCCGACCAACATTCTGCCCTATATAACAAGGAGGGTCAAATTGTTATTTTATAGAACTTCCCTTTGAGTTTTACGGGACCCTTTTTATCACTTAAAATACCTGATGTACTCTTCCATTTGATCAACCCAGATCTAATACGATGTAGTATATCGTCATCAATATTTTCATCGCTCTGAATGATGGATTCGCGGTATTTAAAATTCGATTTCTGTGGTATGACATCAGTGTCAATGGCTACGTCTCCGCCTATACCATCTGGCTACTGGAGAACTTGCATTCTAAATACTCCGTCTTGGACCTACTCATTTTAAAGCCTTTCGACTCTAACGCTTCTCTCTAACATTCTAACTTGGCATTGACCCCGTCCTTAGTTTCATCCACCAGGACAACATCGCCAGTAAAAAGCATACACCAAGGTACCTCCCCTTAAATATATTTGGTAAGTTCATCTAACAATAAAGTGAACAGAAAAGGACTTAGAGTTGAGCCTTAGTGTAGGCCAATACCAATAGAGAATGCTTCTGTGTCACCTCCTACCGTCCTGACGCTAGCCAATGCTCCTTCATACATATCCCTAATCACTTTGATATACGTCGTAGAAATGCTCTTTTCCTCAAAACACCACCATATGAGTTCTCTAGGAACCTTGTCATAAGCCTTCTCTAGATCTACAAAAACTATATGAAAGTCCCGTTGTCGTTCGCTGGCGTCAAAGCAGATGTATTGCTTCTATCGTGGTAAATATGCCCGCCAACCCTTGATTTCGAAATCTAAAACTAACAATTTATGCTGGGTTTATAGGCATGCGGCAGGGAGTACTTTGCAATCCTTGCACCATGATCTAGCACTTGTCCTGACAAGGAGATAATCAATTTGCGTCTTGTTCGTGCTACTCTGAAGCATCACCAATTGCGCTTCAATTTTCTTAAAGAAGGAATTTACTATAACTAACTCATATGATATGGTCATGTCTAATAAATCAACCCCACTAGCATTTCTAGTGTCGTATTCGAAGCCCCTATAAATGCCTGTATAACTGGCTGAATCCAGTCCTATATGCCCATTAAAGTCCCCCTAGAATGATCTGCTCGGTATTAGTGATGTGTAAAAGCACGCCCTCTGGCGTCTCCTAGAATGTACGTTTTTGTTGTTCGTCTGCGCCAGTTTGAGGTGCATACGCACATACTACTTTGAGAACTACACTGCTGAAAACAATTTATGCCACCATTATCCTATCATTGACCCTTGTGATTCCCATTACTCTTTCCAGTAGTCTCTTGTCCACTAAGATACCTACCCCATTCTGCTTCCGCATACTTCCCGAGTACCATAGTTTTAATCCCCCTATCTCCTTTACTTTAACTCTTGCCCACTTAGTCTCCTCAATGCAAGCTATTTGTATCCGATCCTTGTCTAAAATCGCAACCAATTCTAAGGACTTTCCTATGAGGGTCCCCACATTCCAAGAGCCTATCCTTACTAAGTGATCTCCTTCTTTAATCTCGTAAGGTGTGCGGACCGACCCACTTGCACTGGTACCACTGACTTGCTCTGAAAGCATCTTTCCTAGCCCGTGCTTCTCACGTTTTCACGTAGGTACTATCCTATGAAAACATGAAAAGCTAAAACTAAAGGACCCCACCATAAAGAGTAAGGAAAGAATTTAATAATAAACCCAAAAAATATTAATAAAACTACGACAATAATAATAAAATCAATAATAATAATAAATAATAATAAATTATATATATATATATATATATATAAGAGATATAAAAAGGACAAAACCAAAACTAATAGGGAACTAAATTACAGGAAAATAATAGTAATAAAAAACGTGTATAAATCTATTAAATAATTTAGCAAGATAACCAAGACATGCTATTTGTCTATTGTGAGTCCTAATTTATGTAACTCGACCCTTTTGACTTCTTAAAAATGAGAAAGCACATGAATAACAATTTATTAAATGTTATTTTTCTATTATTTATGTGAGTTAATTAGGAATCATATATGAGTTAACACATTTTTATTAGTATCATTAAGCATAAACTTATGCAATCTTTCATTCGAGACACACATATATATATGATAGCTTGATCAAGAAGAAGATAATTTCGGGAGACAAATACATAACTTTCTAAAAAATAAGCTATATATGAACAAAGAATTTTCTTTATTGCTGCAGCGGAAAAATATGACAATAAATTAAGGATGAAACAAACACTAAGTTTAACGTGAAAACCCCCCAGTAAAGAAGGAAAAACTACATAACAAGTAGACAATAAATTCATTAAACTTAATACAAAAAAAGTCAACATACCAAATACACTAAAGAAAGATATAAGAAGTAGGGTGTAAAATATTCTGCTCCTGCACACCTTGTACAGGTTCTACTGCTGTATTTATAAAGCCAAAGTTTGTTACAAGTGAGAGTTTGGATTCAACTTTGATTCTACAAGACAAATTATATCTAAAAAAAGATAACCTATATAAGTTGTCTAAAGCTAGTCAAAAATATCACAACAAGGATTACACAAAGATGATTACGTAGAGAAGATTGTATTGAGAAGATTACGCAGAGAAGATTACTCAAAGAAGATTGTAGATAAGATTGTTGCTGAGAGGATTACGCTTGTTTTTTTTTTTTGATAAATCAGAAATACTTTATACTAAATAATCGTTATGTACATAACTTGAGTTTCTTATACAAGAATCTCATACTACCAAAAGGTGGGTCTGAGTAACCTATTGCAATCTTACAAGTTTTCTCCATGCTTCACAACACTACCAACAAAATTCTACAATCATAATACCAAAACCTAATGGAACTATCGAAATGAGCGAAAAATCAGCTGCAAAAGTAGACAAACACAAGATAACACATCTATTCAACAAGTGTACTGCCGATTTGCCATCTCTTTAGTAACTGTTTTTTTAGGAGCTTGAATAAATCGCCCTTCCAACCCACGGTAGAAGTTTTGATCTGTTGCTAAGTGGTGTTTTGATGAAATCCAAACACTCTCTCCTTACTTACTGTACTAGGAGGAGTTTAATGCCATTCCTCTAATTCTTCCCATTTCTGCTATAATAACCAAGTGCTATTGACCTGAAACAAACTTAACAATAAAAATATTAGTGAAAATGACCACTATAAATACCTCCCCTTTGTGTTTGAGCGGAGATGTTCCATAACTTGGAAGATTGCACTGGAGGCCAAACTCCCCACATCCTTAGCTTCATCTTTGAATGTACGTGTATTCCTCTCATACCATAAAGTGTATACAATAGTGGAAAGGAGAATTGGAAAAAGGTTATTGTCCGAGGCTCTGGAATGGAGGTTAAACCAATTAAGAATGGATTGGAGATTTGAAGGGACTAGGATATGTATATGGTAATGGTTGAGACAAAGGTCCCATATGGATTTGGAATAAGAGCACGCAAAAAATAAGTGGTCAATAGTCTCATTTGCTAAGAAACACAAGGAACAGTGATTTTGGGTTTGGAGATAAAGAAGTTTGTCTCGTGTTTGTATTTTTTGAAGGAAAGCTAGCCACAAAAGAACATTGAGGGATATTAGCTTTAGACCAAACTAGCTTAAACCATGTAACATTTTGAAGAGGTGGTCTCGGGAAATTAAAGGCTGACCTGTTAGTGTACATTTTAGAAGGGTGAGCTAACCATTCTAAATTGTTCGAAATTGAACTATTTAGATTATACTCAAAGGGCTCAAGGTTGCGAATACCCCCTATAGAAGCCTCTTGTCAACTCCACTCATCACTGCTGATTACTTCTGAAACTCTTGCTATCATTGGAAGATTCGATCTATTAATCTCTCTTGAAGTAGTAAAGTCCCTCAGTATTCCACTTGGGTGCCACAGATCCTACCATAACAAAGTAGAAATTCCATTCCCTATCCTAAATCTGAATTGGTTTCGTAATTTATCCCTTACAACTACGATTTTCCTCTAACTCCAGGAACTATTATTGGTTGGTTGGATGCTCCAGAAATTTTCCCTTCGCAATAAAATTGTATGGACCCACTTAACCCATAGAGCTTCCCTATTTACAAACAAAAACCAAATCCTTTCACCTAAAAGAACATAATTCCAAGTGGTCAAATGTTTGATCCCTAAACCTCCTTCCTTTTTATTTCTACAAATATCACTCCATTTCACCTTGGCAAATGAATTAGAATCCACCTTCCCTGCCCACGGAAAATTCCTAAGCTTAGACTCTATATCCTTAAGGATGGATGAGGGGAGGATGAAAAGGGAAGACCAGTATACTTGGAAAGAAGACAAGACTAAAATGACCAATTGAAGTATACCTGTATAGGAAAGAATTTTATGAGTCCAATTGTTTATCCTCTTCTCAATTTTTTCCATGATGGGTAAGCAGTCCCTCTTAGATAACCTTCCTGTCAAGAGGGGAACCCCTAAATAATGAATGGGAAGGGAGCCTTTTTTAAGGCCAGAGATAATTCCATTTGATGAGTCAAATAAGTCACATATGAAGATAAGAAAAATTGACTCTTGGAAGTATTCATTTCCATACAAGAAAAACTGGAGAAAGTAACTAGACAATCAAATAAGTCTGTGCTGGGTTCAAATCAGCATGGCAAAACATAAAAAGATCATCAGCGAACAAGAGATGGGTGATTTTTAGGGGTTTACATTGCCAATGATATTTGAAGGTAGGATTAGTGGCTATAAAGTCATTCAGACTTCGAGAGAAAACTTCCATACAAATTATGAAAAGGAGGGGGGATAGGGGATCCCCTTGGTGAAGGCCTGATTGGACTTTAAAATTTTTTGAGGGTGTTCCATTTATCAAAATAAAGTATGAAGGGGTAGTAATACATTCTTTGATCAACTCAATAAACTTGTTGGGGAGACCTACAACAACTAAGGCATTAAGAAGGAAATCCCAGTGAATAGAATCATAGGCTTTTTGAAGGTCCACTTTGAAGGCACACCTCTTTTGGTTATTAAAAAGATGATAATTCTTTAAAATTTCTTGGGCCAAAAGAATGTTATCCCCAATTCTGCGATTCTTAATGAAGGCACTTTGGTTAAGGCTAACAACATGAGGGAGAATCTCTCTAAGTCTCCTTGCTAGGATTTTTGCAATGACCTTATAAAGCAAATTGCAACACGAGATAGGTCTATATTCATGCACTTTAGAAGGGTGGGTTTTTTTAGGAATGAGTGAGATGAAGGTTGAATTTAGCTCTTTGAGGAGTTTTCTATGAGTGAAATTTTTTTGAATAGCTTTAGTAACGTCCTCTCCAATGATATGCCAAGATTGTTTGAAAAAAAACCATTGAAACCATCAGGTCCTGGGGCCTTATTTGGGTTAAAGGAATGGACAATCTCCTTTATCTCTTGGGTTGAGACATCCCTAGTAAGCGAATCAGTCAAAGTGACAGGTAAAGGATGAGGGAAACAGTGTTCCACATACTCTTTAGAAGAATGAAGGTTCTTCTTATCACCAATGGAACCTAGGAAGAACTCCATAAACTCAGCTTAAATCTCTTTTAACCCAACTATCCTGTTCCCATTACCCACAACTAAGGAGTGTATGTGATTTCTATTTATGTGAGCAAGAAGCGAGTTATGGAAAAATTTAGTGTTCTTATCCCTTTCCTTGAGCCATTTAATCCCGGAGGACTGTTTAAGAAAGACTTTTGATCTTCTAAAGCACTGGGTAACCCGTTAATGGCTTCAGATTCCCTATCATGCAGAATGGAAGACCTAGGCAAGATTCTCAGTTGTTCCTGAATGGTATTAAAGGTTACTTGATAATTTGCTACTCTAACATTCACATCCCCTACCTGGCTAAAGTTCATCATTTTGAGGTCTTTTTTAACTAGCTTAAACTTAGAAACCACACAAAACATTAGAGAGCCCTGAACTAGAGAGGACCAAACTTCCTCGATGGTCAGAAGGAAATTGGGCTAGGAAGCTAGAAAATTGAAGAATCGGAAAGGAGCAGCTCTCTTCCTCATATTAGACGAAGCCCTAACCACTATCGGAGAATGATAGGAAATGTTTAGGTTCTACATAACACAAAAGGAATATGGGAACCTAGAGGTCCATGTTGAGTTAATAAGGGCTTTATCTAACTTCCTAGCAACAAAGGAATCTCCACTTTGTTTGTTGTTCCAAGTAAAACGACGACCACTTGCATTCAAATCAAACACAGAAACGTCCTCAACATACTTTTGAAAATCACTAAGCCCATTCAAAGTATAGGAACTAATGGGTTTTGCTTCAGAAGGAGATAAAATCGCATTGAAGTCCCCAGCTACCATCCAAGGAAGGTTACCCACTGAGAGATTGACGGAAGAAAGATCAGACCAAAGATTCTTCCTATAATTGAGATTGTTGGACCCATAAAGACAAGTCAGTAAGAAGGAGGAAGAGCAGTTCCTAGGGGACATCTCTAAGTGGAGCAACTGATCACTAGTTCTAAGAATAGTGCACATAAACCTATCTGGGTTCCAGGTAATAACTAACCTAGCATTCAAAGCCTGGTTGCCATTACTGTAAGAAACCCATCTTGGAAACATGGAGGAGCAAACAGACTATAAGTAGGAAGGAGACCTAATCCTAGATTCGATCAAACAAACAAAAGAAACAGATAAACTCCTAAGACAAGCTTTTACGGCTAATTTTTTTTTAGGGTTATTGAGTCCCATAACATTCCTAAAAACTAGATCCATAGTACAACAACAACCAAAAACACAACCTACTTCTGTTTTCTCCTAGATTTCCTAGTGCTCTTCACAGTAAAAAAACCCCTCTTCCCCACCCGTAATACCAGAACTAACAGGAACCAATTCAGACAAAGGATAGGAAGGAATACCTACCTAATTTGCAGCAGATGAATTGGAGTCTTCAAGGTCTCCACTCAATTCTTCTTACAAGTGAGTATCTTGGTTGTGATGAGATAAACTCCCAGCATAACTTGCATCTTTATCTCCTGGGGTATTCATATCATTCAAAAGAATCTTCTGACGTAACTCTTGGCCCTCACATTGCCCATTTCGGATCTTTGTTGGGCTACTTAGCTTGTTATTTGAAGGACCTTGCCTTAAGGTAAGTTCCTGCTCCTCTAACAGCTTCCTAGGAGTGTTTAAAGTCATGTCCTTGCCCAGCTCTAGTTCTTGTTGGAAACTAGTCTCAAACCTTCTCCTGGTAGGAGCCCATTCTTTCTTCAATGTATTATGCTCAGGTCTCCATTCATTCTCCACTCTAATTTCCTTGATAATTAGTTCACCCTCCTCAGAATAAGTAGCCAATTGGAAGGAAGAGGGTCACCACTTCTGCAAGTCTAGCTCCACAAATAACTGTGCATACATAATTCTAGACATTTTTGTCGTCTGTGTATCCATTAAAAGGGGTTGACCCACTGCACTGACAATCCTCCCCAATCCTTCAGTGTTCTAAGATTCAACCGGAATATTATGAAACTTAGCCCAAACCAGAGCATACTTGACCTCTTCTAGTTCCCCACCATTTATACTCCACTTTCGAAGAAACAATGGCTTACCTTGGATATGCCAAGGGACCTTCTCTAATACCGTGTTCAATCCTACTTCTGAGTCAAACTTAAACAGAAAATTGTTGGAGCCAGTTATGAGAGTTTCTTTTAGTCTGAACTCTACCCAGGATTTAGCCAATGCTTTCTGAACAAATGAAAAAGCTAGTCTTTTACCTATGAAAAAGCCAATAAGAGCTAACCTGAATTATGCTGCTCCTTTTTTAGCTAGCTTTGGAGGAGGGATGACATATATCTGGGACTTCTTGACCTCCGGGGGGTTAGTAAGATAAAGATTTATCAGTTGTTGAGTCCTCCAGCCCTACTGAAACTATTGCCTTCCAAGTTTTGATGTTTGACTCCAATGATAGTTTAACTCATCTAAAAAATGAAGTATGCAATGGCGTGGATAGGTGCTAAAGAGTTTGGGTTGGAAATTTAGTCAGGGGGATTTGGGTTGGAGTTGGAAGGGGGGTGGATGGCTGGCAATGGAGTGGGCGGAGATCTGGGTTGGGATGGGGGAGAAGATGAAGCCATGAATGAAATGAGAGAGACCTACCTAAAATCTCGTCAGTTATGGAGTTTTCCTCAGACGACGCTCATCGCTCTCTCGAAGCTCTCCAATGATGCTCACGCTTGCAATCGATTTGCTTTTAAGAATCAATACTTTCAGCTCAATAGGAAAGATTACGCTTGTTGTTGAGTCTCTTTATCACTCCCCCTTAAGCTAGGCAAGGGAGCATGCAAAATGTCGAGCTTATACCTTAGAAACTCGAATTGAGAACGAGCCAAATGTTTGGTGAAGAAATTAGCTAATTGCATAAGTGATGGGACAAAACATGTCATAAGAGCCCCAAGTGCAACACATTCTCCAACATAGTGATAATTGTCCTCAATATGTTTAGTGTGAGCTTTAAACAGGGGAATAACTATTAAATACAATGCACTAATATTATCACAATATAGTATAGGAGGATTGCGTAAGGACACACCAATGTCTCGGAGAATATACGTTATTGTGAGAGAAACCACTTATAATTCAACATCTCAACTTAGAAATCACAACAATACATGAATGAATGAAGACAGAAGTGAAGTGTATGTGTCTGAAGCAAGAGCGTCGAGGAAGGAGAAGACACGGAGAAGCTCTTGACTTTTTTACACTGTCAGAAAAACAAAAGACAAGGACTTAGACAAACACTCATCCACGTGAGCTAAAAGCTGAAGCACTGTTCTTTACATACTAAAGGACAAAAGCATCATACTGTCGTATTTTTACAAAGCAAAAAGCAAGTCACTTAAGAGGACCCACGTGAAGAGCACATGTCAATTGTTTGACTCATTCAAAAGCCACATCCGAGAGAGACATCTTGTTCAAGCATACTAAGGCTCATTAAAGGTCACATGGGAGGCAAGTGAGATAGATAAGCTTGGGGCATCCGAAATTTCCAGCAACTATAAAACAGAGGCAGGAGACTTCAGACACAGAGATCACACATACAGAAATTCAGTCGTCAATTGTTCAGTGTATTATCAATCTTTGAGAGTGCAAAAAATTAGTGAGAAGAAAAGAGAGCAAAGAGTGCTAGAGTACCACTTGTTTCGGGTACTGGTGAGTTTGAGGAGCTCATACTGCAGGTGTTCAAGGACACCCGATCAAGAAAACATGATGAGGGAGAGCTGGATTTGTGAAACTAGGAGGCTGAGTCATATAAATGATCTGTCGAAGTTTTCCATGTAAAAACGCTTTTTCCACATCAATTTTTTGAGTTTTCCACCTAAAGGTCATATTGACTGCCAAAATAGTCCGTATAGTGGTTGGTTTTACCACAGGACTACATGTAGTCAATTCCTGCCACTTGTGTGTTTCCTTAGGCAACTAGTCGAGCTTTGCATCTTTCAATACTTCCATTAGGGTTGAGTTTAGTCATAAACCATTTTCTTCTTATGAGGTTTATATGACGTTCAAATGGAACTAGACTCCAGGTTTCATTAGCCTCAAGTGCTCTCATTTCTTCCCTCATAGCATCATAACAATGAAGCATTGATAAAGCTTGTTTAAATGACTGTTTTTCTATGTATAGGTCTACATTACTTACAAAGAAAGCTTCAAATTTAGGGTTGTATGACTTGGATCAAGTAACCATAGGGTGTATAATAGTGACTGATGGTGGACGTAAGTATTTACTTTGTATAATTTTTGGGGAAGCTAATTTAAGTTTTGTAATGCTATCATCTGGGCTACAATTTACACTTTGAGAACTCTCAATCAAAGGATTTGATGACACATAAGTGGGTACAGTTGTAATGGAGGGAGTGTTTGTGGGCTCAATATGTAAAGACGATGTTTCACTTGAGAAGTATGATGGTGGACTTTGATGTTATTGAACTGCATGATCTTGTGAGACACTAGGTATGTGTCATCTCTGTTGATCTGTGATCATCAAACGCTTAAGTGAGTGACTTTGAGGGTGCGGATTTATGACAGAATGTTGCTCCTCTGGTAGTGCTTGGCTTAGTTACGTGTGTGAGTTTAACATTTGCCCATGAGAGAGAACTTCATCACGTTGCTGCTCATTTGATTGAAGAAGTTGCACAGAAGTGAGCTGACTTTTTCCTGGGAGAGGAAGATCAAGAGGGATTAACATTTCACATTTAACCTGAGCATGGTCTACGTCATCATCATTAAAAAATTGAGAGAATGTGGTAATTGCAGCGTCCTCTGTTACAAATGCTTAGGAAGAGTTTCTGTCATAATAAGGAAAAGCACTTCCATCAAAAATTGCATTTCTAGAAATGTAGACTCTCTTCGTTGAAGGATGATAACACCTATAACCTTTGTGAAGATTACTATAACCAGTGAATACACATGGATAAGTCTTAGGCATAAATTTGTGAGTGTTCCTCTTTCTGAGATACAGAAAACATCTACAACCAAATATCCATAGTACTTTCTATATAACTTTTGAAATGGACAATCTATGTTCAAGATAGGTGATGGCATCCTATTTACTAGAAAAACTGTTGTTAGGAAAGCTTCGACCTAAAAACTAAGAGGAAAATCATAGCAGAAAGAATCGTGAGTCTAGTTTCAACTATGTAGGAAAATCCCGGTGGGCACATCACATGTACCTGGTGCGGAAAACAAAAATTTTTGTCCCGGGACCTTCCCGA
>JANZLX010000001.1:10980592-11002197 GCA_025531955.1 Erythroxylum orinocense
ATTGTAGAACTTTCTTTTAGCTTTCCATTGATACCAAATTTGTAAATTTTGAAGTTCTGAGTCAAAAGTTATAAATTTTAAAAGTTAGAATGTCGAAAGAGGAGAAGACAAGAAGACAACGTTCTTCATATCTAGCTCAAATACACAAATAATACAAACAAGAGAAGAAAGTATAATAAAACATAAATAGACATTAAAAGATACACCAATTGGAAAAAAAAAAGCCACACCCACCTACCTAATGTCGTAAAAATACTGTCAAATCATGCAATAATCAACAAATAAACACATTACAAAAAAATTTCTTACTCATTGTCACATATATCCAAAAATACTCTTTCTTAAGCTTGAGATATTCTAACAATAATTTTCATATCACTGTTGCACCAATAAAAGAAATTAGATTTCTTATTCGAACTTCTTTTCAGAATTGTGATTTTCTATACTGCCTTTCTACTCTGATAAAGATTCAACACATACGAAAATGATTTTGATTAAGTTAGTCAAACACCAATCACAGACAATTGAAGGTATTGTAAGCTTGACAATAAGCTTGGTTAGCCCATTATCCATACATTTTTTTTATAAAGGCAAAGCCCAAATTTTGATTTGAGAATAAGCCCATTTAACCATATAAATTTTTTTAGGTACAAGTCAAGCTTCGATGTTGATAAGCTTTGATTTAGCAAACCCGAATTGAAGACTGAACCAGGTCATATTTTGACCCAACCTGAAAAGATCAAGCCCTATTAAATTTTGAGTCAATATTTAAGTTTTAACAAGCTCGAGTCCCTAAACCACTATTCTAACCAAACCACCTTTATTAAATTCAAGTCAAACCTAAAACCCCAAAATCAAGATGTCAAATCTAATTTTTCCCTGGTTAAAAAAAAAGGAAGAAGCCAAGTAATCTAAGAACTCAGTTGTAATATTCTACAAACGTTTCCATTAAAAAAAAAATCTCCCAATTGAAGAAAATGCAATTGTGAACTCCAGAAAGCATTAGCGAGACGAACTCTTGAAAGAAAAAGAAGTCATTAGTGAGACAAAATCTTGAAAGAAAAACTCTTCAAAGAAAAGAGCTGATTTCATAGCGCCACTGTCAAATTGCTTCGCATGGTGATAAATCCAAAGTTGCCAATAGCACAGATGTACCACATAACAAGGTCAGGAAGTGATAAATACCTCCATAGTAGCACCTATTAAGTACACCAGCAATTTATCCATTTATTTTGGCATAACTTCTTTCAATAACAAAAGCCGATAAGAATTGCATAAAGCTAATGAAAAATTGTGCTGCATATTCGTATCTCTTGACCTCAACACATATGTATTAGACAGGTTAGGACTAGACTATGTACCAGAAACACCACCTCATTTCAAGTTCAAGAATTTAAAACTGAACCAGAGACAAAAAGTCAAATACCAAATGGCAGGATCATCCACAAACTTTACAGACACGTGGTGAACATAAAAACATGAAAAGGAATGATGTAAAGAAAGCTTAGATCTCAATTTTGTAATCAACAGGCACATCCTCCCGATTGCTGTTGCGACTGTGATGCATTTGTGTTGGAAGACTTGAGATTCACATCAACCATGTCTTCTTGCTTTGTAGAAGAAAGTGTTTCCATTCCTGGCAATGCTGCTGCAATTTTACGGAATAGTGCCTGAAACGGGAGTTGAAAAGAGGAATCCTTGGATGAGTTCTATAACATCAATTTTCTACCGTGTTAAAGATTTTGCTAGCCAGGCACAAGTTCTATTACATCATTTATCTGTTAAATTAACATTTTGCTTCCTAGAAACAGGATGGAAGCTTACCTTTATATTGAAGCCAGCCTTTGCACTAGTTTCAATAAACATAACATTCAAGTCCCGTGCTTTAGCTTCTCCTTCCTCTATTGACACTTGCCTGTAAAATCATGTCCAAGAGCCCAAGGGATCAGAGAAGTATCTATCTCGCATACATGCAACTATTGAAATAAAATGGCTCTCTAGATCTGTGCACAGTCATTCCCGCATTTTAAATTCTCAACTGACAAAAACATGCATGAAAAAGAAAGGTAGTGAAGCAGCAAAATGTAAAAGAAAATGGGAAAAATGACCTTTTTTCAACAAGATCAGTCTTATTTCCAACCAGCACAATGATGACATCGCTTCCACGCTCGGTGCGAACCTCTTCGATCCACTTAGCTGTGTTGAGGAAAGACTGTCTACCTAGAGGTGCGTAGCAAGCAATAAGAAGCAGTAAGAAATATGACGAAGTAAAGAAGAATTTAAGTAGAGAGAAGAAAGGACATACTAGCCACATCATAAACAATGACAGCTACGGAGGAATCGCGAATATAGCTAGGAATGAGACTCCTGAACCTTTCCTGTCCTGCAGTGTCCCTGTAACTCAAATTAAAATAGTAAGCATATCAGCTTGACAATATAATGATATACCAAAGCAAAGGGTCAAAAGAAGGCACATACCAGAGCTGCAATCTAACAGTTCGGTCTTCGAGATACATGGTCTTGGATAGGAAATCAATACCAATGGTGGCCTGATAGATACACGGATTAGGGAATGAAAGGAAGCAAAGATGCAAAGGAAATAGGAAAAAAGAGATCCAAGAGTAGACGTCTGAGTGATAGAGAGTGAGAGAGAGAGAGGGGACCTGATAGGTATTATCGAACTTATCGTACATGAAGCGAGTGATGATGCTGGTCTTGCCAACAGATTGATCTCCCAAGAACACCAACTTGTACTTTGCAAGTGCTGATACAGGAGCCATCTAATCTAATTATTATAACTGATAGTGATATTAATATTTATTATTATTATTAAGAAGAAGAAGAAGAAGAAGAATGGAGAAAGTTGGGATCTCCGGTTGAATGTGAAGAAATCAGAGAAGGGATCTGGATCTCTCCTCCGGCTCCTTAATTAAACTGGGGGTTGGTGGTGGAGGTTATATCCATGTACCACGGCCCTCTTCCTTACTTTATTATCAACCATCTCGGTCCAGCCCAAATCAGTTCAGTCCAGTCCAGTCCTCGTACAATATTAATATACAGTTTCTTCTTCTGCTGCTTCACCTTCTTCTTCTTCATCACCGGCGCGTCTTCTATCTATCTAACATGGCTTCGGCTTTGAGAGGTGCGTTGCTTTGCCACTTGCGGGTTCCTGTTGCCCTAAGCCGATCCAATTGGGATCCTTTGGGCTCGGTCGCCCGCTTTATGTCATCTGACCATGATGACCATTTGACCAGGGAAGAAGTTATTCATAGAGTCCTGGATGTTGTCAAGTCCTTCCCTAAAGTCGATCCTTCTAAGGTTTCTTCTATTTCCTTACTTACCCCTATTACATTCCCCCTAAACTTTCACTTCATTTCTAATTCCTACTTCTTTCTTCTACTTGATTTATTTATTAGGGTTTTTGTTCATATCGATCCTTCTTATGTTCTATATAATAATAATACCATGTTAGATTCAGTTCCTATTGTGCTTGCTTGCTTGCTCGCTCCACCAGTACATCCCCAGCCCCACGTGTTAAATGCTATAGCTTTCCGGCATTTCTGCAGGTCACTCCTGATGTACATTTTCAAAAGGACCTGGGCCTAGATAGCTTGGACACTGTCGAGATTGTCATGGCCCTTGAAGAGGAATTCAAGCTCGAAATCCCTGACAAGGAAGCTGATAAGATTGACTCCTGTGATCTTGCTATTGAGTACATTCATAACCATCCTCTTGCCAGTTGATTAACTTGGCCTTTTTCTCCTTCAATTTTATGCAAGGCTATTGTTTTCTACTGTGTTTTTTATCTTCTTGACCATGATGTTTCCATGAACTTGATCATCTGGACCTTTTTGGTATGCTTTTACTTGAATGTACTTGGATATTTTCCTTAAAACTGGACCCTCATGTCCTTTATTTTCACATAAAGCATACTCAAATTCTTCTAAATGTTACTTTCTTTGTGCATCTATTCAAGTGTTTTTTCTCTGATGCTTCCTCGTTGTGACTGGTTTTGTGGATTTGTTTCATTCTACAAGATTCTACGTTGCCGCATGAGTCTTGGTACTTATTTTCGCTTTGAAGAGAGTAGGATTTCTTACATCTTTAGTATTGTGGAATATGGCTAAGCTAGTGTTTCCAGCATCCATTTCCAGTGTAATACAAGTTGAAATCCTGGGGAATGAGCAATAAGACATCGCTTCTTCCTTTTACATGGTCCTGGTACGGAAGGGTCGTAGCATAGATGACCTTCCTATTATGTTGGTATTTGATTTATTTTACGTCTTTGGTTGCTTCCATGGTGGCTGAAATTTTGATTATCAAATGTAGGCAGACTATTAAAGTGCTCCAAAGGCCGCGCATACACTCTGTTTCCAACTTTTCCCTTCTTTTTTTAACTGGGTCTTTGGTAAAAATCAGCTGCGAGTTTTACACGTCGATGACTCCAACCCTGGCTAGATCTTTCATGAATCCCCCAATTTAGGTTAACTGTAAAGCTCTATTTGCCATGGATTGTCATCAATCATACGCAAGGATGCTATCGGCTAATTCCATCAATTCATAGTTCCTTCTTTCATTTGGGTTTTTCTTTGATGCATAAGTCACGATTCTATTACTAAAGTGTATTGTAACATTAGAGCGGAAAGACTCCTTGCCGTCGGTTTAGTTGAAGATTAGAGTTCATTTTGCTTTGAGATGTCTAGAAAATTTTGCAACCTGACTCTTAACCGCGGGCTGTAATTGGTGAAAGGTCAATATGGTGACTTTTGATTCTACAAGTTCTATTGATTTAAAGTGACATCAAGGTGTGATAATCTCCTAATATGCCAAGGAAAGACTTGCTCTTCGATACAAAAAATTTCACAACTATCAGTATGATCTTCAAATGTCATCTTTAATAATAAATATACGTATGTTCAAATTTTATTGAATTTTTGTATAATTATAAAGGATAAAAAATCAAAGGAAAATGAAAAAAAAATCATAAAGTTTGTATCGAGTCTAACATGTCATTTTGAGTTAAACTCGAAGTAACTTTTTGAAGGTTAAATGATTAGAGGTATGTAAAAGAAAAGAGGAGGGAGGCTTGGAATTGACCTTTATTATAACCTTTAACAGATTAGCCTTGATTAAAAATTTATGGGGTTTTGCTGGATCATACCTTCAAACTGCATGACTTAATTAAAGATTCCCAGAAGTGCAGATCATATTATGAACATCAGCAAGAACAGATCAAATTTAACCTGGTGATCAAGATGACATCACTATGATCTTTGAAACAAAGGTGACGTAAGAAAATTCTGTTACGCTGTTGAAAAGAAAAGGCAAGTTTAGTGAGAGAAAGCTCTAGTAATAGATAAGGTGGCGTAATTTCAGTAGTGATTCCTCTTCCTCGTTCTTGGGTGGCCTTTTGTGGTAGCATTAGTCTCTGGTTTGTGTGTTGGTGAACATTCATACTTCTACGGCCATGGAGTCCCTCGATCCCGAGGGCAACCAGCCGAAAAGGAGCCGTATGAGAAAACGCGAAGAAGGAATTCAAACTCCCCCAACGTTGACACAGTAGATCCCACCAATTTCATATAAAGTCGCAATAGCAGGGACAAATGTCGAGCAAGATGGGGGCGCTGACTTGCACTGGCCAGCAAAGGAAACGATAGCGATCATCGAGGGAGATATCGTGAACCTCACAGGCGAACAAGGCAATGGCATTCAACTTTCTCAGTCCTTTAAGAATAAACTCCACCATCAGTGGACAAAGGCAGTGGTGGTCCAACTCTTAGGTCGAAAGATAGGTTACTGAGCGCTGAGCACTCGCCTGCGGACTCTTTGGAAATGTCGAGAACCCATTAAAATAGTTGATCTAGAGTACGAGTTTTACCTGGTCAGATTCTTGGATCAAGCAGACTATTACCATGCCTTAACCAATGGACCTTGGCTCATATACAGCCAAGCATTGGCAATCCAAAGATGGATGCCTTCCTTTCGTCCGAAGCAGGGGTGGATCACGCGTGCCATCACATAGATCCGACTCCCGGACCTACTGATAGCTCACTATCATCCTGATATTCTCACGGCTTTAGGGAATCTAGTCAAACAGATGGTTAAAATTGATGAGGTTACCATTCAAGCCCATAGAGGTCGCTACGCCAGACTTGCAGTAGACTTCGACCTTACCCAACCATTGAAAACAACGGTGGAGTTGGATGGAGAATTAATCCCAGTGATGTATGAGGGCTTCCCGTAGCTCTGTTACTCTTGCGGGAAGGTGGGCCACTCGACGGCCAATTGTCTGCAACGAACCCAAGCTTCCTCCTACACCCCAATCCCACGAGCAGGTAACCCGTTGTCAGAGACGACAGTCATAGAGCCTGAGGAGACGGTAGTTTCCATGACTGAAGGAGGCACTCTGGAGCATAATAACGCCGATGGCCAGACTCTGGGAAGCAGCACCTACAACCTTGGATGTATGTTCAGAGGAAGCCACGACCCACGCCCCAACGGCTACACCAAGCCCCTCTGCAACCCAAATCATGTCAGCCACCTTTGGGAAAGAGCACCGAGGGCTGATCCCCTGTCCATTTTCCCATGTCTTATTCTGTCCAAGTTGTATCTTAGCCATCCACTCATGTGGGACCCACATAAGTGGATAGCTAAGATGCAACTTGGACAGAATAAAACATGGGAGAATGGACAGGGGATTTGAGTTGAAGAGCACCGCATCAAGTCCAAGGGCAGGTTCCCGTTTGAATGCTCTGATTGACAACGGACTGATAGACAACAGGGAGCAATGTTTGGCTACAACAGATCCTACGCACACACTAACGGGAGCAGGCCACCATCTCCCTATTACAACCATTTTTGGGCACACCAAGGCATTTACTGAAGGCAACATTTTTAAGGCCCAATGGCCAGGAAATGGCCCAAAGGCTCGCAAGGTAGCCCGAAGATCCTTCATAAGGATGAAAGCTCTCGAGGAAGTCCTTCCCCACCCACAGGCACAGGCAGCGAACCCCAAATCCAAATTCAGCCTACATCGTCAATCCAGAACATAGCTATTATTATCCCCTCACATACGGAAATGATCTGCGATCAACAGGTGCTAAGGGATAGAGCAGCAGTGGCAGAAGAATCTCTACAGCAAATGGATGGAGTAGAAACACCAGAGACTCTCCCCTATTTAGAGGAGACTACCGACCCTCTACCCACTATACTCCATGATATCGAAGGATTGGCAAATCTTCCTACAGTTATTCTCCTAGATGGGAATCTAGCTGAGCTCGGGATACAACCTAGGCCGACTGAACGTCAGGACGCTCCCATGGGAGGTACCGAATCTAGTTAAACATGTTTATGTCAATATTAATTTGGAATTGCCAAGGAGCAGGGGGTCTAGATTCTGGTCCATCCTACGGAATTACATTAGCCACTGTAATATCAGTATCCTAGTTTTATTGGAACCTAGAATTAGTGGGCCTCGACACAAGCTGTGATTCGGAATTTAGGCTTTGATTTTTCTTTCCGAGTTGAAGCGGTAGGTTTTGCGGGTGGGATTTGGTTCCTTTAGAAGGGGAAATTCCACATATCCATAGTCTTAGCTCATCGGCAATTTATACATACCACAGTAAATTACTAGGACTACTCGTTTGATTTTACCGCGGTTTATGCTAGCCCTCAGCCCTCCTCTCAAAACTATCTCTGGCCAACTCTGGAGTGGATAGGTATATCTCAAACTAGGCCCTGGCTAGTAGGCGTTGATTTTAATGCTAAACTAGAATTGGCAGACAAGCGAGGGGGTGTTATCGCCACGAGGGTCATGAACAAACATTTTTGGGATTGGGTGCAATCTTGTAGCCTTCATGATCTAGGATATGCTAGTTCAAGGTTTACGTGGCGGTGCGACATGGTTTAAGCTCGGTTGGATCAGGTTTTCGCGATGTCATCCTTGATGCATTCCTTCCCCCAAGCGGTCAATCATCATTTTCCCTTCGTAGGTTCTGAACATTGGCCCATGTGGCTCAACTTTCATCAATCGCCTTCGCGGCAATCGGGGCTCACAAGATTTCGGTTTCAGAATGCCTAGCTCTCGCACCCGAGCTTTGACGCGTTGGTAGCTAAACATTAGCTTCCGGAGGAAGACACAATAAGCCTTTCGATAGCTAAATTTTCTCAACACCTCACTCATTGGAATCATTCAGAGTTTGGCAATATCTTCTATCGCAAAAAAAGGCTGCTTGCTAAACTTCAAGGCATCCAGAAAGCGATTACCAATGACAATTTTGATTCTTTGACAGCCTTGGAGGATCAGTTAAGTGGGGAACTTTGCCAAGTTTTGAGTGAGGACGAAATTTTCTAGCACCAGAGAGCTCGATGCGAATAGATTGCAAAGGGGAATCGGAATACTAAATATTACCATACCCTTACCTTGGCTAAACATAAGAAGCTGCAGATTGAGCGCCTCAAGGACTCTCAAGGGAATATAGTTTCCGATCTGGCGCAACTGCGTCAGTTAGCCCAAGACTACTTTACCACTTTGTTTACGAACGAGGACGTCCCTCCCATCCCGATCGGGATTATATAAGCCTTCCCACCTCTACCTGAGCACACTTTGCAGGATTTAGACACTCCCATTCAGGACAATGAGATCAAATTTTGAAATGAATCCGAACAAAGCACCGGGGGTGGATAGTTTCAATGCTCTTTTCTTTCAAAAACAATGGGAGAGCGTTGGCCCAAAAGTGATGGAGTACATCAAGTCGTTGTTTAGATAGGAATGATGGGGCAGGGACATCAATCAAACACTTCTTGTTCTCATCCCCAAAAATCCTTCCCCTACGCGTATTGATTAGTTTTGCCCGATAAGTCTGTGTAATGTCCTCTACAAAATCCTCTCTAAAGTCTTTGTAAACATACTTAAACCCCATTTAGACCGCCTTGTGAGGGAGAATCAATGCAGTTTTATTCCGGGCCGGTAAATCACTGATAACATCATAATTACCCTGAAAGTTATACATTAGATGTGACGCAAGACATGGCGGAAGGGCTTTATAGCGATCAAAGTGGATTTAGAAAAAACCTATGACCGCCTTCGATGGGACTTGATCCACAACACTCTTGAAGATATTGGTATTCCAGAGTCCCTTATTGGGGTCATCATGCAGTGTGCTACAACTGTGACCACGCAGGTGGTTTGGCAGGGCTCCTTCTCGGATACTATTACCCCCTTCCGGGAGATTCGTCAAGGCGACCCTCTTTCACCATATCTTTTTGTCCTTTACATGGAACGTCTAGGACATATCATCTACAGAGAAGTGGGTCAAGGCAGCTGGAAATCGATACATTTGAGCCCTACAGGGCCGCCGTTGTCCCATCTTTTCTTTGCAGATGATCTTCTCCTACTTTTGGAAGCTACGGATTCCCAGGCCCAAGTGATCGCTCAGACGTTGGAGGAGTTCAGTTTGGCGCCCGGACAAAAGGTCAACACAAACAAAATGAAGATTTTCTTTTCCAAGAATGTTAAGTCGGACACTGTATGTCGGATCAGCCAAGCCCTTCATATTAAGCACACCAATAACCTCGGCAAATATCTAGGAGTTCCATTGCTTCATGAGCGCACCAGTTAGACGACTTATCAGCACATTTTGGATAATGTGCAAAAGAAACTTACCGGGTAGCGCGCTTGACAGCTGTCTCTCGCCGAATCACCTTAACCTAATATGTGATCTCGGCACTCCCAGTTTTCACTATGCAAACTGTGCGCATTCCATGACGATTATGTGATGAACTGGAAAAAATTATGAGGATTTTTATTTAGGGTTTTATGGGAAAGCAGAGGAAAGTGCCCCTTGTTAATTGGGAAATGGTGTGCTAGCCCAAAGCTTCTGAGGGTGTAGGCATTAAGCACATTCGGACGACCAATGATGCCTTGTTAACCAAAATGGGTTGGGTGTTGATCAAACATCCGACGTCCTTATGGGCTCGGGTCTTACGAACTAAATACCGGTTTGAAACCAAGCATATCCCTCCCATGATTGATTGAGGTGGAGCTTTGGTTTTCTGGAAAGGCATTGCAGCCACTTGGTCGTATGTTTATCAAGGAGTGACCTGGACACTAGGTAATGGGCGTAACATATGTTTCTGGCTGGACAATTGGGTGAAAGATCGGGAACCTTTACTCGCTGTGGCGACCGCGCCCATTCTGGAGGCCGATCTGTACGCTAAAGTAGCGGATTTGAGAACCAGGGATGGCAACTGGAAGTGGTCCTCTTTCCAGCAATACCTTCCAGCCTCAGTATGCATAGATATAGCGGAGTTACACCGTAATCTTGATATTGTCGCTGAAGCTTATTAGCGGGAGTAACTCGCTTAACTTTACCTCGCCCTGGGGCTTAATTTGGAAATGGTCGGGTCCTCAACGGATCCGGACGTTCTTTTCACTCATGACTTATAAAAAACTTCTCACGAACTAACAAAGGGTGACGAGACACATTGCATCAGATAGCAACTGCCATTCGTGTGGTTAGGAGGAGTTGACATTACATGCCATTCGGGAATGTCCGAGAGTGCAGAAATGTTGGAGGAAAATTCCCCCGACGGTGATTGATTTTGATTTTTTCCAGCAACCTAAAGACATCTAGGTACTCTCCAATATACTCCAGCCCTCTATAAAGCTACAATGGGACTGGGCAATGATTTTTATGTTGCCTTTTAGATGCTTTGGACGTGGTGAAACAAAAGTATTTTCGAGGAGGATTTTGTATAGCCAATTGACAGTACGAAAGCTGTGTTGGAATACGTTGAGTGGATAGAACGAGCACGTGAAGTTGAAAGATGCATCGTGCCGAATTGGGGTCTCCCATTAGGACACCGAGTAGGATCGGGTTTACCACCAGAGCCCTGGGTTAATCTTAACACAGACGGTTCTTTTACTCCGGGATCAGACATAGCTATTGATGGGGCCCTTATTCGCGATAGTCAAGGGCAGTGGTGCGGAGGTTTTCTTCAGCACATTGGTAGCAGATCATCCATTACAGCCGAATTATGGGGCGTCCACTCAGGGCTCACACTCGCCTGGAAATTTGGTTACCGTTGGGTCATCTTAGAAAAAGATGCCCTAGAGGTCATTAATTTGCTTTCATCTCCCATTTTTGAGACTGATATTAATCACTTTCTGTTGGCAGGTATCCAAGGTTTGCTCCAATGTGATTGGGAGTTGCGCATCCAACACATACATCGGGAGAGAAACCAGTGCGCGGATCAACTGACTGCTCTTGCAGGCAGGACATGTCCAGGAATTCATATTCTTCGAGAGCCCCCTTTGAACGTTCAAGATCTCATCCGATGGGACCGGTAAAGAATTGAGTACCGCTAAGTTTTGCGCAGCTTAGATTAATAGTAGTTTAGCTCCTTTGTATTAAAAAAATTATGGAATATCTTATTGCATAAGAAATCACTATGGATCAGATAGTTCTATGGTTATATCTTTAAAGGATTCGATCGTTGGTCTACTTCAATAAAATCTTCCTTTTCTTAGTCTTTGATTCAACTTCTAAAATTAAGACTTATTTTAAAACCCTCGATTTTTTATAAGGTTGGAAATGACGATAAGGCCTTTTTTGTGGTTTGTTAATTGGACTAGTAATGACCTTCTAATTAGAATTCCACAAGCTTTTCAATCTTAGAATGGACCTCCTATCAGCTCTAAAGCCAATTTAATCATCCTTAAGGGCAAATGGAATATCCCCTTGGATTTGCCACACCTTACTCCTAATTACCAACCTGATTTGGGTAGATAAGATACCTTTTCAATGTATTAATCTACCTCTAAACATCTTCAATATTGCAAAATTCATAAATTGGCAAAATCAGGATAATTCAAGGATGGTCTAGTTTCCTATTATTTGGCACAAGTCTCTCATGCCTAGCTACTCCATTCTTTTATGGCTTCCAGTGTTAAATAAATTGAACACATTGGAAAGACTACACCATATACCTACTAAGTCTACCTATTTCCTCTATGAGAAGGAGAAAGAATCCAAATATCGTTTGTTTTTTCCTATGTCCTTTTTCCTAGTACATATAGGAAAAGATCCAATATATGTACATTATTTTTAATACAAGGAATACATTCATAAATGCTTTTAATTGGCTTATGAAGTTGAACCATGTTCTTAGCTACAACAAACAGATATACATCATATCTTTCACCTCCTCAATCAAAGAAATTTTGGTGAGAGGGAAATAATAGGCACTTTCAGAATGTTACATGCTCCAAAAATAAGGTTTGTCATCTCCAATATATGATATTAGAAAGAAACTCTTATATACCCTAAGGTTTGAAAAAGTTTGTCCTAATATAGCTTCTTAACAACGAATCTGATAGCATATATAAGGGATATAGTGGATACATAATCTTATAGCAAGATAAAGCAATAAACTATTTGTACAAGAAAGTACTTGTCAGAGTACGGAAATGGTCAATGCAGGATGTGAAGATTGATCCAAAGTTCTTCTTCTTTAGTAATACTTTAAAAATCTTATGGTGCCATAGTAAAGAAAATCTATAGATATGATTCATAAATTTCACTTAGATCTCGTTAACTTCTTGGTGGAGTTCCCGTATCAAGATCATCATCACTCCCTTGAGTATTTTCAACTTGTTGAGTTGTATTTTCTAAAGCTTTCACTTATGATAGGGTAACTACCGAATTAAGGAAATCATGAGACATGGAAGGAATTATGTAGCACCCTACTCCCGCAGGACCCGAACCTGACATCGTAGGTGATATCCGAGTCCGTGACCCGCGAGGGTAGCATGCTAGAGTACTTGAATACAGTCAAAAACTCAGTATAACCTTTTTTTTAATACACTCATATGCGCAAAAATCAGTACACAATTTGAGCCCGTTTTAATTTGTAAACATTTACAGTGATAACAAGACACTCAACAACATTTAGATCAGCCAGTTAATGTACACAAGTTCATAACCAAATTGGGCCCAATTTTATTCATAAATATTTCTGTGATCATATTACAATCAATAAAATTTCAATAGCCCATTTAGGGCCCACTATAACTACAACACTATTTTCCAAGAAATGCGGAATACATAATTGTATAAAAGTAAAGTGACTTTAATGCAGACGTGGAATGATTCCGACCTCTATCTCTGACTTGCGTGAAGTAGGCATACTCCCGTTTGTCTAACGGGGTACTCTTTAAAGCCTGAAAAATAATTGTAAATTTTGGGTGAGTTTTGCGAACTCAGTGAGAACCATCATCGATGGTCCACCCAATCCATGCAACAATCACGTATATAACAAGTATTCCACAGTTTCATATTCAAAAGTGCAATCAATGTAAATATTCAAAAGCACAGTCAATGTCACAGATTATTGCACAACAATCCATTCAGAAGTACCACATAAGTCACATTCAGTACACTGAATCATTCATATTATTTCACGTTTAACACACTAAATTTTTCATATTATGCATATGCGATGCTCATGAGACTCACTTTCCCAATTGTTACGTTGTTGTGATCGAGTGCCTAAACTTTCCCAATTGATACCCTTTTGGACTCATTGTTATAACTAATAAAAATAAACTTCTTTCCTTTCTCTTTGAACTTGTCTCTTTCTTGAGGGGGAACAAAGGCATATACAATACATCCAAATATTCTGAAATGATTTAGTATGGGTTTTTGGTTATGCCAAGCTTCAAAATGAGTTTTAATGTGAACAACATTTGTTAGTGAGCAATTAAGAATACATATTGCAATAGTAATAGCTTCAGCCTAAAACCTATTAGTGAGCAATTGAGAATATATGTTGCAGTAGTAACAACTTCAGCCCAAAAGCTATTAGGAATACCTTTCCCTTTCAACATACTTCGAGCCATCTCTACAATTGTTTTGTTTTTATGTTATGTGACTCCATTTTGTTATAGAATATGATGAATTGTAAGTTGCAAAGGTTTCTACTGGGAGTTTTTTTTAAGAAACCATAAAAACACAACTCCCATTCACAACACAAGTAACTATTTACTTAAACCAGTTTTCTAAATTCTAAAATAAAAATATGAAGCCAATACCCAACATAATCGCAAGGCACTCACACAACTAAAACAGTAATCAATTATTCGCATTCCAGAAACTAGAATAAAGGACATGAACAAATTTCCATAACACTGATTTTTCTTTTAGGTTCCTTCAAGAATCTAAAATGATCTGATTTTTCAATTTGAAATTGGATCAATAACAATCAATCATGTTTTACTCAAATTATAGAAATAAAGTCGACTCTGATACCATTGTTAGGAAATTGGGTCGGGATCTGATCTCGATCTCAACAGAATAATCATGAAACTTTTTCGTATTTTGATTTCTCGAAAACCAAGATCATTTTAATTATATAAAATGACTAATACATAAATCATAACAAAACATGAATCTTAATTAGTACCTTATTTCGAAGCTTGATCATTTTCTTGCAATATCCCTCGAACCGTTTCAGAAACTAATCTGTCTTAATCACCATAGCCGCATAAATGTCTGGCTTCTAACGGTATCCACATAATAAATTGAGAGAACTTTGTAACTCTTACAGAGAGGGTTAAGCAAGAAGTGTTAGCTCCATTAAGGCTTAAGCCTATTTATAACAAGTTTTGGATGTTTTACTAATTAATTGAAATTAAATTATAATTTTAATTAAAATTTAATTAGAATTACAAATAATTCTAATTAAATACCAATTATGCCCAAATTAGATTAAATATCTTATAATAATACTTATTTATTAAACATCTCATATTTAATCATAAAGTTTCTCAAACTTAACTATTAAGTCCAACTTGATTAAAATAACTTTGCTTACTTCAACCTATTCTTTATGTGAAACCCATTAGGTTCCCAAACATGTTGACAATGATTAAAAATTATAATTCTAACTCATAATTAGAATTAGATAAATTAAACCTCCTTTTAATTTATTTTTAATTATTCAATTAAACAATTTATAATCACAGATCAAGATTGGCATCCAGCAACGCATCTTGACCATCCAAATATTTAGGAATGTCAAAGTAGTTTTCACTAACCTTTCTGTGCATGATTTGTTTGTATAATTCAATCCTTTCATCATCTAATGTTTCAATTAGACAAAGAGCATAGAATTAATGCCTACTTTATTTTGAGTCCAACCATATTAGTTTTCTGTTGTTAGCTACCAATTCAATTAATGACATTTGTAAACTTTTGACAAAATGTCATTATAACTTGGTTAAGGATTTCTTGAATCAATACTAATAAAAAACAATAAAATATTCTCCCTAATTACTTTAAGGTAATGAATCTTATCTTAATCACACAACTACCTCCATATAGTTCATGTTACATCTAATGATTACCGATTGACTGACCTATGATTAAATAGGTCATAAGAAGAATCAAAACATAGCAATCCCTATACAAGATAAATTTAGTGACCTCAAGTCAAAAGATCACTTATATAATCATCACAATGATAATTCTATACATATACAAGTAATGTTCTAAATAGATTTCTCATATTGGGTCTGTTCAGTAAACTTAGTCTCTAACAAAGACCCACACATTTGTTTAAGTATCTACATATTTTAGCCTATGAGATTGAGTACTTCCCTCATAAGGAAAAACATAACGTGTGCTACCCTTTTTACATTCTATTAATATCCAATCTTAATAGAAAAATGACTAGGAACAATTTAGAGATAATACATAAATACAATATGAATCTTCTAATAATTCCATTTGCAATGTAGAATTATCTCTTGGACTTTATCATATATATCTAAATATGTACAAGATGAAGAATATATGCCTTTAATAATTGTCACTAAACTATAACCAAAGCGATTAGCTATAAGGTATAAACCAATAATCTCTCACTTGTACTGAGCTAATCGTTTAAGTATCTCATACCTTATCACCATATGACGATTATTCTACTACTGGGACAGTGACTTAATGAGAGAATTCTACAAGATTCTCTATAGTGGGCATTCACTTAAATCTTACAACTTCCACCTTAATTATCATCATAATTAAGAAAAATTGTCTAACTACGTACTTGGATCTTTGATGAGACCTTAGCTCCTTTTGCATGCCTAATGACTCTAATGTTCTACAGTACATTACTATCTTGAACAATGCAAAGAACTATATCAAGTTCACTAAAGAACTTATTGATTCAATTAATCATTTCTACTAAATGAAAAATGTATTATGGCTTAATTAGCAACTAATTGCTACATTGGAACCTTTCTAATCCTAAATGATATTGTTCTAAGTAAATAAACTTCAATTAGGATTTACTTCTAAAGTTTTATGCTTATCATCTTGAACTCAAATATCATCTCACACATAAAGTAATGGATATCTTTAATACTTCTCAAGTATTGACATCTCAAATACTAAACATCTTTAGTACATAATCTATGTATTTGAACCTAGAATAGGTTAACAATGTCCAATCTATCTCTATAGATCTAATTCCTAGAACAAATTTCTTACCTTTTCATATCTAACAAGAATTGTTCTTGGATAATTATGTTTTCAATAATTGAAAGTTAGAATTAATGTTCTATGTGAGCAATATGTATCCACATACTCCCACTGAAGAGAAAAACCATACTCTCAGTAACCTTCTAGTGAACATAATAAGTTCACAATTATCTCCAAAACAAGCACTTTGAATTCATTATGAAAGTGAACCTTTCAATGTCTTGTAGCCTTTCAACTATACATCAAATGTATTGATAAAGGCAATAATTCCAGTTTGATGTATTGTCATGAGATTTGAACCTTTCAAATTTCATTTTACTCCCACAGCTTATCCTGAGAACCATTCTCCAATAAGTATACATTGAAACAAAGAATTTGTTTAATAAGTATGTAAGATTATATGCAACCTTTTGAAATCTTATAACCTTTTATTATCTAATTTAATTATAAACTTAATAGATAATATATGCTACAACTAAGTATTACATCCTTAAATCACTAACTTTGACTCTTTCAAAAACTTAGCGTTTCATATCTAATATGAAATCTTACTAATTGATTTAATTGGAACCATAGAAGATAAGTTATAATACTAGGCATAGATATAGAAGAAATAATATTGCATCATATAATAACTCGTATTATATTTTCCTCCTTATATAAATCCATACCCTTATGAATTTAGTTATGAAGGTATTTACTAGAGAATCTCATTCCCTATAGATAACCGAAAATTTAAGACTTACCACAAGGATCTCATCGAAGTGCAGCATTCTCAATGCTTAATTTCTACTTAGATTATTTCACTTAGTACATATGACTATATCACATAAAGTCATTAGTAATATAATGAAAAATAAGTATTATCCTTTTATGAATCGTTATTCCATCGAATACATCATATATATATGTATACATTTAACAATTCAATACTATTATCATCCTTTCACTAAAGGTTGATTTGGATATTCTTCAACTTAATAAGTTTCATACGATTCATAATCAAAAGGATACACATATCCTTGTATGTAACTTTATAATTCTCGTTATATTGATTTAACCAACATGGCATAAAAGGATAGTCTCGGTTATCCAACTTTTTATTCTTATCATTTATGTTAAGCATAAGTCTCCTTTGATCCATCATATACAAACTATGTGCATAAAATTAGATTAACTACTTTTGCTTAATAATCTATTTCTTATCATGCTTTGAACTTAATAATAATGTTGAATCTAAATTCAGTATCAAATACTCATAAGCATGAACTAGAAATACATATGTTCTCTATCATATCTCTTTTAGGCAAGAAAATTCGTGCAATCATTTTTCCTCTTATGACAACTATTATCATACTATAGCAAATGCCTTTAATTGTATTCCATAATTATACTTTTAGTAGGCTAAATTAAGTGGAACAATTTTAACAAGGTACTATACCTTTCATCTTTACTCTATACAACCTCATATGTCTTGCTATCTCGGTATTGACATACATCTTACATATTATCATCCAAGTTTATGAGACATTATTCAACTCAAAATGTCAATACATTTTATCATTTATATAACTTTGAAACATCTCTAAAACTGTCACTGAATCCTCAATATGGATTACAAAAAAATTATGTAATTGGTATAAATTTTCTTTCCTAACTTTGAGAACTTCATATCTATGTCTGAGAAATTAGGTTCACTAATTTAGTATCAACTATACTAAACAAGGTAAATTCCACTCAGAACAAAATATAAATGTAAGAAAAGCAAGTAATTAATTATATGTCATGACTACCAACTAAGAATAGGACTTTAATCATGCATTTGGTTACTCCCACTATTTTATTTGAAATAATAGCCTCACTACTATTCAGAAAAATTACTCTAATCTTTCTAGTGGCTAGGATCCCATTCAATTATAATTGATCTTGAGTTTGCTCAACAAACCAACTAAACTTAAATTATGTATATAACAACTTTATCAATCACAACTCATATGACTCATAGATCTGTCAGGTGACAACTCTTGCCAAAACATATCTAACATGTTATTCCTAACCCTACCTCTAAATTCATATGATCATGAGTTTGCTCATCCAAATCATACAAATTTAGTTAAGTAGAACTCACTATTATAAGACCAAATATGTTTGGGTTATAATGGCCTTAAGTTTGCTTAACAAGCCTACAATAAACTAAACGCTGGTTTATTCTTATAACAATAAAAGGCAACAATCATGTTCTCAAAGCATACTTAACATTTTAACGGGGGATTTTAATTTTGTACATCTCATAAACACAAAGTTACATGTAAAATATCAAACATATAAAACATACAATTTAACATGCATTCAATATATATGTCAACCATATAAATAAAGTATGCAATTTATGCACTCATAATCAAATTATATGTATAAAAAATCAAGTTTCGTTTGATTCTAGTTATTGATCTTCATAATATAAAATAATATTTCCAACTCCCTCAAAAAATAAATTAGATTAAAATTGTTGATTCCTAAATAAACTAAATTCCTATTCCAAATAGAAATTTAATTTGATTTGAAAACAATTTTCAAATCCAATAAGAAACTATTTCCCATATATCTTGACTCTTTTAATAAAATTTAATTCAAAACATTTTTCAATAAATTATTCTTCATACTTATTATAATTTAGAAAAACTACTTTTTAAAAATTATATAAGTAGCACACTCTAATCCAATAAGAAAACTATTCCAATCTCATTAGAAATTATTTTTTCTTAATTAGAAAACTATTTTCTAATATTGAAAGGAAACTACTTCCAAAATTAAACAAAATACCTTTTAAATTAAATTAAGAAAGTGATTTGTATTATTTATTTAGAGATTGATTTCCTGATTAATTAGAAATACTTTCTTTAATAAGTTAGAAAAACAAATTTTCAAAAATATTAAAGAAACATTTTTCTTAATTCATAATTAAAAACACTTTTCAAATTTTAATCAAAAAATATTTTTCTAAAAAATCAAAAAACTTATTATTCACGAATAAAGAAACAATTTCTAAATAAATTGAATAATAACTCTCTAAATAAATAAAATCATAAATTTAATTTATCTCATCAAATTGAAATAACTAAATTTAATTAAGAAATAACTTTCTTAATAATTTAAGAAAAAACACTTTTCTTAATTTAAAGGAATCTAATTAATTAATTTCAATATAATTGAAACTAATTAATTGTAATTTTAGAAACTACTTTTCCAACTAATTAATTAGGAATTAATATAATTAGTAATCTTAATCATATTCATCATCATTATCATCACACCCAATCTGAAGTCCAGCAATCAAACAGGATTTAGGGAGGCCTGATAGTACGCAACCTTATCCCTATATTGTAGAGAGGATATTTTTTTTAGACTCACATGTAGAAAGTACAAAGAGTTTGATGTTGAATAAAGGAGTAAATAATAATAATAATAATAATAATAATAATAATAATAATAATAATAATAATAATAATAATAATAATAATAATAATAAGAAACTCACTAAAAGGAATATAATAGTAAAATAACAGTAACAATAATAATAAAAATCAAAATAGTAATAATAACACTAAACTACTAAAAGAAGAAGTAGTAGTAGTACTAATATTAAGAAATTTAATAATATTTATAATAAATAGGTGGATGCCAGAAACTTCCGTAGAGACAGATGTGTATTTGAGACGGGAATTAGTCACATAATTAGAAGAATCAATACTAATAGAAAAGTCGTGGACCCAAAAAAATAAAAATAAAAATAAAAAATAGAATACGCTTGTCAAAGCTTTGGCCAAATAAACCTCAACTGTTAGGGCATGTAAGTGGAGGGGAAATAAGGGCCGATTTTAAAGTAAAAGACTTTTCCAAAAAGTTGCCGAGTCAGGTTGGAAATAAAACCAAGGGAAAGTGTCTTGTATTACTATATTCGTCAAGTTTAAAATTCGAAGAAAAGATTGACTGCCTCTCCTGCATCTTAGCAGATTAATCAGTTGATTCAAAGATGGTAGCAGATGGGACATGTGGTGTGCTAGACTCTAGACGTCAGAGAGATACGTTTGAAATAACAAAGCAATTTCTCAGAGCCTCACTGTCCCCTAACCACCATCATGTTTGATCTAACAGGAGCTACAAGCAAACCCTAGACGCAGATCCCACCCTGGCTCGCTCTATAGCGAGGTAGAACGTTCCCCATTATCCTTCGATGATTGAAAGAGAACCCTCCCCATTTACAGAGGATGAGAGTAACATTCATGGAAAACGAGAAAATAGGAACTCATTTGGTCTTCACCTCACACTTGAACGAAGCTGGATACCCATGAGCTTAAACCCCCTCATAAGACTTGAAAATACCAGTACATAATACTCCAAACTAAGAAAACCATGAATAATGCACTGAAAAACTGGTACTAACTGCCCTTACCACCACAAACGACCAGTAGACACTCAAGGAGACAACTAACATAATAGCTAACTAACAGAAAAAAAAAAGCCTAAAGATAGCCGATACCAAACTCACACGCAAAATTAAAGAGGCATAAAATAAAAGTGTGCACCTGGAAACTGTGTGTTAGGGGCTGAGGTGGTTTCTTTGTGATATGCATACGTTACCAAAACAATAGAAAAGCTATTACCTTCACCGAAGCTGGTAGTGGCAAAGAGGGGAGGTGTATTCGACCCCGGCAGTGGAGGAGCAGCCATGTAACATCCCGGCCCCCGCATTAGGGATTAATGTGTTTGTTTACTGTGCACTAAATGTGTAACCGATCAATGGACTGAGATTGAAATGGTCAATCGATAGAACCGATCGACTAAACTGTAGTATGTGAAAGTGAGGCCGAGCGATCGCGTTACTGAGCGATCGTATTGGTCGAGCGATCGCACTGCCTAGCGTTTGCACTGAAGAGCTGCTATAGTGAATTAGGAAAAAGATAAAGGGAAATGATTAGGAATTGCGAAAAGTGAAATGAAAGGTAATAATGACATGATATACTGTTGATGCCGAGCGGTAACGATGCCGATCGGTCAAGATGA
>JANZLX010000001.1:11002297-11015359 GCA_025531955.1 Erythroxylum orinocense
TGGATTTGTGTACATTAAATGGCTACGTTAAATTATTATTGAATGTTTGTAATGACTGAAAATGTTTACAAATTAACATGGGCTCAAATTGTCTACTGTTTTTCGCGCGTATGAATGTCTAAAAAATTTTTTTTACTGCGTTTCGTCTGAGTGATGTAACACGCCATCCTCGCGAGGCCCGGACTCGAATATCACCATCGATGTCGGGTTCGGGTGACGCGGGAGTGGGATGTTACAAAGGGAAAGGGAATTGTTACGGCAAATGAGGAAGAAGACGACAATTAAACATGGGAACGACACAAGATGAGGGTGCAGGTCATCACGTGGTGTTTAAGAGTGAGTGTAGGGAACGTATCGTGCATACGGGTGTAGTGGATATAGGTTATGAACAATATATTGTAGGCTTCAGAACCTTGTACGACATGTTTTGTGTCTAATGTCGTATGTATTCTTCTAATTCTTCTTCTCTGTAATTCTCTGGCGGTGTCTTTTGAGCAATAGCCTGTAAGCGGATATTCGAAAACATGTCTTGGACGACATTTTGAAAAAAAAAATTATATAATAGGCACTCGAGTTTGTGGGATCACTGAGCATAGCAATTCCGCTGTATGCTTTGTGGTGGCCTGCAAGCCCTCAACTTCTCTTCCGCCACGTCCCCTGAGACCAAAGAAAATAATCCAAAGTAAGATCAAATTTATCTTTAAACAGGCGGAACATAAAGAATTTCCATTAAAAAGAAAATTTTGAACTTACCGTTTTTTAAGCTTGTTTAGAAAATCACCAACGAGAGGTTGTATGTCGGGCATGGTGCAGTTTATAGTCACTCTCTAACACTCCTTCCTATTGTTTAGTTTCTGAAAGAACATGCGAAAGTTGGCTTCTTGAACTCATAATTCATTTTCTTCCTTCCTCGTGTCTCCATTCAATTATACTACAATGGGAATATATATATATATGCATACATATATATTAAATAAAAGCCATCTTGCAAAACCTTAAAAAGAGAATTGTAAAGAGAAGCTGAATCCATCAATAACGGCTGAGGCAAAGGCAATAGGCAGGAAAAGAAATAGAAGTGCTGAAGGTGTAAAACGGTGTGGAGAGATGCAAGTGGGCCTATAAGTTCTTCTGGGTTTGAGCTTCGATGTTGATGATGCTTTTTGGGCCTTTGGATAAAGATCTTCTGTTTGTGCCAACCCCTAATGATTGTGGGCCTTCGAGCTGCGGCCGACTGGTTCCCAGAAACGACTCCATTCCAATTCTCCGACGAGCGCAAACTTTGTAAGTTTTGGAAGTTTACAGTTACAGATCAGATTAAGGAATTTCAGAAAGCCGTTAAGAAAATTTTTATACAGAAAAGAAAAGAAAACCACGACTAGAGAAAGAAAGACAAAGACAAGACCCGGTATTTGGCCCCACTACAACTTATAAAACTTTCCTTTTTGTATTTTCTCGAGAAATCTTTCTCTCTCTAATTTGAAATCCTGTCGCTCTCTCTCTCTCTCAATTTACGCGCATTTGGTTGTTTTTCGCATTCAATTCAATTGACGGCCACTCCATCGTAGTCCCTCTTTCCCTTGACCCTTATCTCTAATATTCTTTTTCTGGTTTATTTATTGGCAATTCCAAGAACCCCAAATCTCCCTGATCCAAGGTACACCTTCTTTTTCTTAGTTATGTTAGTTCTTCCACCTCTGTTCTGTTGTTCTTGGTTTAATTAAGTTTCCTTTTGAAATGAGTATTCTAGATCTCTTGTTGTATACGATTTATATGTTGTATTAATTAGGGTTATCCCTTCTCTTTTGGTTTTGGTTATGATCTGCTTCATACAAGTGTTTAGGGCATGTTGTTCATTCCATCTCAATACATTCTTTTTGACACAAGTCAAATTGACTTCATAGATTCTTCCATACTAGCTTAGTTTCTTCATAATTTACTATTTTCATTTTAATGTTTTTGATCAGAGAGTGGCCCTTGCTCTTCTAGCATGGCATCCGGCAAACCCTTTTTCGATGACATGCGGAGCAAACCGGAGGTTATCGATCCTCCGCAGAGTGAAGACGTCGTGGAAATTGATGGAAATGTGAATGAGCCCAGTCAGATGGCTTCGAAACCTAATGTTGTTGTTTCAAGTAGTGTGCGTGAATTATTGGAGTGCCCTGTATGCTTAAATGCTATGTATCCTCCAATTCATCAGGTTCGTTGTGAAATAGTTTTGTATTGATCAGCGTAGTATGCCTGTGTAATATTTTCAATTCATTCTCTCCTCACAAAAGTTTGCGAGTTAAATTGTTTCTTAGAGCTTGACTTAAATGCTCGCCTCTTGGTTTTCTCACTTGTTTCAGTGTTCAAATGGTCACACATTGTGTTCTGGCTGCAAACCCAGGGTCCATAACCGCTGTCCCACTTGCAGGCATGAGCTTGGTAACATTAGATGCCTTGCTTTGGAGAAAGTTGCTGCGTCTCTTGAACTTCCATGTAAATATCAGGCTTTTGGGTGCCTCGGTATATACCCTTACTACAGCAAACTAAAGCATGAATCGCATTGTGCCTATGCACCATATAATTGCCCATATGCTGGATCAGAATGCACAGTTATTGGTGATATACCTTTTTTGGTTGCTCATTTGAAAGATGATCACAAAGTTGACATGCACAATGGCAGCACTTTTAACCACCGATATGTCAAATCAAATCCTCATGAAGTTGAGAATGCTACATGGATGCTGACGGTAATTTTCTGATTCTCAAAATTTATCTTCAATTGTCCTGTCGGTTTCACTTTATCTTACCAGAAGAATACTAATTAATCTTAATTTTTGTGGAGATTTTATTTAATGCGAATTCTTCTTTTTAGGATCAATAGATTCAATGATATATTACTCCTTACCTTTAATAGCCTAGAAAAATTTAAGATTTCATTATAGCCCATATTTAGATGTGTAGGGATTAAGTCATGCTAACGCCTTTCCACTTTGACATTGCTTACTGTTTTGTTGAAAAGCCTTTACCATAAGATTCTTTCTTTAAGGGTTGTCAAGTGGATTTGTTAATGCATCTTTCTTCTGATTTCTAGGTATTTAGCTGCTTTGGTCAATACTTTTGCCTGCATTTTGAGGCTTTTCAACTTGGAATGGCACCAGTATACATAGCATTCTTGCGGTTCATGGGTGATGACAACGAGGCAAAGAACTATAGCTACAGTCTTGAGGTTGGTGGAAATGGGAGGAAGATGATATGGCAAGGAGTGCCTAGGAGCATAAGAGACAGCCATCGGAAGGTTCGTGATAGTTTTGATGGACTTATTATCCAGCGCAATATGGCTCTTTTCTTCTCTGGTGGTGACCGGAAAGAATTGAAGCTTAGGGTGACTGGTCGTATATGGAAAGAGCAATGATGGCTTCCATTCACTTCTTTCGAGTCTAGAGTACATCCACAGCTGGCAGTAGATTGGCAATGGCTTCTTCTAGTAGTCCTGTGGGTCTTTTGTTCATGAAACTTTTGGGAAATATGGAAAGCAAACTCTCTTTGCTCATCTGGGATTAGATACATGAATGGGATGAGTTTTGTGCCTCCAAGCTGCCAACTCTGGTATCTATAGCTTTACATGGATGCCTATCTTAGTATTTATGCTCGTCTGTGTATCCAGTTATGATTAGAATCTCAATTTCTCATTCAGTTCTTTCTTCAGTTAAGTCTTCGACTAGAACTGTGATTGTCAGGTGGGTGCTTCGTGGTGGAGGTTGAGGAGGATAGTGGGTTTCATTTGAGTAGGTTAGAATGAAGATATTCAATCAAGATTATATCCAAATTTTAGTCATTTAACCTGATCCATTGTTAATCAACGTAGTCATGGTTATGAAGCAAGCAATTACAATATGATTAAGGTTTAAGGTTATGTTTGATTGGGGGTTTATTAATGGAATGAAATAGAATGTAATATTATTTTATTGTTTTAGAGGGGGGTTTATAATAAAATGGAATGGAATGAGATGGCATATTAAGATTTCATATTATATCATATTTTATTATAAACTGTAAAAATGAGATTTTCGATTTGAAGAGTTTAGGATGAGATATAAAATGATAAAAAATATTATAAATTTTTCTATTTCTTTTAAATAATAATTTTTTTAATATTACATTCATTTATATTTTATTTTATTATAAACTATTTCATTCTATCAAAAATCTTTAAGTCCAATTAAGTGTAACCTTATGTTGCTGCATTCAAGATTACTAAATGGAGTGCGTGCAAGGTGTTTGATAACAAAAATTTATTGAACTAAGTGAATGAGACTTACGGTGTTGCACAAGGACTGTTTCGTCATTTACCCGAGTGAAAAACACCTTGACATCAAATTCTTATGTAAAGACTATAGTATCTAATAATAGTGTAACAAGTTAAATCTATTTTCCTTGTTAAACTTCCTTTGTCCCGTCCTCTTATTTTTGTTTTCATTTGGATGATAGAAAACTTACGACTATATTAATTAATCAGATAAAGAATAAACTAAAATATAAGTTAGAAATTTGACTGAAAAAAAAATCCTTTTAAGAAATGTATATGAATAAGAAATAGTAAACTTCATGTTGGAAAATTAGATTGGGATATGATCCTACGCAATAAAATAATTACAAACTTTTTTGTTCGATTTTTCAAAAATTAAAATCACTAAAATTTCGATAAAATGATTAACACATAAATCATAATAAAGCAAGAATCATAATTCATACCTTATTCTAAAGTTTGATCTTTTTCTTATCATATTCGTCAAATCGTTTTTAAAATCTTAACCACCGTAGTCCCCAAATATCCGACTTTTAACGATATTCATATAATGAGATGAGAGAACTCTACAACTATTGCAGAGAGGATTAGGGAAAGAGTGCTAACTCTTTTTGAGCTTAAGCTTATTTATAATAAGTTTTAGACATTTTAGTAATTTAATTGAAATTAGAGAGAGGATTAGGCAAGGAGTGCTAACTTCTTTAAAGGCTTAAAGCTTAGGCCTATTTATAATAGGTTTTGAATATTTTAGTAATTTAAGTAAAATTAAATTTTAATTTCAGTTAAACTTTAAATAGAATTATAAATAATTCTAATTAAATACCTGTTATGCTCAAATAAGATCCAATATCTCATACTGATCTTTACTTATTAATATCTCATATTTTATCATAAAGTTTCCCAAACTTTACAATCAAGTCTAACTTGATTAAAATATTTTTGTTCTCTTCAACCTATTTTTTATATGTGACCCGTAAGGTTCTCAAATATGTTGACAATGGATACAAATTATAACCTTAAATCATATTTGTAATTAGATAAATTAATATTATTTAATTTATCTTTAATTATCTAATTAAATAATTTATGTTCATAAATCAAAATTGACGTCTAGTAACACATCAAGACCACCTAAATGTTTAGGAATGTTAAAGTAGTTTTAATTAACCTTTTCGTGCATTATTTTTCATATAATTCATTCATTTCATTAAATAATATTATGATTAGACATAGAGCATGGAATTAATGTCTACTCTATTTTTTAGTCTAATCATATTATTTCTCCACTATTAGCTATTGATTGAATTAATGATATTTGTAAATTATCTACAAAATTTCATTTCATCTAAGCCAAGTATTTTCTGAATCAATACTAATTGAGAATGACAAAACAATTTCCCTAATTACTTTAGGGTGATAAATCCTATCTTGATCAATCATCTCTATATAGTTCATAATATATCTAATGAATACTGACGGAGCTATCTTTAACTATAATGGGTCATAAGTAATATTAAAATATATTAATCCCTATAGAAGATTATCAAGTCAAAATATTACTTATACAATCGTCACAATGAATATTTTATAGACATACAAGTAATGTTCTAAATGGATTTTTCATATAGGGTCAGCTCAGTGAACTTATTTTCTAACAAGTATTCATATATTTGTTTAAGTATCTCCATACTTTAGCCTATGAGATCAACTACTTCCTTCATAAGGAAAAAAATATGTGCTAATCTTTTTATATTCTATTAGTATCCAATTTTAATAAAACAACAATTAGGAGCAATTTAGAAATAATACATAAATGTAATATGAATCTCATAATTTTAACCTCATCATAATTGCATTTGCAATATATAATTGTCCCATAGACTTTATCATATACGTTTAAATATGTAAAAGATACAAATGGAATGCTATCTTTATTCATTTTTATTTCTTAAAATCTTATTTTAATTTTTTATAATTTACCACCATTCTAACTTTATTTCTAATTAGCTTTGCATGGTTTTTAACTAATAAAAGTTGGGGGAGAATGAGAGGATTTACTGGGCCTAATGATCTTTAGATTCTCTAGCTCAAAAACTTGTTTTTAGGTTCTTCTTAATCTTCTAAATTATATCTCATAGTAGTAACTCTATTAATCTTTTGTTTATCTATCATTTCTAAGTTTGCTTCTTCTCTTTTTTTTTTATCCCAAAATTGTAAAGAGTTATCAGAGTAATTTTTATCCCAAAATTGTAAAGGGTCATCAGAGTAATTTTCCTTTATCTTCTGTTTTACTAATTTTAGTCCATCTTTGATGGTTTTTATATGTTGATAAGTTTTCTATAATATTTTCTATTTTTAATAAAAGGTTTTGCTCTTGGAAAGATCAGCTTTTCTCTATATCCTACACCACTCTAGGCTATGCGAAGTATAAAGGGTATTGGAGTAGATCAAGCATTAACATTTTTTAGTTGATTAACCACTATCCAATAACCACAAGGAGATTTAAAATGTATTTTTTGTTTAATAGTATCAAATAATATTTTATGAAATAATTAGAGAAAGTTGTATCTTAAAAGGATATGAGTTCCGTTATCATAAAAACAAAAGGGTAGACGTTTTATTAAAAATGATTCTAATAAGATTTGGGGTTGATGAATACCTTTCGATAAATGTATCTTATTATTAGAAATATCGAATCCTATTATATTTTTTAAGGTTTCATGATATTGTAAAGGAAAACAACTTACTTTATATAGTCAAGAACCAGCTCCACTGTTTGTATAAGTAACAAAGTATTCGACTTTATAATCTTTATAAGTTATTCCGATTGGAATATTATTGTTGTAGAATAGTTGTATTCCATATTATCTTATAAGGTTGAACTAGTTCGAAAAAACTAGAGCCGAACATTATTTCTAAATTGAATCCTTCATTTCAGCCAATAATCTAATAGGTAATTTACTATCTCTTATCATAATAATGATTTTTATGTTTGTATCGATTTGATGTATTTCACCATTGAAATTTATATATTGATAAGGTTCATTTAGTTCAAAACTTATCAAATTATATACTAGATTATGACTAATGTAAGTTCGATTAGCTCCAATATCAATTAAGATATTGCAGGGAACATAATTTGTAGCATTAAAATATTCTCCTTTAATTTTATAATTAGAACTTATCTTTCTATTTGCTCTTATTAAAGTATTAGCATATTGGTTACTACTTGAAACATCAGTTTGTGAATAAGACAACGAAGGAAATAATTTGTTGTCAAAAGTTAGTAAGGTTTTTTGTTGTAAATATAATGAAAATCATTTCTAAGGTCTTCCATATTTGCTATATAAGAAGGATGTATTCTTTCAACTTCAGAAAATAATTTTAGAAAGTCAATAATATTTTTGTTTGCAAAACATTCCATATGATGAGTATTTGATATCATATATATATTTAATATAATATGGTCTATGTCCATCTTTAAGTAAATCTTTTCTTTTAAAGTCTTGGATTATATAGAGCATTCTATCAAAATCTTCATCTTATAGATTATAAGACATCTTAGGATAGGTATTAAATAAAATTTTTTAATATTGAAGATTGCCTCTCAAAATTCCCATACAGGCCTCTTTTTTATACTATATTATCTATTATTTTCTTATCAATTTGAGAGTTAGAAAATTATCATATTTTGCTCATTTATGTCACAATTTGAGGTTTCTTCGTGTTCTGTATATGTTAGTATAAAAATGCTTTCTTCAAAAGTTTAATTATAACAAAATCTTTATTTTGTATCATTTTATTTATTTCATCATCTATTTCAATTTTATTTTTATTAATTTTTTTAGGACATTCATCAGTGTGGTGTCATTTTTCTTTACAATAATAGTACTGGCGTTAAATTATCTTTTTAGTTCTTTTATTTCTTCTAAAAAATTCTAGCTTTATATCCTTCTTTTTTCTTGTAATATTTTGCTTTATGTTTCTTAAAACATTTCTTACTTTTATATTCCTTTTTTTATCTTATTATAATAATAAGGATTATCACACTCTATCATAATAGACATTTTTAAATCATAATAACATAGTTTTCTTTATTTCTTTACTTTTCTTTAGTAATATAGCATCATCACACCGTTTACTTAATTTATCTCTTAAAAAAAGATTCTTTTTCCCTAAGGAATCTACAAGTCCAAGATTGTAATTTGTCTATAATTTACTTCCCCAATGATTAGAGATCTTTAAACAAAACATTTTTAAATAAAGTTATGTATTAACATCTTGATTATTAATATGGTAATAATAATAATTTAAGAAAATACAAATATATCTATTAATTTCACATATATCACAAAATTGAAGCCTTTGTAATGCTATAACATATTTACCTATAGTAGCTGTATCTTTTAAATTATTTCCTTTTCCAACAAATTCTAGCCGAAACGATTCAGTTGCTGAAGTTATTAAATTTGCTATATTATTATCTAGATTAAATATAGAGTTTTTAAAATTTTCATCTAAAATTTTCCAAAATATGAGGGAGTTGTTGACTAAAGTATTTTCTAAAATTTGCTTAGTTGTTTCATAATCTATTTTATTAATAGAAGAGTTACTCGTATAGCAGTTTCCTATTTATCTATTGCTTCTTCTATATATTTTTTGGAATCTATATCTAAATATATCCAAAAGGATTTATAGCTTTTGTTCTCATTTTATCTACGGGTGTAAAGCCATCTTTATCTTTGGTTATCATATGAGTTCTATCATATCTTAAATTAGGTCTCTTAAAACTTTGTAAAGTGCTTCAGCCTGATTCTGTTAGGGTTGAACGTCGTTGTTAGGATCCATGATCTGTGCGACTCTGGCTACGGAATACCTGTAAAACAAACAACGGCGGGCCGGGAGTTGATTCCCGAGAGGCTCCTCCGACACTCAAGTCAGTCTTTTTGTGAGGGTTTGGATTATAACTAGTAGGAAAACTAAGATTGTGGCGACATACCTGTATCATAGTAGAATAGTACCTTATATATGCCGTGGACGCTAGGTTTAGGTCTTTACATAGATCATTGTGTTTGCATGGAAGTTTAACACCTGATGGGCCGGATGGTCCATGAACGTTTGGAGATGGGCCTGGGCCTAGCACAGCCGACCCAACCATAAGCCCTCTACTCCTCGAGTCTGAGCCAAGGGAAGGGTCGAAGGAGTACATAAGTATGAGACCGCGTGTTTCTGAGGTAGCTCGTGCTAGGTCCGATCGATCGATTCCGTTGTAATGTGGCCGGTCGAGCAGGTGTAGTGTCTCGGATAACCGACCGATCGGTTGTAGCAATATGGAAAGTCGATCGGGTGAACGACAAAGTCATTCGGAGGAGCGTAGTAGCGGGACCGATCGACTAGGTGACTAAAGCCAAATAGAGTTCTAGGCGTGATCATTACTGACGGTTGACGTTCTTTGACAGGTTGTCACATACGTTTTTTTGGCTACTGTACAACTGTCGAGTGCGTCCTTTTAACTGCTATGCAACCGTCAGGCGTGTCCCTTTAGTTAATGTGCCGCTCTGGTTTTTAAACAAACCTAATTCACCTCGGCTCAGATTCTGCCGCGTGTCCGCGTTGGTTCGGATGTTTACCACGCGTCAAGCGTTGGTTGGAACGTCCGTCCCGTCGATCTTCTATAAATACTCAGGATTGACAAACTGTAGACTTTCTTCACGCTTATTTCATTCTCCGGTTTCCACTATGTTTTCCTTTGCACCCTCTTGCTTTCAATTTCCGAAGTTTTCTTTCCGCTGTCTTCAATATTCCGACTTCCATCACCAAACTAGGTACGTACTTTCTCCCATCCCTTCCCCTCAAATTTCTTTTTCTTAGTGATGTCGTCAGTTAGTCCTAGAGAGGAAGTTAGTCCTAGGGGTGGAAATGCTGAAAGGGCCTTGCAGGCAGTCGGAACACTTGAAATGCTAGCGGAAGTGGGGGCGCCGGAGACCGGCGAGAATGAGGTGCTCGAGGCTGGGGGAACTGAGAAAATTGGGGCTAGTACCCGAAAAGATGGGCAGATTGTGGAGAAACCGCCGAGTGACCCATCGACGATGACTGTCGCGGAGATGAATCGGTATGTTACCAAGAATAACATCCCTACGGTGTGGGGACCTAGGCTGGCCGCCAAGAACGAGCAGATTCGTAGCAGTCCAGGGGGTATTTTGCTGTGTCGGACAGCTTTTTCTCGGTCGGTGGTATGAAGCTTCCGTATGCTCCAATCATTGACGAGTTGTGCCTCGCCTATCAACTAAGGCTGAGCCAGATTCTCCTGAACGGCTGGAGGTTTATCAACGGTCTAGCCCTACTATGCCATTAATTTGGATGTCTCCTGTCGATCAACATTATGCGTCATTTCTTGCGGATGAACCAAAGCTCGAGCGCCGAGGCCGGGGCCCCTCACCTCCAGTATAGGGATGCCCGTTATCGTCCTGCTGGAACTGCTTCCAAAGTCCAAGCTTGGCGAACGAAGTATTTCTTCATGAGATCCCCCGGGTCGCCCTTTGAGCCAAGGCCGTGGAGGTATCCCTTAGCCGAGCGATGGAATGACCTCTCGAGCTTGCGTCTTACCCAAGAGGAGTCGGGGGTGATCGACCGAATCAAGACACTCGGGCGGTATAACTTTGATTCCCTCATCCGGGGATATCATGGGGGAGCCTCAGCTGACTCATTCCTAGTCGACCCGGCGCCCCGAATTAGTGGGCTAGGAGAAGAGATTATGCCTCCTGGTCGATTTTTTGCAATCTGATCGCTTACCTGCAATCATGTATTATTTTCAATGTCTGACCTGCTTTTATTGTATGCGGATATGACAAAGATGGGCAGCTTTCCCAGACCCCCCAGTTTCAATAAGGATCTGCACAAGGCTAATAAGCCTTCCAAAATCAAGGGTCGAGGCAAGAAGGGGGAGGCCGGCGTGGACGCTGCTCAGCTGAGTGTTTCCGAGCTAGATGTAGCTTAGACTGTTGTCCCCGAACAATCCGCAACGCTTGTCCCGTCGGCATTCTCCGGTCGACCAGCATCGATGACACCTTCGGCTGGTGAAAACCCAGTGGTCCTAGTGGAGGAGGAGGAAAAGGAGGAACCACCTCTGAAGAGGAGAAAGAAAACCGTTCAGGTTCTCAACCCACCGTCCTGCTCGTCGGACAAGGGCAAGGGGAAAGAAAAAGAGAGAGAGAAGGAGAAAAGCAAAAGAAAAAAGCAGGCTACCGGCGTTGGGGAATGGGTGTCCACCATCCGTCTGGATGAGGCTACGTTGATTAGGGACCACGATGTGGCTCTTCATATCGCCGAGAAGGTCCTCCCCCTTACGGCCGAGAAACTTATAGATTCGTTGAATAATGAAGAGTTGTTTGCCCGTCTCTTCCGCAGTTGTGTAAAGGATCTGATGTTTGCCTATGCGATGCACCAACATGTTGGACAGCTCGGTGAGACTTCCCTAACGCTGGACCGGGAGGTCCGCGGTCTTCTTGAACATGTGAAGACTTTGAGGACCGAGCTGTCGAAAACAAAGGAGGAGCAGGAATTCCTTCGGGCTCAACTCTCTTCCTTGGAGGAGAACACGGAGGAGAAGAAGTCTTGGGAAGAAGAGAGGTGCATGCTGAGGGCCTAGCTTGTCTCGAGAGAGGAAGAGAAGAGCAGGGTGGTCGCGGCAAAGGACGGGCTGGCCAAGGAGTGCAAAGTTTGGTGAAGAGGGTGGAGACGGAGCAGGAGCTTCGGGCGAAATTCCTCGAGGACTGCCATGCAGCGGTGAGGGACAGGCGAAGGGCCGAGGATAAACTGAAGGAGTTGCAAGGCTCCATCAAGTAGCAAAGAGTTGAGGCGATCAAGCGGTGGAAAAGGCGATTTCTACAGAAGGAGTGTTTAGAGTTCGCCTGTGATCTGGGCCTTTCCATTTTGAAGAATTGCCACAGCGTTTGCATTCCTGACGGGTCGGATGATCCTTCCTTCGAGGATTACGCCAAGCCGATGCTACCTACCAAGCTCGGCCTTTCTCTGGATGAAATGAGGGAGATAGCTGAGAGAGAGGAAGCATTGGTTCCGGATGAAGAGCTGGACCTTAACTCGGACGAGGAAGGCGAGCGAACTCCCGAAGGTACCTCTCCAAATTTTCCTGCAGACTTCGGTCCCGCTTCTACTGCTTTGCCGACCTCCCCTTCAACCGATCTTACTATTTTTCCTCCTGATCCTGTCTCAGCTGTTATTTCGAACCCTGAAACTGCTTCTCCAGGACCGGTTGTTGGCTCTTCCTCTCTAGCTGAGGGATGATTTTTCATTTTTCCTCCTTTTAAAGCCCCTCTGGTCAGGCTTGTGACTAGACAAACATAAATAAAATTGTTTTCTTAGCGTCATCATTTGCCTCGCTGATTTTATAAAAAAAACTTTTAAACTGTCATTGGCTTGACATAATTTCGGTTAGCTAGTAACGAACTAGAGCGTTCGGCCTAATTCAATCGCGGTCGCTAAACTTGACACGATTCAATCGAACAATACTGGGGTCGACCAACCCAAGGCTCTGTTTTCGGCATCTTCCAACTCCAAGGATTTTGTCTTGGAAACCTGGCCAAACGAGGTGTTGAGTGCTGAGGTATGTCGAGGATCGAGCGATCCAAGATCCTGTCCTGGCATCACGTGATTCCAACATCTTGTGTTGACAATCTTGTCGAAAATGGTCGATGTCGAGCGATCCAAGATCCTGTCTTGGCATCGCATGGTTCCAACATCTTGTGTTGGCA
>JANZLX010000001.1:11015459-11036418 GCA_025531955.1 Erythroxylum orinocense
GCGTAAGCAATAATAAAATGCTAAACAAAGAAGCAAATAAAGCAAGCTTATCTATGGATAAAAAATGTCGCTCGGCCTAAAATTTTGAGTTTGGCTCGGTCTTCTTTATCTCGTGCGATCGTTGGCATTTATTCTGCAGTGGCCGTTATCTTGATTTCCTCTTCGGCTTTTACATTGCGAGAGCTTATTAGAACGACCGCTCTGTCAAGCGCCCTTGTTTCCGCTAGGTAGCATTCCCTAACGATTCTCTGCTGGCTCCTGACAACACCAGTTCCATGTGGGGTTGGAAACTTCATTGTTTGGTAGTACGTGGAGACGACTGCTTTAAGCGCGTTTTGAGTGGCTCTTCCTATTATAGCGTTATATGCTCCCGTGAACTTGACTACGAAAAATTCCACTCTCTTCTCCACCTGGCATGGCTTCTGCCCGAATTTGACATTCAACAATACCCGAGCGAATGGGTAGGCCGATGCTCCCGTTACCCCTTTGATGGGCCCCTCTATTGGCAACAGTCGCTCTTCTGGAATTTCCATTTGCTTGAAAGCATCATAATATAATAGGTCGACCGAGCTGCCCGTATCGATCATTACCCGTTTTACCTCACTACCGTCCATATTCAAGGTAGCCACTAATGCGTCATCATGGAGGCAACTAACACCATCTAGATCAGATTCGTCAAACGAGATCACCCCATCGTTCGACTTCTTTATCTTTGCGGGCAAGTTTTCACCGACCTGCCTGGCATATCTCTTTCTTCCTTTGGTGGTCGACCCTCCTGCTGCGCCACCCCCAAAAATCATGTTGATGATCCTAACCGGTCGGTCATCCTATCGCTCGGCATTTCTATCATCTCTTGCCCTGGACTGTGCCCTCATGTCACGCTGGTAGCCCGAATTCCTATTTCGCCTCCCCTCGTCATTCCTGTCGTTTTACCTCTGAGGCCTTCGCCAAGTGTCGGACCGGTCGGTCCTACCCTCGTTATCCCGACCGGTATTTTGCCCGTACTTCAGAAATCTACTCAGCCTTCCCCTTTGTATAAGGAGCTCGATCTCCTTCTTCAAGTTCCAGCAATTCTCCGTATCATGACCGACATCTCTATAGAAGCAGCAATACAAAGAAGGATCCCTATATTTTAGGAAAGCTCTCATCTCATTGGGTTCTGGGAGGGGTTCCCCTTTAGCTCTCATGACCGCTAATACCTCCGCATATCGCCTATTGAAGGTTTCACGCCGCAGATCGTGTCGATCGATCGGCTTCCGCCAACTAGACTGACCTCTCTGCCTTTTATGCACATCCTCAGATCTTCCACTTAGCCTGCGGTCGTCTGCTCTGCGCTTTGTGTTTTTCAACACTTCCTCAAGCTGGATGTACTTGTCCACCCGACTTCTTATCTCCTGAATTGCACGGGGTTGATCCAAGGCCAACGATTTTTTGAACTCCTTATCCCTCGTGTTGTTCATGAGCGCCGCCAACATGGACGAACAGGTGAGGTCGGGAACTTCCACAACTTCATTGTTAAACCGAGTGATGAACTCCCGTAAACTCTCATCCTTTCCCTGAGTTAACTGCATCACCTCTAAGGCAGTCTTCTGTGGCCGTTTGCTTGTCGCAAATTGATTGAGGAACAGTCGCTCAAAATTCTCAAAGCAAGTGATGCAACCCGGGGGTAGGCTATTGAACCATCGCCGAGCTCCTTCTTGAAAGGCATTACAGAACGCCTTACATTGAATTGCATCAGGGACACAGTGTAGGTTCATCATCGACTGGAACTGTTGCAGATAATCTAGTGAATCGGTCTTTCCAGTATACTTTTCAGGCGTCGATATTTTGGTACCGACCGCTGGGAGGCTGTTCAGGATCTCTGGAATGAGGGAGGAGCTGTATTGTACGGGCGCTCGGCCCGCGTAGGGATTCCTAACCAGATTGATCGGGTCGTTTACGACTTTTTCTAGGGCTTCCACAGGATGGCGGTCGGCCACCGCACCCAACTGCCGAGCGGGGGTCTGCTGTTGTCCCAGGTGAGACTGCAGAACTTGACGAATCACCAGCTCGGCCGCTTCCTCTATCTGCCTTCAGGTGAGAGGGGGTTGTTGTTGTGCAGGTGGATTAGCATCCCGGGGATGTTGAGAGTGGAGATGAGAATTAATTTCAGCGTTATCCTCCAGGGCTACGCTATGCTCTTCTTGATCCTGGTTTTGAGGTTGTGGGTGATCATTCAGGTGTGAAGACTATGTGCGAGAATCGGGATGTGCTGGTGGGAGAACGGCAGGTAACTGCAAAGCCATCCGTTGTAGTGCAAGTGCCGTGACGGCGGCAATATCAGGGTTGGCTGCTGCCGCCTGACTGATCTGTGTGATTCTGGACGTGGTGCCCTGACACTGGGCCCCACGGTGGGCGCCAAATGGTTCAGTCTGATTCTGCTAGGGTTGAACGTCGTTGTAGGATCCATGATCTGTGCGACTTTGGCTACGGAATACCTGTAAAACAAACAACGGCGGGCCGGGAGTTGATTCCCGGGAGGCCCCTCCGACGCTCAAGTCAATCTTTTTGTGAGGGTTTAGATTATAACCAGTAGGAAAACTAGGATTGTGGCGACGTACCTGTATCATGGTAGAATAGTACCTTATATATGCCGTGGACGCTAGGTTTAGGTCTTTAGGTAGATCATTGTGTTTGCATGGGAGTCTAACACCTGGTGGGCCGGATGGTCCGTGGACGTTTGGAGATGGGCCTGGGCCTAGCACAACCGACCCAACTAGTAAAAAATATCTAGGAGGTGGATTTCTAGAAGTACTAGTTATATCACTAATATTAAGATTCTAGGGAACTTTTTAGTTAACTAAATCGGATTTTATATGTGCTAAAGTTTCTAAGTTTAAACTTTCTAGTTTCTATTTGTTCATTTAAGTCTTGTATGAAATTTTCCATTTTATCTATAATTAGGAGGTGTTTTCTTTTTTAAAATTAGATCACATGTTTGTTTTTCCATAGAATTTTTATTACATTTATTTTTAATTTATTGAAATTTTCCATCATTTCTTGCATATCTATGATTTTTTTTTTTTTTGCCAAATCAGTTTCTATTTTAATCCTTCAGGTTTAATTTTAACTATTTATCTACTGTCATGTAGGCTGTAGCTGATAAGCTTCATAATGTCTACTCATTTCTAAGTAAGCTTCTATTTGATTCGTCCATTATTGCTTTAACAAGGCTACATTCTATCTGATTCGACCATCGTTACTTTTATAGCCTTTTATGACAATTTGTAAATAATATATAATTATATATCTATTTGTATAATGACATAACTCAATCTAGACCTCTTGTAAATAAATATCAAGTTTACTTATTTCTTAAAGCAAATCATCACAATAAGGACACTCTCTTATAATTAATAACATAAGTTGTAACATTTCTAATAACCTAACATCAAATGCTTTCATAATTTTAAATTTAAGTATCAATTATCATAATGAGGATATCTACAAACACACAAATAATTCTACATAATAACAGTAACAAGATACATGGAGTTGCAGGACTCAATTGCTGATGGCGATACTACAATCCTATATCAAGTGATTAAGGAGTTCAATCATCAATCCGGCGGTTGCGTACCATCGAACCTGCCGTTGGCACCTTACGGTATTGGACAACAATAGCAGGGCTGGGCCAAATATTTGCTTTTCCACCCACAATTGAATCACAAGGGTAATTTGAGTTCTACAAACATCTCTATGCTAGCTATTGAGTAAGAGGAACACATTCAAGTTCAATCTCTAGCACCCCTCTTTCGACCTTCTGTAGCCTCAGGCTGATTTCTTGTTTTACCACCCCATCTTCTATGGTGATCATACCGTGATCTACAAGGGTGTTATCTTCGCTTGTTTCCCACTTACCAAGCTGGGTTGGCTCAGCAATTGAGGAATTTTCATAGGCTTTGGCAGCAGAAAGCAAAGGTTGAATGTCAATTTCAGCTTCGCCCATAAAGTCATCTGTTGAGAATCTGTCCTTATCATAAACAAGCTGCATAAAATTACCAGAAGGCAATTAAATATAGATGTTAAAATTCCAAAAGAAATGATCTCGCAAGCATACATTATTTGCAGAATTTAGAATACTCAGGTTCTTTTGTGATTGAATATTAAACTCGTAAACAGTTACAAAAAGGATGGGTCTGCCTGTCTCTATCAGAGAAAATGGTTCGTAGTTGAGATAATTCAACTAAGCAAAAGCTTTCCCACTAAGTTTCACTTTTTTGACCATATAGCTCACATTGACAATACCACCATTAGCATGTTTATAGTTGAAGATCATTACTTTTATGACTAAAACCAATACAACCTGTATTAAAGCTTCAAATGTTTATCCAAGCAGGCTCTCTTTTTCAATGCATCTTTCATCATCCTCAGCCACATAAACATATGAAAAGAAAAATAAAAAGCTCTTAAATGTGTGGAAGGACTTGATGTCAACAACGTTGTCCATCTGAATGGCCAGTTTATCTTTAGTCACAAACCAAATGACTTAAGTAAAGAACCTGCCTACCACTTTGAGAGGAGGAATGTGCTGAGGAATTGACAACATCAGGCTTTCATTCCAGACAGGATTCAAGTTGTTCTTTATGACATGTGTCTTCACTGACTGCAACAATATTTGATAGAGAACTGTTAAAGAGAACAGTGTGTCTAGATATATATATATATTTCATCGCAATTGAGCCAAACTAAGTTGTTCCTTTGAAAACTGAGAGAGGGAAAGTCTTACTTGCTGACCCAAAGCAAGGATGACATAAGGGTCACTGCTCATCATATCCCGAACAGCTAGATTGGTTCCTTTGACGACATTAACCTTTATTAATCCAACAAATTCAACCATGCCTGCCTATAATCAGCATATGCCAAGCAGCAAGATTCAGTAAATGGTGCTGAAAAGATAATTATAGGTATTCTAGCATTTCCTTCCTCGATCTAGAATCATGAATTATTTGATCATATGATATGTATGTAAACCTGGCACTAACATTGCATTTATTAATTGCTATGTTATAGCCTGTAGGACGAGTAATCTATACACTTGTTTGAATAACATTATTTCATGTATATAACTTAACTATACATGCAACAGGATAGGCATGTATCTTCCATTCATGAATTCCAAATTTTGCCCTTTTATGTCTGCTTTTCAAGAAGATACATGTCAAGTTGTTTCAGATATAAGGTTTAATTGACTCAATAAACTTGCATTTATAAGTTCAATTTGGCATTGTGCTACATATTACCTATCTTTCTATAAATGACTGCAATTGCCTAAACATTGTTGGAAAGTGAAGTTTATGAGTAATTATCTTCTGCTGATACCGCAGCATAAAGTGGAAAATGAGCATAATACAATCCCCAAGGTAAGCGGTAAAGAAGCAGGACATTATTACCAAAGAATTGCTTTTTTTCATGTGCTTGTTCTCTGACTCTTTTCTTCCCCAGCTGTTACGAAATGCATTCCCTGGATGATGTCTGGTAGGCTGTTTCTTATCTTGGCAGAAAGTATGCCGTGAAGAACTACTTTGGAATGATGATGAATTTCTGCTTGCTGGATAAACGCAGGCCATTGGTTCATCAAGTTTCGTAAACTGTAGCTGCTCGTACTTCTTTCTACATGTCCAGAAAGAAATAAGGAATCAGAATGATATGGATCTCTTGTGTAAAGGGCTGTTAAAATTTTTGTCTGTACCTAATAAAATCAGCACGCTCATCTGTAGAGGCATTTGGTTTTGGTTTTCTGTAATTAATCGGAATGCAAGCTTCGTACTTCTTGTTTGCTGCAGTATTGCCACCCAAATCTATCAAGCTGTTGACTTGTTCATCTGTCCAATCATCTAGCTTAGCTGATAGAACCTGGGATAATTAGACCAAATTTCAGTAAAGAAGAAGCTCACACCATCAACGACAGTCCTTTGTGCTCTGCAAGAAACTTAGTTAAACTGAAAGAAGAAGAAGAAAAACTTTAAAATCTGAAATCCCATTCTAGCAAATGAAAAATAATGCCTCCTTTGGTTTATTTTGTATGAAGTGAGAAGAAAAGTAATTATGTGCTTCAGATATAATAGATTGAAGAATAAACACACACCTTTGATATGTGTACTCCAAGGCTTCTGTGAACACCAGAGCACTTTATACAAATAAATACTCCAAGATTTGTTGACCTGATAATCCATCAAACGATTTGGGTAAGCAGGCAGTATGTCAAATTAGAAGCCATTAAAATGTGAGTACTGTGCTTATTTATCATGAAAAAGATAAGTAACTAAAAGAAACAATCCAATGATTTGATGAACATCACACCAACAATGAAACTACATCCTCAAATTTCAGATAGCAGTTTTTTCAAGCATCTCATTGATATCATATTCATGTATCACTACCTGCAGTTAAATTTTTGTCACTCATCTCGAAATTTGACTGCAAAAGTAGTTCATTTCAGGACAAAGAATGCTAAAAGATTGAAAAGCTTCTTACTCAGTCAATAAAGACTTACACCCATTTAGGATTTGGAGCTTCACAATCTGCACAATGCTTGTTGCCCGATTGACTCAGCAATTTCTCCAGTTTTCTCTGTGGACCTGGTTCATGATGTAAAGAAATTATGAAGAATTTCCAGAAAAAGGCCATTTCGTACTTATGTATGCAATAGATCCTGTAGGCACATACCAGAAAGACTTAGTCTTTCCTTTATGCAGTAAATATGACTCTCTATCTGCAACAGATCCTGTAGGCAAGTCCCTGAGCCTACAAATGCAACGAATTTTCTGAATGCAGGTTAACTGACAACAGTAGTATTTTTCATAAAAGTAAATTGTTTTTCTCTTAAAAACTGACGGTAAAATTCCAGGAAGCGCATCAATCACTGAATGAAGGAATGTAAACCCAGAAATCATGTCATTAATCTGTAATAATTTTGCAATTCTGACATTGTGAGAACCCATTAAAATGATTTAAAACTAGAAGCTGTAGATAACATAAAGAGATTAAACAATAATCAAAACAGAAGGAAGTCCTATAATGCACGGTATTTTCCATCAAAAAATCATCTCAAGAAAAGGCATTTCATGTTTCAACATGTTCACTCACCAACTGAAGCCGAACATATCTCTCCAGGTTGGAAGGCAATCAAGTCATTTTCCGTTATTTACTTTAAACCCACGTATTTTGTTCATAATGCACAAATCATTTATCGTACCGTTCTCCTGTCGAGCAGACATTTCCGCCATTTTGATATTTTCTCGCTCCAAGTTATAGGACACCAGCTACCATACTTTAAAATGGTATTATTACTCCTCTGTATTAGAAAGGAGGAGGAGTTGTAAAGAAGCAAACCAGAAGCATAAACTTCACCAAAAAATCTCATTCCAAGAAAAAGGAAAAACGAGAAGGAAAAGAGGCTCTCATACGTTGAAAAGAATGTGAAGGGAAAAGGGTGCTGATCAGTTTGTTCCCCGCATCAGAAACGACGTCTTGAATCAAATGAAATATCAGAAGTTACACTGATGCTAAACATTGCATAAACACGAAAAGAAAAAAGACAAAATGTTTCTTACAAAATTGGAAAAAGTTGGTCTTTGATTACCTTGCCTTGATTGAATTGTTCCAGCAATGAATGAAATACAGAAGAAATCAACAGGAAACATGCCACGAAGCATCAGACATTAAAAATTTGGAAAAGGAGCAACAAAAACCAAAGATTCAACAGAATATGGTTATGATCGGAAGAATGGTACGGCAAGAGGTGATAACTATTAGCTCTTGTTTTCTGGCAATTGTTCTTTGGGCTTCAATCTACAGAAAAAAGTCCCCTAGAATTTTTAGGGACAATTTCGGGCGTTTGCTTGTTACCCCACACGCACAAAACAAAAGCATGTTAACAAATAACTACACGTTCGTCTCCTTCTATTTGTCTTTTTGTGTGTTTTTTTTTTATACAATTGCCTGTCGAGAAAAGATAACAAAGGGGGGAATTGCCTGCTATATATGTCCGTATTAATTAGTTTTATTACACAAAGCAGAATTTAAATATATCTTTCTAACTGTTTTGTCAGTCATTTTCTTTTTGATATTTTCTAATTTGTTTGAGGAACTTATTCTTTTTATTTCCTGTTTTTTAGAAATAGTTCGTATCCTTTTATAATTTTTTTTCGAGAATTTTCAGTAGTTACAAGAATCTTTCTTTTCAGAAAAAAAGGATTAGAAGACATAAAGAAGTGTGATAAAAAACAAAAAAAAAGTAAATTGATTACTGAACAAGTATTGAGGAAATATAATACATGTAATAGACTTTAATAAGTTAGGCTGGCCATTCCCACTACAATAACAACATCTACAATACGCAACTTTCCTCACTTTATAAGGAAAGTACGTAATTTTTCTTTGTATTTTACAAAGAGATTATTTCCGTGACTCGAACTCGTAATGTTTTAGTTACAAAAGAGTAATTTTACTAGTTGCTTCAAAGTTTGCCCTCACACCAATCCCAATAGTGAATTGTGATAATGGATTAGACAATAGAAATAGAGAATGAAGTTGAAACTGCTTAGGATAAGCTTCATGTAAACTATAGTCGCCTTAATTACATTTTCAACTTCAACCTTCTTATACACAAAACTATTAGCAACCCTAACATAAATATACATATTCAAAGCCAACACCCAATATAAGTGATCTATATGTGCATGGTTAATATTGTTGCCAAGCCAAACACTGTCATGCCTTAAACATAATTGCCTACAACACAATAATAACAAACAATGTTGATAAAACTCCTAAATCCCACCAATCACAAGTTGCGGCTTCCATGTTTCTCATGGCCTCCTCAATCCCCGCACTTGATCATATAAGAGTCCTGTAAACCAACCACAGTGAACACATTTGCAAGGCTACCATGGTGAAGTGTCTATTTCAATATCACATATCCCATCACTCCAACATATTCTTATTTCTTCAGTATAACTTGACTTTCTATTAAATACATATATCAATGTTATACACACATAATTGTTGAATCATGAATACAATCAATTTCTTCTATTATTTAATAAATCTTTCCTTAAAACTCAATATCACATGTTGGATCCCGATTTATTTTAAACTTGTTACTTATTATTTGTTTAATGATTTATGTATGCTTGTTTGTTTGTTTAATTATTTTTATTGGGTCATTAAATTAGTAGGCATGAATAAAGATTGAAATTAGTTGGAAAGATGAGGAGTTAGTTAGAATTAATGTGGAGTTAATGGATTGAAGGTGTAGAGACATAAAAGACAAAACAAGGGTAAAATGGGAAAGTCCATATAAGTGAAAGGCAAAATGGGAAGAATAGGCTATTTTGTGTCTTAAAATTAGAAGAAGAAGTAAAAGATGTCGTGAGTGGGAGAAGAGAAGAAGAGAAAACGTGAATTAGAGAGGAGAAGAAACTTAAAAAAAAAAAAGCTAGGAAAAAAGGAGGAAAAATCATAGAAAGAAGAGAAGATCAAGCTTTTAAAGGTAAGTTCTTCATCTTTTCTTCTTGATTTAGTAAAGAAATAGGTTGTTGTGTTGTGAATGAAAAAGTTGTAGATAGAGAAAGGGGTTATGTGTTGAGAATGCTTGGAGGAAGAAGAAGATGGAAAGACCCATTTGGTTTTAGGGTTTCTAAGTTAGGTTTTGGGGTTTTTAACCTTTATGGACTATGGGTAGATTAAATTTGAGCTTGACTAGGGTTAATTTCTTTTGTTGTGATAATGAAAATTTGGGAGATTTCCATTTGAATTGGAAATTGAATGAGAATTTTGGTTGTGTTAGAGAATCAAAGACAACCTACGCAAGAGCAAGAGGAAGAGACCCATTGAAATTGGATTTTCAAGAGTATAAGGTGGGTAATTTATTTATAGTTATTGTGTAATGGGCAAAATGCTTATGTATGCATATATGTTTATGTATATGCTTGAATTGATAAATTGTGAATTGCTATGATGTGTTTTATGTTATGTTATGTATTGAAAGATGTATGACATTGTGATAAAGATTGACATTGTGATAAAGATTGAATTGTGAGCATGATTATGCTATGCCTTTTATCATGGCATTTTGATTGAATGGAAAGAGGAAAAAGCATGAGAATATGAGATTGTGAATGATTGAATTAAGCATGAGAATGTGAGATTGTCAATGATCGAATTAAGCATGCGATTTGTTTGTGTTTGGGCGAGAGAGGAACCGTTTCTTAGTCACGTGCACGTCGTCGTAAAGCCTTCTCCCGACTGCCCGCTTGTGGCCCACGAGATCCGAAAAATGGACTCGTTTCGTTCACAGAGTAACTTCGGTTTCTCTGCTTTGTTCACGGAACCCTCGAGCCAAATTGTGTGTGCATTTACATTTTGATGTCTTAATTTATGATTGCATTTTGATTGTTATGCCTAGATGTGACTTTCATCCAATATGTTCCATGGAATGATGTGTTGAATTTATGCGATGTGTATTAGAATTGTTAATATTGAGATTTCATTGTTGGTATATATGGATATTTGTATATGTTGGATTGTGTGGCTCATCGCCAATGACTATGAATAAGTTAGCCATTGAGTTGTGTAGCTCAGCCCATAATTTTCCTCCTCAGGTGCAGACTGATAAGAGTAATGACCCTTGCAAGGTATTTAGGAAACTCCAAGATAGCTAGGAGTCTTTTATATTAACTTAGTAACATTTGGCTAGCTTTATAGGCATATCAAACATGAACATCTTTTGTATTTTATATTAAGTTGATGTATGTGTTGATATGTAAGTAAAGCTTGTTCAAACATTGCTTTTGTTTTTAAATGAGAATGAGAATTGAGAAGTTATTCTTGTATGATTATGTTTCTTTAAAGTTTGCGAAGGATGGATGTGCTTATCCTTGGTTGAGATTGCCAATTGTTGTTAGTGTTAGAATAGCTTGTTGAAATTAGGAAGATTGTGGGTGATGAATCCTTTAGAGTTGAGTTTCAATGATGTTTTTAGTAATTAAATGGATTTGAATTAGTTTTTGGCACTAGAAAGGTGGTATTGGAGAAGAATATGAGGAAAGGGGATGTTAGGATGAGTTTAGGACCCTTTGGAGGGATTTTGGAGAGTTAAAAATTTGTTACACCCGAAAGTTACACGGTCTGTCGTGTAAAATCACACAACCCGTGTGTTTCCAGCGCAGGAGCACTATTACACCCGAAGGTTATACGACTTGCCTGTATTAGGTTACACGGTCCATGTGTTTTGACCCTCCAAATGATAGAATTTCAATTTTTTATCTTCACAAAAGTTGTAGCTTAGATGTCTTCTTTCAAGCCGTCTAAAAGCGAAGTCAATCCAACACCTATAGTAAGAGTTATAGTGATGGCGCCAAGGCATGTTCAATAGGAGTAAGGTTATGAACATGTTGGATTCGTTTGGCCATAACTTCTTCGTCTGACCTCCGATTAAGGTGATTCTTGAGGCAATAGATCCCTAACACGTTTTTCTACCTCTCTATACAAATTGATAGCCTTTGGAGTTAAATTCAAAAAATTTTATGGAAAGGAAGTGAGGGGTAAGTTGGGAGAGCATGATTGGGCCATAAACATACTTTGTATTTTTAAGCATATCTTGAGCTATAGAGCGCTGAATGAGGTGGTTCTTATTTCTAAATGAACTAGAGAATAAGAGCTACCATTTTTGAAGAAGTCAATTGTAATTGTTGTGATTTCTTTTTGTCTTGAGATGTTATGAGGATGAGGATGGAACGATGAGGGTTAAAGAGATTTCATTGAAAATAACCCTACAAGGAACCTTCTTATGCTTTTTGATTTCAAATTGATTGTTGGGCTTCGAAAATAAGACCTAACATCACATGTACATACTTAACATGTAGAGCACAAATCATCACTCGTTTTTCTATGGTTATGTTCTAATGGGCTTTATTGATGGCTCCTATCCATTTCTCACATATTCATATTCACCGTGTTTCAAGTTATGGATTAGACAAGATAGTTTCCTATAAAATGCTATATTGACCTCAAATGAGGAAATTATTGCTCATATAATAGTATCCATAAAAAAAATCAAATAATTCTAGGACAACCTTACATCAAACTTTAGTAGGAAATTAAGAATAAAGATCTATGCCCTATATGCAAATCTTGCTAACATAATAAAAGACTTTAAATCAATAATAAGTTACCAATAATTAAGGGAAATTCAAAACATTATAGATGAACTTGCTTTAGTTGGATCACCTCTTGCAAATGATGAGATGGTCATTAAATCTTTTTACTTGTCTTGATTTTAAATAAAAAAGATTAGTGTTGTCATGCATGCTCGTGATACTCCGGTAACAAATGAAGAATTATTTGACAAACTCCTTAATCAGGAAATCAATAAGAAAGAACTAGATAACATAATAACTTAATATAATCAACGTAACAACTTCAACCATCATTTCAATAATAACAACGTATTCCCTAAAATGGTGGACAACATAATAACTATGATTAACAAAAGTACTATAATAGAATGGTCATGAATTTAATTGGCATCCATTTACATTAAATTGCAATGAATGTCAAATTTATGATAAATTTGGTGACTTTGCAAAAATATACAAGTCAAGAATGACTCATAAACCTCAAGATCATTTCTTAATATAAACTCCCTCTGTTCTAACCAAAAATTGGCTTACAGATATCGGTGCCTTTAATCACATTACACCCAATGTATAGAGCCTGCCCATCCACTATGAGTACAATAGAAGTGATGACATCATGGTCAGTAATGGTAACAACTTCCCTCTCACACTTATAGTTTCAGTCATACTTAATACTCCGTACTCATTCACACTTATGTTTATCCCTCACATCACAAAAAATTTGTTATGTAAAACCAATTCAACATCAACTGAGTATTTTTCACTTTATTTCATGGTGAAGGATTTGAGCACATAAGCAACACTTATCTATAGACAAAGCAAAAGCAAACTTATACAAATGGCCAATTACAACTCAAGCATCTTCTCCTAGTTTTTAAATTTATTATACATTAAAAAAATAACCCAACAAGAACCACTATATCTCTTTGTCATCAACACGTAGGTCATCAAATAAAAGAATATTAAATTTCATTATTTCATCTCATTCTTTACCAATTTCTCAAAAGATAATTTTGAATTAATGTAATTTATGTCCTTATAATAAGAGTCATAAATCATTATTTAACATATCAACTCTCTACAACGTAAGACTACTCGAGGCCACATATGCAAATGTATGAGGTTATGGTCCTACACATTCTTTGATCACTTGAAACATTATTTCATTTTTCATTAACCATTTTGCCAAATACACATGGATATAGCCCTTGAAAATAAAATTGATGTTACTAATATTTTTTAACAATCTAAGACATTTGTCAAGGAAATAGTTTTAGATTCCAATTATCACCTTATATTCTAATAAGGGGGAGAGTACTAAAAGCTAAATCACTTTATTTTTCAATATGACAATGTCTTCTTCCAATATTGGTAACACGTTGAGGTGTGTACAAAGGAGACTAAAGTTGGGGAAAATCCTCTTACTCTCATATATCAAGGCTTAACAAAAAATTTTGACTTTAGCTTGTCAAAATGTCATCAATCTCATGCCAACTCCTCTTCTTAAACAAAAGTTTTGTTTTATGACAAATAAAACTACCATAAAAGATATTTGGTTGCTTATACTACCATTAAATCAAACCATACATACACTATAAACTAAAATCTAAATTTGAATCTTATGTTTTCTTTGGTGGCTTGACCTCCTATAACTATTAGAAATGCATTGACCTAACTACATCTTGCTTATATCTTTCTCGTCATGTTATCATTGTCACAAATTCCTTTCCAAATAAAGTTACTGAAGACACCCCCTATACTTAGATTTTCACTTTAATAGATCCTACTTCTACTTTTAATAACCTATGTACCCTTATAAAATTCCCTTCTTAATGTGATAGGCCTTATAACCCTTGTATAACACTTTTTCTCCAATACTCCACCTATCTCCACCACTTCCGGTTCCTTATGTCTAGTATTAGGTAATACAACGTCTCAATCATCTCTATCTATATAAGTAATTCTTGCTATTATTATTTGATCCAAAAATAAAATCTTCATAAAAAATAGATCTTTTACTATCTCTTTATTTCTGAATCTTATGAACCCTTTACTTTCACTTAAGTAATGAAACATGCTCATTGGTATGTTATAATGCTAGACAAATTTGATGACATGCTTATTGGTATGTTAGAATGCGAGACGAATTTGATGAACTTGTTAATAATGAAATATAAGATCTAGTTCCTACTTTTAACAGACATAATATAATTGGTTATATATGGTTTTATAAGGTAAAACATAAATATGATGGGAAGATCAATCAATAAAATGCCTGCTTAAATTTTGTCATATAACTTTAAATTTGTTCCTAAAACCTACTATAGCATATATTTTTTTATCCACAATCACTTAATTTTTATAGCCATATATTCTTTTATCCATAACCACTATAGCCATTTTAACAATTGAATGTGAACAATTGTTTCTTTCAAAGACATCTTGAAAAAGAAGTATACATACAACAAACACTTAGCTTTATTAATCCTTAACTTTTCAATCGTATTTTTTGTCAAAAGAAAGCTATATATGGCTTTCTTCATCTTTGTAGATCTGTTAGAATAAGTTAAAAACAATATTTAATTTTCTCTAGTTTATCAATTCTCAAGACAACACATCTCTCCTCATATTCTCCATCAGGAAGAATTTTCTTTTCCTCTTCTATATGTCAATGATATCATAATAAATAAATTAATAGTATTAGGATTATATAAAATCAATTAATAAAATTTATTGATATAAAATTTATCAATATCAATTTGAAAACTTACATTCATGATTTACTTTATTTTATGACCAATGTGAGAGAGCTAATTATACCTATAATTTTTTTAACAATTATATGCATCAATGGTACTTAATCATAAGAGAATAGACAAAAAAACTAATTAAATTACTACAAACTAGTTGGAGTGTTAATTCTAAAAGAGGCACCAGCTGAAGTGAAGGATATTGCAAAAGAGAAACAGGTGGAGGTAAATGAGTCAAAAAATGTATAAGGAGATAAATAGAACAACTTAAAGATGTGAAGACAATATAATTTTTAAGGATTACAAATAATTAATGGAATCAATAATATTAATAACCTAAAATTTAACAAGTTAATCCTTCATAAAAAAATGTTGAATTGAAATTTTACCAAGATAAAAAATGAGAGAAATAGGTGATGACATAACATACAATAACTGATAGGCAAAGAGAGAGAAGCAAGTAGCAAGCCAAGGCAAGGAGAGATTAGAGAATACTTGAGGGGACATTATTTGCGTTAAAGACATAAGTATTTATCAATATACAAAACAACATCATTTTGTATATTAAAAAAGTTTGATTTTAAATTTGAGTTCAATCTAAAGTCTAAGTTTTTTAAAGTTCAAATGTGATCTAAAACCCAATTAATTCAAATGGTTTCCATTTACTTCAGAATGATTCAAACTCTTTTAACAATTTTAATCAAGATGAAAACCATGTAATGAATTTGAGCAATTTAAGGAAAAGGCCTATTCAAGTTCTTTTTTTTCCTTCTTATTTTGGTCCTACCACTCCCCTTCCCTCCATTCTCTCAAATTTCTCTCTTTAAGATTTTGCCCCTCCCTTTTTTTACTACTTTTGGAAAAAATTTCCCGCACCTAAAGCTACTTCTGCTGGTTCACCGTCGACTATGTGTTGGTGGAGGCATCTGCCTCTTGGGGAGGCCTCCCTTTAGTCTTTAGAATGGCCCTAAATGAAGGAACATCATCCCTCCCTCATAAGGACTTTCTAGCTTTATCTAGAGAAAATCTTGTGACAAAACATGGAGGCACAAAGGCAAGAATGAAGTTGGACTTTGCTTTAGTTGAACCTAGAGCAAAACCTTTCATATTCATCACAACCCCTACTCTTAAACATTATCAAAATGTGGTTCAGGATGGTATCATTTCCCCTCCCATCTAGCTACTACATCCTAGTGCAAAAGCCTGGTCCTCTGCTTTGATAGGTTTCTTCTGGTCTAAAAGGCTGGCCTTCCTGATTTTTCAGGGGTGGGCAAAGGCTCGTTAAAGTAAAAAGGATCTGGATAAGGTAACACTTCGTGAGGATGGTGTTATCCTTTTTAAATTTACAGATGAAAGCAATTTAACTAAGATTATTGAGCAAGGGCTTTGGCACATTGATGACCAACCCTTGTTTGTTCAACAATGGAAACCTAGTATGTCTCTTGATCAGAGTACCATTGAAGTGTTGCCGTTATGAGTGCATTTTTATAACTTACCTTTGGAGTTTTAGATGATTGAGGGCGAGAGTTATGTTGCTAATTCCTTAGGCAAACCACTCTGTTTGGATTTACAAACTGCTACGATGCAAAAGATAGGCTATGTAAAATTATTAGTTGAAATCCCAAAAAACGCTTCACTTCGAGACAACTTATCTATATTAGATTAAGAGAATATGGTACGTGGGAAAAATGGAGATTCAACTCTCTTAACCATAGAAGTAGAATCTTTCTACCAAAAAATGGATTGCAACTGGAAAGCAGTTCAAGACTGGATGGCAAGAAGAATTAGTGAGTCATACAACAGATATGACTTCTTTTGAGACTTAGCATTAAGCCACGATTGAGGCTCTATAGTTGCAAAACATTACTGAAACTAGTTCTGCTAAACTGGTACAACTTAAAGTGAGGAGTCCACATGAAGTTACAAATGAGAAAGATGGATTAGAACCTACTATCAATTTAGTGCCAGTAGTACCTGTCCAAATTAATACCCGTAATTCAGAGGTTGATTACGATCCAATTGCTCTAATGTTACAGGTTGAGGAATCTTGTGCTGATGAACTATCTAAAGAGGATAGTGCATTGGAACTCACCTTCGCTGCAACCAATTCACCTGGTCTTGTAATTACCTCTTTAAATGTAGATGATTTCAAACTGCCAACTGCTAAGGCTAAAAGGAGCCCGACTCGGAGGAAGGAAAAATGATAAATACAGGGGAAAGTTTCCTCTCATATCCATCCTAGTTTAGAACATAATAGGGTTAAATGACCCTTAAAAAAATCAGTGGTTAAAGAGGTGATCAAGGATTAAAAAAACCGATGCTAGTTCGTCTCCTTAAAACAAAAATAAATGATCCTCTTACACTTTCTAGAGATAGATTTTTGGGCACTAATTGGTAGCTTTTTTCTAATCATAGCTCATACTACAATGGTAGGACATTTTTTTAATATAATACTGATTAGATTGAGGTTCAAGTTATTGCTGAATCAGATCAATACTTGCATTTTCAAGGCCAAATGAGCCATACTAACTGTAGTTTTGTTATCACGATGGTGTATGCCTCTAATTTTGGCTTTCAATATGAAAATCTTTGGCTTGACCTACAAAATCAGTAGCTGAACATTATCTCCCCATGGCTAGTAGTAGGTGACTTTAATTGCTTTTTAAATCTGGCAGATATTAAGGGGGATAGGCAATATACTCACCATAATACAAAAGTTATATCCAATTTCCTCTTGAATATAGATTTGGTAGATCTAAATAGCACTGGCAGATAACCAGAAAGGTAACCTACTGGTTCAGAAGAAGTTAGATAGAACTCTGGTTAACTCTCTATTGTTGGTTCAGTTCCTAAATTCTTTTGTTTATTTTGGGGATAACCTTATGTCTGACCATTCTTTTATGTTGATTTAAAGATTAAGGGATAATTGCTCTATTGGTGCACCATTTAAATACTTTAATGGCCTTATAGCTATGGACGGTTTTATAACACTTGTTCAAGACTATTGGAATACTGAGGTGGCTGGATTTAAATGTTATCAACTTATGACAAAGTTGAGACATATGAAAAAAACTCTTAAAAGTTTTTTAGCCTTTAGGAATCATAACCTTCACTCTCTCAAGGATAAGCTTCTGCTTGCTCTACAGAATTGTTATGATTATCCTCACATTGATTCATAGAGATAGGTGGAGAGGCAATGTTTACGAGACTGTCTAAATGCTCTTACATTTCATAGATCTATTCTCAAACAGAAGGCTCGTTTGAATTAGTTGTATGATGGTGACACAAATACCAAGTATTTTCACTCCTCCTTGTTAGCTAGGTGCAATGTTAACAAAATTTCCATGCTACAGGATGTTGCGGGTAGAGAATGATGGAGATCAAGCACCAAAAATGGCTTCAGGCAAGATAGAAGGATTAGGACATGGACGTGTTGGAGAGCTTAGGTAACAAGAAGAAACACTTAAACAAGATCAACAAAGTGATATTAGGGAAAAAGATCCATTGGAGAATCTTGGAGGTCTAATGATAAGGTTGCAGGCTAAGTGTGCTAAAGAGGCTTTTAACAATCTGATGGTGGATCTATATGCAAAAGAAGAAGCTAAAACACTTGGGAGCACGTCACTAAGGTTTATAATGATGATTCAAGGCTTGGAGCAATGTTTTGGACTTGTTGACGAAGGTTGGACCTGATGCACAACTTGAAACAACTCATTTGTTACAATTAGGCTGTTTTAAGCATCTTTGGGCCAATTGCTTGGGCTTCTTATTTTATTTATTTAGAACTTTTAGTTATGCTATTTAGGACTTAAATAAGTGGATTCTAGCCTTAAATAAGCCTAGTTACATTTTTGGCTTTGTCTGGGCCTAATCAACTTGTTTTAAGCTTATTTGTTAGGAAGTTTGTTCTTTTAGATTAGAATGGGACAAAACCCAATTCCTACCCTTATGAAAGCCATCCAAGTCATTAGGGTTAGTATAAATACTCTTTATTTCGTGTCTTGTAGTCATACTTCATTCATTCAATATTAAGAAAACAAATTGATTGTTCTTTTGCATTGCTTTAGAGAAATCCTTCCTTGGTGTTCTTTAAAGACTTGGGTTTCATTCAGGCAAGTGCTTGTGAAGATCAAACCCATTCCTTATCACCCCCAATCCTTCCTAAATTATGTGGGTGTGGCGGAAATACCTTCTAAGTGGTTTTTTGTCATTCTTGCGCAATATTGAACGCTCCTTAGATACTGGATTCATGATTTGTGCTTCATCCAATCTGAGGTGAAGAGCTTAGCAGGGAATACGTAGAGCAACATCATTTACTTCAGTTAGTTAGAGATCATTTCTTAAATCTCATGGATATTGACTTTGTTGTTTCTTTAGTCTCAATATTTTACAACTTTTTGAATGTAGCATTGAACAACATGTCAAGGAGGAGCTGATCGCTCCCTTCACTACTAATGATATAAACCAAATTCTATTTAGCCTACATCCCTCAAAATCACCTGGTCCGGACATATTTACATCCTTATTCTTTAAGAAGACATCGTCTATCACTAGTGAGATATTCAATGCAACAATCCTTGAGTGTTTTGAATCGTCCAAGTTTCTTCAAGAAATAAATCATACTCATTTCTACCTTATACAAAAAAAATCAGCCTCGTACCTTGTTTGATTTCAGACATATTTCCTACTGCAATATTGTTTATAAGGTTATATCCAAGCTACTAGTTGAACATCTCAAGTTGGTACTATCAGGTATTGTTAACAATGCACAAGGAGCTTTTATACCTGACCGTAACATCAACAACAATATTTTGTTGATATAAGAGCTTCTTAAGGATTACAAATCTTGAAAAAAAATCAATAGTTTCTGTATTAAGATAGATTTCTTCAAGGCCTTCGATACCATCAGCTAGAAATTCATCCAGATGTCTTGAGGCACTGCAACTTCCTCCAAAATTTATTCAATAGATTATAACTTGTATTCACTCTCCTTCCTTGATTGTGCTAGTTAAAGATCAACCTTCTAAACCTTTCAAAATTAGTCGAGGCATACGACAAAGAGACCGTTTGTCTCCATACCTATTCATACTTGTTATGGAGGGTTTTTCTAGGTTACTAAACAAGCTTATATCATGCAATAGTGGTTTCAAGTTCCATCACAAATGCAGGGAGATTAACATCACACATTTAATATATATGTCGATGATTTGATCCTGCTATATGCTACTGATCTTTATTATATTCGACTTATGATGAATGCTTTTGAGTTGTTCTCTAATGGTCTAGTTTGCAGCATAATTCAGTTAAAAGCAGTGTATGTATATTGGCAGATGTGCAGATCATGGGCAACATTACGAGGCTAATTGGCCTTCAAAACATATCTACGACTTTTAGCTATCTTGGTGTACCCACTACAACACATAAACTCAAGTTTCATGATTGCTTCCCAATCATTAAACAACTCAAAACACGTGTCATTGCATGGCAGAGCTGACACTTATCGTATGCAGTGCGAATCATTCTAATCATTTTGATTCTCACAGAGTATACATCTTCACTGACTTGCGTATGTTGCAATATCTAGGAGAGCTATCACAGATATAAACCGCATTATGAAAATGTTTCTATTGTTAGGTCAACTTGGAAACTCCAAGAAGGCATGAATTAAGTGGAGTGAGGTTACAATACCAAAAAAACAAGGTGGCCATGGGATCATCGTGATAACTAACATGCAAAAAGTTTTAATGAGCAAGAGATTATAAAGGCTACATACCAGTTACACAAATACTACTTCAAGTGTTTGAACTTCTAGCAAGTCGATTTCACGAAAGATGGCTCTCCAATTCTTAAACAAATGATGAAGATTAGGGAGACCATATGATACGGAAACTCCAAGAAAACAAGGTTCTTGAAACCCCCTAATCCTATTGAATCAAAACCCCAATCTTTATATTCTAAGAACATGCTAGATCAAACCCCAAATCATAAGTTTGAGACCCAATCCCAAAGAAATCAAAAATCAATTTA
>JANZLX010000001.1:11036518-11048964 GCA_025531955.1 Erythroxylum orinocense
TCAATTCCATTAAACTCTCCTCCAATAGGCTTGGAGTTCGCCATCTTCTCAAGATCCTTACTCTTGCTCACATCACCATATATCCCTACATTAAGCATCAAATTGGGGATGGAGAAAAGATATAGATATGGTATGATAATTGGCTTGATATACGTCCAATCATCGAATACACTCACTTTCAACAACTAAGAAACCGATTACCAATTAATCTTAAGGTCACCTCACTTATTATAAATGGTGAATGGTAAGGTGAGTTCAGAGGTTTTTCAACCCTCTCGATGCATCTCCCTTATTTAACGTCAGTGGACAACGAAGACACTGTTATATGGTTGCTGAACCATAACCACCTTTTCACTAACAGATCATGCTTCCAATTGTTGTACAGCAGATACCTGACAGTCCAATGGACGGATTTATTATGGAGAAACACAATTAGCCCTAAAGCCTCTTTCTTCACATGGCTCGCTATTAAGAATAGGCTCCAAACCGTGAGCCAATGGTACGGTAACGTAGCGGATACTACATGTGTTCTTTGTAATGAGGCTGTTGAAGACAGGGACAATCTGTTCTTCTTATGTAGCTATACCAAAGCAATTTGGAGCCAAATACTTCACCTATTACCTCTAAGTAATTGTCGATATAACTGGGAGCATGCATGCATTAAGTTGGATCATTCGTAACTCTAAGCCTGGAAAAACTAACACTTCCCTCTATAAAGCATCCTTCACACTTACCATTTACACAATTTGGAAGAAGTGAAATAGCTGACGATTCACTGATATGAAGGCAGATAAATACCCGCTCACTGATCGGAGAGTTAACTTGATCCGTGAACACATCTTTGTCAAACAACAGTGGCACACTTTATCATTGGACATGCAATATCGATGGCATTTTTAACTTATTCCGTCTCATTTGACTTATGTTATTTTCCTGTTACTTGATATACTGTTTTTGTAACATGTAGATGAGGCTATATACTCATTGTAAATTCAGTATTAGTTTCAGGTATAGTAATATTCATATTTCATATTTCAAAAAAAAAAAAGTTGCTTGTTTCTTTTTCATATACAGAAGTGCAGGATTCAATAAAGGGTACAAAGCAGAAGTCAAAGAGCTTTCGAGGAGAGATTGCAAACGTCACTATGGCTTTTCTAGTACGCACCTTAGAAGGTCTCACCCCCACGGAGTGAGTTCCTTTAATATGATTGCTATTAAGTGCGATTTCGATGGATGAAGTGGCAAGCCACGGCAATTATTTTTTGCTTTCTTTAAAGTACGATTCCTTAACAGCTTGCTTGAGAAGAAATTTGTACGGGATGATAAACTCGTTTTCTATACGTTTATAACGCCAAATGAAAGTAATCGGAATCCTTAGTCAAAATTTAGCAATTACTAAATTGGCATGTTGTTTGAGAAGAAAAACAAAGGTACATATTCCTTGCAACACCATTTTCTAATCAACCACAAATGTGAAATTCTAGTTTAAAGGATGGACTCGATTTTAGGGTATCTTACATTATCGAAATTATAATTTTATCATATCTTGTCATCAAGGTTCTTGACCTCATCATCCTCCACCTTTTTGTACACAAACCTTTTAGCAACCCAAACATAGGCACAGAAATTGAAGGCACTCAGGGCAGCTAATACCCAATAGAAGTAGTCAATGTGAGATCGATTAAGATTGTCACCAATCCAAACGCTACCTCTCCTCGATGTTATTGCCTGCACCACTGTTATAATGCCACTATTCATAAAGCTCCCAAAACCAACTACACTAATATAAGCAGCTGCTCCTATACTTCGGAGAGACACAGGCATTTGATCGTAGAACAGTTCCTGTAATCCAACAATTGTAAACACATCTGCTATCCCACTGATCATGTACTGCGGGAGTAGCCAGCACACACTCATTGGCACTGTTGCTTTAGGAGTTTCTGCTAGGCCATGTTCTCTTGCTATGCCAAGCCTTTTCCCCTCTACCAGAGCTGCTACAACCATTCCAATAGTTGACACAATTAGGCCAATTCCAATCCTTTGTAACATGGTTATACCAGAAGGATGCCTGGTAATTCTTCTGGCTGCTGGAACCAAAACTCGGTCATAAATGGGGACAGTTAAGAGGATTGTGAGGCCTACTAGGCTTTGGAGGGATGCAGGAGGGAGGTGAAAGTGTGGTCCGACTGACCTCACCATTGTACTGCCTTGTTTGGTGTAAAATGTGTGGGTTTGTACTACGGTTGCTGCAAATGTCAAGCAAGTTAACCATACGGGAATGAGTCTGAGGACCAGCTTCACTTCTTCAACTTGGTTTAAAGAGCACAGTCTCCAGGGATTTCTTGTTTTGCTAGAAGCATCTAATCTGTCAGGAATCATGGCTTTGTCCAAGAACCTGCGCCGTGTATATAATTTATTCAACATTTTCCGCAATATCATATGTGCCTTGCGCAAGAACTTAAAACTTCTCTAAACTGGAGACCCACTGGCAATAATTGATTACTTGGACACTGTGCAAGCTGCAACTTGCTTGCATGTTGTAGAGTAAGCAATCATTTAATTTAATTCCCGTAAATATATTTTGTTGAAAAAATAAAAAAAAAAATAAAAACCTAATCATCCTTTGCCTTGGTTTCGATATGGAATTTTTGGAGCATACCTGAATTGATTAGTGCGAACTAAAATCCGGCCTCCAGGTTGACTTTCGTTCTCCTGGCAAACTACGTCTCCTTCTTCATAACATATGTTGGTCTCTACCACGCGCCACTTCCTAGCGGCGGCCACAAATACTTGTGCGACTCTGGTAAATGGGCTACCAACCGGAGCTTCCTTCCTGTACTTATTAATTCCAAGCAGAAACACAAACAAGGCCACTGCTACTGCTCCTGCCAAAATTCCAAAACCTGTTGTCCATCCCACATTATCCTGTATATCCGCAAAGTTGTAAGACATAATTAACAGTTACATCTGTTTCTGAAAAAAAAGTTTTGATTTACCTGGATGTAAATGACCACCAGAATGGCTGAAGATGCACCAACCACAATTCCCAAGTACCACCAGTTGAAGAATGAGCTCTTGGCTGCCTTGTCCTCTGGTTTTTCTTCGTCAAACTGATCTGCCGCAAATGTCTGCACACACGGCTTGTGCCCACCTTCACCAACTGCAAGTACATAGAGGGCCAAATAGAACACAGCTTTCCGGTAATGCACAGGAATTAGAGACACTGACAAGGTCAACAGAAGCATCCCCTGTCAAGACAATAGAATTAATTATTTATGGAACAACATCCAATACTAAAAATGTAGACATTGCCTTTGAATTGAACTCACTGCTAAATATATGACTGAAGACAGAAGGATGGTCTTAAAACGACCCAGGAGGGAATCTGCGATAAATGCTCCAAGAATCGGGAAGATTGAGGACACACCAACCCATGTATTCACATTCTTGACAGCTGTTGCAGTAGCCTCGTGCAGATCATTTGTGAGGTATGTAATGAGATTACCAGCCAAGCCATAGAAAGCAAATCTCTCGGCCACCTCCACAACTGCAAACGGAAGGATGATGAGAAAACATCATCAACATGCATAAATAAATCGATAGACCATGATGTTTGCTTACATATAATGAAGACGGCAGCATTCCATCCACCGGTAGATGACTTTCTTGGAGTTGGAGTGGAGACCTTATTTTTGCCTCCATACCCATCTTCAACCATAATCGGAGCCACAGAGCTATCCATGTATTAAATAACGTGGACTTGTTTCAAGGGAAGTGTAGAGTATGTGGAGGCAAGTAACCTTTTTATATAAACAAAATTCTGTCTTTTTAACACTGTTGACGGCATAATTACATAAGTAGGCAAAATGCCATTGCTTATCTCAACTGTTACAAAACACAACTGTTACAAAGCACAGTTCCCACATTGGAAACTGTAAATAAAGCAATTGATCTGTCATTCTCGTCATCTTGAAAAATGATTTATAAATATGCTTTTGACTTGATGCAAAGCCTGTAGACCATTTTCTATCCAAAGAGAAAATTATGATACCAGATGAATCGGCCGTGTCTTATTGGACAAAAATATTAATGGACGAGAAATGCATCACTTTTAGTGAATTACATTGGATAAGCTTAAGTCTATGCCTATCTCATGAGTCATGTATATGTTGGTGCACGTACTTCTTCCATTTTCGATTCTCCATTGCAGAAAGAAATAATAATAACTCTTCAACTTATATCAAGTCGCCATCCTAAAAAGGGAGATGCTTGATTCAGAAGGCAATAGTTTTTTTTTAAAATTAATAATTAACAAATATGATATTAACATGAGATTTTCATTGGAACCATCAGATTTAGTTACATTGAATTTGAAAGGAATTTATGTAACCCAATTGGTATTGTATCGCTTTCAGGTCCACTATAAGTTGGCGTCATTAGTCAGAATTAGTAGACATATCCACAAAGCAACAGCTCACTACCCGATTAATCTGCCAAAGGAGTGGTAGAGGCTGAAAAGAAAAGACCCAAGAATCAGTATCAGCATTTTATTAAAAGTCTCATTATAGGGTCGTCATCAGGAAATTGTCAAAGTCCTATCTAGGTTAACCCCACTACCATTAACATAGAATTATGGAAATGGCTCATGTTAATTATAGTGCCAAATACTATAAAGAATCTTTACTTTAATTGGCCAAGGATTTACCGACTTGGGAAGAAAATGCACAAGCCCATCATGAAAAGATAGAAAATAAGGGGGAAACTTTATGCTCCAAAGATATTAGAATGCATTTGCGTATTGGATGATATATGGAATGACTTTAGCTTACGAGTTCTTCTTCTTCCACCATCATGAGATCCGCAAGCATCCCCCAAAGTGTATACTTGGATAAAAATGCACTTGCCATTTTGAATCCATCTTATTATAATGCGAGAGATTAACCAGCTATCAATAACATTAATAAAAGTTGAGATAACGGCGAGTTTTGGTTTAGATTCAAGATACTAATTAGTCGATGGATGGAAAAGGGTCGAACATGTCTCCTCACCACCTATCCCAGTCCTGACATGAACAGGAGCCTTTTCTTTACTTTTCTAGCTTCTACAGTATAAGTTAGTCGTGGCACACTCATAAGAACACAGACCAAACACTGCGCACGTAAACTTTACGAGCCATATGACCAGTTGTTCCCTTGTACTTCCCAACTATATATATATTGGATAATCACATCTAGGCATTTAAAGAATAACAGACGACTAACATGGTCTACGAAGTATCTTGCGATCTAACTGCTACTTCCCACCTGAATCTTCAATCAGTTACAGCTAATAAGGTAGGAAAAGCTGAATCAAACATTTATATTCCATACATTATAACGTACCGAAATCAATCAGATAAAGATTGAAAAGGGTCCATCCTCCACATTACAGGGCCAACTTTTTACATTGAGTAAGTGTTTGTGCATTCCCTTCCTGTCTGCCAGACTCTGAACACATTACATTAATGTTATTGCTAGCAGTTTCTTGACGTTATTGGCATCCAGATGTTCAAAGAACCTAGCCTTCCTAGACTATTGGTACATGTATTCCACGTTTCCTGCTTGCATTGGCTCCAATGGCAAGTTGAAGCACAGTAAGATTTGTTGCTTTTAAAAAAAAAAATTCAAGGAGTGGATTCTGATATATGCATTGCCAAGTTGAAATGTCGACTCTCTACCACTTTTCTGGTATTTATGCGTAGGAGAGCACATATGGTGTAAAAACTGCATTTTGAGATATTGCTTTCTCGACCAAATATATTGCACGCTTCATCTTGTGGAAGACGTCTCCTTTGATATGCTCACACGTCAAAAGAGCAGACAGATACAGCAACCTAACTCAACTGAAGAACAAGAGATTCTCAAAGTTGGAGTTGTTGGTTACGGATCAATGTCAGAAGAGTCAATTTTACAACCAAAGAAGGGATCATTTGTATTTTTATAAAAACCAAAATTAACAAATATAACACAATTGTACGCACTATTTGATTTTAAGTTGTTATTTTTTTTAGATAAGTTCAATGATTTATTTAATATATATTTCAAAGTTAAAAACATAATTTTTTATCAATTAAAAAGATGCGCAAATATGAGGTATCCCTGTATTTAGTAAAAAGCAAAGGGCATTTGACATGACATGGTGGAAGCTTTTTTTTTGTTAATTTAAGCAAAATCATGGTGTTTTCAAAATGCCATGGCCTTGCATAAGTTGAGAGGGCCACAAGAAACCTGAAGCACATCAGGTGGTTTGTCATACAATGGTGTGTTTTGAATTGACTGCATTATCTTTGGAGAAATCCAGAGAGATTGCGCCCTACACCACATCTCATCACATCACCCATTGTTTTGTACTCCTATTCTTTGGTTACAGCTTTTATTTCCTTTCAACCAGCATTAATGCCTTGGTAAGTGTCCCCAGTGGGCTGCCTCCCATGTGCGACATGTCGCTCACGTTTTCTTCATACGACTCGGTATGCCTATCCCCAGATATTTTTAGGTCATTCAGTGTACTACGTAGCAAAGTCAACTACTAAATTTGCATATCAAAGTGAAGCAAACAACCTACAGTCTTATTAAGCATATCTATCCATCCAAGAAAATTCTCCTCAATGTTTGCATTTTCAACTGCTGCAGAATCTATTCTAATCTTTTATGTTTGCAGTGGGAAACATGTGAACGTCACAAAAATAGGCAACCGAGTACAAACCAGCACAATTCAGAATAGTTCTTCAGAATCACCAACCCTCCAATTCTTTGGTTTCATCAACCGTCCAGCGTCTAAATCTTGGCCAATGCTAGAGATCTAATGTCGTACATATAAGATGCTCAACATGAAGAAGCTAGATCATACGATGGTTGAATCCGTGTTTTCTGTAGGCTACGTGTTGAGAGTGTTAGGCTCCATAAAATAAGATTGTAACTCTTTAAAGTTAGAATAATGGACAAGATACAAAATCAGAGTTAGAAGTTTTACCCCTCTAATATATATTATATATTATAAATAATATAGGAATATAAATTTTTTCGCAAGTTCTCAACTTTTAAAATGTTTGGGAATTTTGATGTTTACAAGTACTAGAAATAGTGTGATTATTTATAATTTGACCAAACTAATTATAATCATTCATTTTTACTAAATCTAATTAAGTCATTCTACATATATTTGCACCACATACTTGTTCCCTTTAACAACAACTCATAATATATGGTTTTAGTTTTTTTTATTACCACCCAATATATAATTTTACTTCAATCTCCCATTTGGAAATTTAATTGATAACAATCAATCTTCATGTCATTCTATATATTTTGTCATTACTGTGTTGCTTACATTTCTATCAAATTATAAAGGTTTAAAGCCAAAGAAACTTATTGGTATTAATTATTTTTGTCATAAAATATGTTATATTATGTTTATTATTAACTTTTTGCATCTAAGTAGTTCCTACTCTATTTTCTCATGGATAGAAGTAAATCCAAACTCGAAGATGTGCTTGATTTTTAAATGAAAGAGTGGATTCTTTGTTAACTACAAAACACTCTAACTATCATAATGTTGGTTTATGCCCTACAACCAATTGGTTGGTTGCAGTTAAGTGACAATTATTTAAAAACATTCTTTATCTTATACATACTTAGATATATATGATAAAGTCTATGATATAAATATACATTGAAAATGAAATTATGATAAGATTATAATTATGAGATTAATATTACATTTATATATTATCCCTAAATTATTTTTATTATTGTTTTATTAAGACTGAATATTAATAGAATATAAAAAAGCACGACATGTTTTTTCTTATGAAGGAAATAATCGACATTCCAGACTAAAGTATGGAGATACTTAAACAAATAAGTGAGTGTTTTTTAGAAAACAAGTTCATTAAATTGACCCCATATGAGAAATTCATTTGAACCACTACTTGTATGTCTATAAAAATTCTCATTGTGATGATTGTATAAATGATCATTTGATTTGAGATCTTCAAAATTATCTTGTATAAGGATTGTTATATAATGATACTGCCTATGACATATTCTAATTAAGAGTAGCTCAGTCAATATTCATTGGATGTAATATAAATCATATGAAGGTAGCTAAATGATCAATATATAATATATCACCTTAAACTAATTAGGGAGAATATTTTATTGTTCCTTATTAGAATTGACTCAAAAAAATCATTAATCAAGGTGGAATGATTCTTTGTAAATAATTTACAAATGTCACTAATATAATCAATTACTAATGGTAGAGAGCTAACATGTTTGGACTCAAATAGAGTAGACATTAATTTCATACTCTATGTCTAATTGAAATATTATATAATAAAAGATTGAATAGTATAGAAAAATTATGTACAAAAAGATTGATCAAAATCACTTAATATTCCTAAATACTTGGTTGATCATAATATATTGCTAGATGTAAATCTTAATCTATGAATATAAATTAGTTAATTAGAGAATTAAAAATAATTGTTTAATCATATAATTAAAGATAAATAAAAATCACTTTGACATTTTTAAATATTTGTTAATTCTAATGAATCTCAGCCGGATTTCTTGATAGTGGTATCATAGTTGTATTTAACTCTATAACTTAATTATTGTTTGATTGAAATTAAAAACCTAACCTAATCAGATTTAGATTTGATCAACCAATTACAGAACGATTGTAATTTGAGAAATCCAAAAATCCTACTTATGAAAATCCAAATAGTTTAGATTTAAAAGCAATATTAAACCTAGGATTGTTCTGGATTTCTTATTGTGTTGAATCTGGAAGAGTTGCTGCAAACCCCTAACCGCTGGTAGTGATTGAAGAAAAAACTGGTTGTATTTTGTTATTTGGTGGCTGGTTGAATTTTCTTGGTCGAAGAACTTGATGGCAACTGTTGTTGGAGTTGTCGATGTCTGAAACACTAGTGGTAGATTGGGACGTGGTTGTTAGCAGGCGCGAAAAGAGGCGATTGTTGCTAACTTTCGGAGAAGCTGTAGACATAGCGACGAGGTATGTTTCATACAGCATGTGATGCTGACGGGGACGGTTCAAACATGGAGCGTGGCGGGTGGAGAGAAGTCGCCACTGCATAAACGCCACAGCACAAGCATATAGGAGACGTGACTGGAGGGCAGCATCTGCGACAGCTTCTCAAGAAGACAGTTGAGGTGTGGAGGTGGCGCAAGCTTCAAAATGTTGTAGCATGAAATGGCGCTAGCTGGATATTTGTTGGAGCTAACGACGTTTGACAATAGCAGGAGCGGCAACTGCTGGACTGGACACATCCCGACGGCTACAGACATGAGCAAGGTGGCGGCAACTTGGTTGTCTTAGAAATGAGTGTTTCTAAAAGAATGAAGATGGGTTGTTTAGAAACACAGATAAAACTATTCCAGGGTTAGAATATTTATTGTTTGGAAATAAGGTTAGAGTTGTTCTAGGTTAAGAATAAGGTATTTTTAATTTAGACTAAGACTTGTTTCGATACAATGATAAGCTCATCCAGTGTAGAATAAGCCTTGTTTGGTTATAAGATCAAATTAATCCAAACATACAAAGTTATCTATGGTTTGGAATATTACTTCCAAGACAAATTCCAAGGTATATTACAATCATAATTTTAAAATTATTTTTAAATCAAAATTTAATTTCAAAATTAAGGTAATTATTTTTCTTAATATGACTAAGATTAACAATTATATTGATTCCTAATTAATTTTAAAAAATTAGTTTCTAAAATTAGAATTAATTATTTTTAATTAGATTAAAATTAATTAATAAGATTCCTTTAAATTAAGGAAAATATTTTATTAAGCAATTATGAAAGGTGTTTATTAATTAAATTTATTTATTTCAATTGATTAAGATAAATTAATTTTATTATTTATTTAGAGTATTATTATTCTATTATTTCTTTATTTATGAATAATAAGTTTCTTGACTTATTAGAAAAGACAATTCTCTTGACTAAAATTTGAAAACCATTTTCATTTATTAATTAAGAAAAAGAGCTTTCTTTAATATTTTTAAAAATTTGTTTTCTAACTTAATAAAGAAAGATTAAGATTTTCTATTTATTTAAGAAATTAATCTCTAAATAAATAGTGTGAAGAACTTTTCAATTAAATTAAAAGGTGTCTTCTTTAATTTTGAAAACAATTTCTTTTAATATTGGAAAATATTTTTCTAATTAAATAAAATTTATTTTTAATGAGACTAGAAATAATTTTCTAATCAGATTAGAATGTGATATTTATTTAATTTTGAAAAAGGAGTTTTTCTAAATTATAATGAGTGAGAAGCAAAATTCATTAAAAATTAATTTTAATTAAATTTTGTTAAAGGATTCAAGAAAATGGGAAATATTTTCCAATTGAATTTGAAAATTGTTTTATATTTGGAATAAAAATTTAATTTAGTTAGGAATCTATGAGTTTAATCTAATATAATTATCTATGGAGTTGGAATATTATTTTAGATTTTTCAAAATCAATAACTAGAATGAAACAAAGTTTATTATTTTATGCATATAATTTTATTATGTGCTTCTAAGTTGCATAGTTTATTTATATATTTGATATATATATATATAAATATTGGATGCATGTTAAATTTTATGTTTTATATGTGTGATATTTTACTTATAATTTTGTGTTTGATGAAATTATTTAAAATTAAACCCCTCGTTAAAATATTAAATACAATTTGAAAACATGATTGTTACCTTCTATTATTTAAGAATAAAATCAGAGTTCTATTTATTGTAAGGCTTGTTGAGTGAGTCAATGCCCCATTAACTTGAATATATTTTATCTTAAACTATTGGGTCTTAATTAACTAAATTTGTATGATTTGGATGCGTGACTCATGACCATATAAATTTAGAGGCAAATTTAGGAATAACGTATAAGATATATTTTGATAAGAGTTTTCACCTAATGGTTCTAAGAGTTACATAAGATGTGATTAATAAAGTTGTTATTTACCAAATTTAAGTTTAGTTGGATTGTTGAGTGACTTAAGGTCAACTAAATTTGAATGAGATCCTAGTCCACTAGAAATATTATAGTAATCTTTTTAAATAGTAGTGAAGGCTATTATTTCGAATAAAATAGTGGGAATAACTAAGTACAAGATTAAAGTCTTAATCTTATTTGGTAGTCTTAGCATATAACTAATACTTGTTTTTCTTACATTTATATTTTATTTTGAGTAAAATTTACTTGTTTAGTATAGTTGATATTAAGTTAATGAACTTAAATTCTTAGACATAGATTATATTTGAGAAGAGTTCTCAAAGTTTGATAGAAAATGTTTGTATTAATCCATGTTGAGGATTTGGTGTTAAAGTTTTATAGATATATCAATATCATATAAATGACAAAATTTGATAACATTTTAAGTTGACAGATATCTTAAAAACTTTGATGGAATCATGTAAGATGTATGTCAACACCATGATAGCCAGATGCAATATTTTGCATAAAGTATAGCTCAAAGGTATAGTACCTTGATGAAATTGTTGCACTCAATTTTGCCTATTAAAAGCATAAACATGGAAATCAATTTAATGCTTTGCTATATAATGATAATAGTTATCATTTAAAAAAATAATTGCATGATTTTTCTTTCCTATACATGGTATGATAAATATCATATGTATTTCTAGTTCATGCGTATAAATATTTGGTACTGAATTTAGATTCAACATTATTGCAGTGTTTAAGGCACGATAAGAATATATTGCTAAGCAAAAGTACTTGATCCAAGCTTATAGAAATACTTTATATGTTTGGGATTAAAGAGACTTATACTTAACATAAAGGGCAAGAACACAAAGTTGGATAACTAAGACTATCTTTTTATACCAAGTTGGTTAAATCAGAATGATGAGAATCATAAAGTTACATACAAGGATATATGTAAACTTTTAATTGTGAATTATATGAAACTTGTTAAGTTGAAGAATAACCAAATCAATATTTTGTGAAAGAATGGTGATGGAATTGAATTGGTAAATCTTATACATATGTTGTGTTTGATATGATAACAATTAATAAAAGGATGATACTTATATTTCATGATATTTCTAATGACTTTATATGATATAATCATATGTATTAAATAAAATATTGATTTAAATTTTTAAAAAGTATAACTTATTTAAATTTAAGTAGAAGTTAAGCATTAAGAATGCTAAACCACTTCATGAAATAGATGTGTTAAGTTTTAAATTTTTTGTTATCTATAAAAAATTAAGATTCTTTAGTGAATATCTCCATAACTATATTTCATAAGAGTATGGATTTATGTATGGAGTGTTAAGTCAAAACTGACTTTACTTATTGCTTAAGTTTTGATGATAAACAAAGAGAAAGACAAAAATGAAAAGCAGC
>JANZLX010000001.1:11070134-11100212 GCA_025531955.1 Erythroxylum orinocense
AAACATTAATTCAAAATGACAAAAAATTACCTAATTACTACAATTTTTATAATTAACTGTTTCAATTTTTATTAAATGTACTAGGACTGAGACTTTAAACAAAAAAAATGTTTGAAGACCTTTTTATTTTGGTTCTGACGTGCCAAACGGCTGGTTACATAACATAATAGAAGCATATGAGACACAACGAACAAATAAAATCAGATGAAAATACAAACTAATTGTCAGACGAAGTAAGACGCAAAGCGTAAATAGAAAATAAGACAGAAGAAAATTAGACGAAAGCGCTATACCGACATATTTCAAAAACTGTTCAAAAAATACGTAACCATCTAAATGAGAAAATTGTATCATAGATAAATTAAAAAGCTTAAAGATAAACTACCTTTAAAATTTTATCTCGTTAAAATTTTTTTTATTACCCGTTTCAATTTTAATTAAATGCACCGGTAGAGTTAACCTGCTAGTTTAACAACAAAGGCTAAGGTGGATAAAAGTGGTCGACGCCGATTGCCAAGAGTTCACTAAGGATGCTGAGTGGCTTGTGACTGAACCAGAAGGTGAATCTTTTGACTACGTCGAAGGTTTCGTTTTCGTCAACAATGATGACTTGGTAAATGGATGGCCTTCTGTCCATTTGGACTCCGACCAAGTCTCCAACGACCGTCGCCTCCCTAAAACCGCCGGCTCCGTTCTTTACAGTCTGGAAGTTGCCCTCCACTACCAAACCACCGACCATAGCGCCACGGTTGATCTTCTTTCTCTAGGGTATGCCGGGCTCACTCCCGACAAAATCTTAGATTTATTTTCACCATATCCATTTGGTTTCCGGCATTTACCTGCTGTTCCCTTAATTGCATTGGCCAAAGTTTCACCCTTTCTTTCAAAAAATCAAATGCTTTGTTTTTGTGGCCTTTGTCTGACCCATTCATTTGCTTATTTGGCTCTGGATCATTTGATTTAGGGCACTTTTGGGTCAGAATTCAGAGAAAAGCCGGACTTTAGCGGTGGGTGTCACTGCATGTTGTGCTTTGCGTGTTTGTTAGCTGAGAGGAAACTGAAATTGTCACATTGATGGTTGCTTTTCTTTCTATGAACACGCCTGTCAACGTAATCTTTTCGTTTTTTTTTGAAAGTTTTCATTTTTCTGCTTTTATGTCTCCCACTCTAAGAACCCGTTTTGTTTTGGTTGATGGGCACTTTGTCTATTCAGTTATTTATTTTGATTTTCGGGCTTTATTTTCAATTTGCACGCAATTCAATGCTGATATATTCCTGCAAATTTAACGTCGGTCTTTCTCTAATTCTTGCATTACCTTTTTTTATTTTTATTTTTGGTAATCAAGGAAGTTCGTGAACGAATCAAAGGTATGGAAAGTTGCGATATTGGTTTAATGATTGTTCATCCTACTTATAAATGAGAAAACTGTTTTGGAGAGTTTCTGCTGTCCCAGTTACTGTGCTTTGATTTTTATATTTTTCTTTTGGCGGTAAGCAAAATGATATATGTGTGTTGTCCTTTTATTTGCCTTAGTTATGTTTTGAGCTAAACTAAATTTATGTGCACTCTAACAGCTATAAAGTACAGGTTGAGATGATAGAGGAACTTCTCATGGAATGCTAGGCATCTTTTGTTCCTATTTTTCGATATCATATATTCTATTTCCGGTTGGGGTTGTGGTGGCAGTAATTTGAAGCAAAACAATAGGAAGTGAACTATTTTTCTTTCTGGATTTTGGGACAAAGTTTTATATGTCCGAGCTTCATGCGTTTTATGCAAAATGGTTATCTTTTCCTTTTCTGTTACTTGTTTATTTTGAAGGTTATGTGTGGAAAATGTGTTTGTTTGCATCAATTTGCTTATGTGTATCTTTCGAACATTAATAGTATGCCTGTCTATGAAAGTGATGCTTGTTTACAGATGCAACTATGTGAGCTAGTTTCTCTTTTTCAAATTTTTTCTCCATTTTCTGTTTTATGCTTTGGAAAATATGACCTATACTTTGTGTGTCTTTAGTTCTAATCAGTTCCATCATCGATCATCTCAATTCAACCCATGTTTTATGCATATATTAGTGTATCCCTTACTGTATGGAAATATGCACGTATGTATGATTGTATTGGTTTTAAGCTGTTTTGCTATTTCAACTTCTTTTTATGATTAGATTTTTGGATACAGCTTTGCTGGTTGTCGACATGGTCTTATTTTCCTTCAAATACTAAAGTTTTTTTCTGCTCATTCACTAGTGGATCAATTGGTATTTGAAATCTCTTCGTAGTATTATGGATTCCTTATTATTTGATTGTTAATTCTTACTCGTTTGCCCAAATTCATTGTTTATACAGAGCAGAATCTTAGTTACTCTTAGAGAAATGGAGGAAAATCTTTACCCAACCATCTTTGAGGGCGAGATAGTGGGTATTAAGTTTGGTTTGGCTACTCAAAAGGAAATAGTAAGTAGAATACTAACTTTGTTGGTCCATGTTTTACTTGATCCATCTACTATTGGTTTAATTCTTTAAATGAACTTGTCATTGTAGAGGTTAATGAGTGGGTTCCAGAGAACAATAGCCTATATGATCTCTTGGAAGTTATTAAGTGTTCACTTGTACATCATTAAGATAAAGTGATATTGTAGGTGATAACTTTTCTTTTTTACTTTTTAGAAGAGTACATGGTGAAGCAGCAGTAAGGAACCAAAAATTGGGATAAAAGTAGGGAGAAGGAAAGGTGCTAATTGAGCCCTTGGTTCATTGACAAGGCGGGGACTCTTTTGTGCTTTGAAATTAGAAGTATTCTCTTAAGTGAGTCATGAAAAATGTTATTATTTAAGTCCTGATGACTTTTGGTATAAGTCTTTAAATGAATTTGTCATTCTATTGGTTAATGAGTGGGTTCTAGATAACACTTGCCTATATGATCTATTGGGAGGTATTTTAAGTGTTCACTTGTACATTGTTGAGATAATGTGATATAGTAGGGTGAGAGCTTGTTTTGTTTCTGAGTACATGGTGATGCAAGAGTATGGAATAAAAAACTTGGATAAGGGATGGGTAAAGGGAAAGGTGCTAATTGAGCATTTGGCTCATTGGCAGGGTGAGGACTTTTTTATGTGTTGAAACATCTAGAAGTATTCTTTTAAGTGAATTGTAGAACATGTTATTGCTTAAATCATGGTGATTTTTGCTTGAAATTATACAACTAATATTTACTTCCATTGACTTATTTCTTGAATAACTTGTATGAATTGATACGATAACTATCCTGATTCTGGATTTGTTTTCAACGTTATTCAATAGAGCACAGCATCAATTAGTGAATGCCCCATTAGCCATTCTTTTCAGCTCACAAATCCCTTCCTTGGTTTGCCGCTTGAATTTGGAAAATGTGAATCATGTGGCACTTCTGAACTTGGAGAATGTGAAGGTGTGTCAATGAACTATGTTCTTGCGTTTTCTTTAACGAATCATGTATATCTATATGTGCAAACATAATCCTATGGCTCCATTAAGTTTGGAAAGATTAGTGTAATGTCTCTTTATAAATTTGTGCTCCTTAGGTCATTTTGGATATATTGAGCTTCCAACAGCAATTTATCATCCTAGCCACGTTAGTGAACTGAAGCGAATGCTAAGTTTACTATGTTTAAAATGCTTAAAGCTCAAAAGGAACAAGGTTAGTCCAAGTTCGACATCTTTTCGCATTCCTTCATCTATGTTCAACAATTTCATTGATCCAATTGTTAATCATGGTTTCTTATTTTTCTTGACATCTTTTATCTGTCCCAAGAGTTATTAGGCAAAATAATAAGATGAATGCATGGTAAAGGGAGAGGAAATGCGACAGAACACTTATTAGGGATTTACTCACAGATGAAATTTAATTTCCTATAAGCTGGGTGAATGGAGATAAGTTGGGGCACCACATCTACCCTCACTCCCCTCCTCCAAAGCATAAAAAATAGAAGATGAAATGAAAGTTTGACTTAAATGAAAAAAAATTGCTAGGAAAATGTTCGTTATTTTAAAGATATGTGTATAAAACATTGGCTTATTGCTTAATTACATGGATGCTATATTTTGAAAAGCTATTGCATTTTCTCATGAGCTTGGTCTTACTATCTTGATGATTTAAAATTGCAGATGAAGAATAATAATGGTATAGCTGACCAATTGATATCTTGTTGTGAGGTGAGTATGAAAACACCATTTTCACCACTTCTTTTGTTTCATATTGCTTGATTCTTTTAGTAGATTATTGTCATTTACTACATTTTAAACAATTTTATCTAGTTCACAAAGTTTCCATTTTCTCAAATGCAAGCTCCCCATTATGACTTTTGAATGTACACTGACTATCTTATTGAAACACCAGGGTTGGTTTAGGAACTAGTATCTTATGGATTGAAGATGATTCTAGTGCTAGGATGACGCATTCAAGTGCTCTTTTTGTCTACTGATATTATTGTCTTTATGCTCGGTCTGTGATTTCTTCAACTTTAGCTTGAACTTTTCTTTTAAAGGACTTCTTGGTAACACATCTTCCAAAATGGATTCGTAGAATATCTTTGGTTTCTTTGTATCTTTAGATTGTTGAACTAAATGCTAGTGGTATTTGCACTTGTGGAAGTGTCTTCTTTTATGGATGGGTCTTTGAGTTCTCATGCAATAGTTGGTAATTTGAATTCAAGTAATAGGTTTGTGGTTATTTAATCTTTTATAGGAAGCTACAAAAGTTTCTGTTAGTGAGGTGAAAACAAGTGATGGTGTTTCTTATTTGCAATTAAAAGTGCCTCGTAAACAATTCAAAGAAGGTGTTTGGAACTTCTTAGGAAGATATGGGGTTTGCTATGGTGATGAACATATTCGTACGTTGCTTCCTTCTGAGGTTTGTATTCTTGTTGTATCCATGTCCTTTCCCCTCCCTCCCTCTCTCTTTGGTTGGTTTGTGTTCATTTATGAAATGCAACAGGCAATGGAAATTTTAAAAAGAATTCCTCAAGAAACTAGGAGGAAACTAGCTACAAAAGGATACTTTCCACAAGATGGCTACATTTTGCGGTATTTGCCAGTTCCTCCAAATTGCTTGTCCATGCCAGAAATTTCTGATGGCGTTAGCGTCATGTCTTCGGTATGCAATTTATAAGTCAGTTAGGTTTGCTATTGACTATAGTTGTATTTGGTGATTATTGTTGTTTTCTTATTGTGTTTTAGGATCTGTCTGTTTCAATGCTCAAGAAAGTGCTTAAGCAAATCGAGATGATCAGAAGATCGAGATCTGGTACCCCAAATTTTGAATCTCATCAAGTTGAAGCCATTGATTTGCAATCAGTAGTGAATCAATATCTTCAAGTTAGGGGTACTTCAAAATCATCTCGTGACGTAGATGTTCGTTATGCCAAGGGAAAGGAGTCAGGTGAATCATCAACAAAAGCATGGCTTGAGAAAATGAAGACATTATTTATTAGAAAAGGCTCTGGATTTTCTTCTCGGAGTGTGATTACTGGTGATGCTTACAAGCTAGTGAATGAAATTGGTATCCCCTCTGAGATTGCACGAAGAATTACCTTTGAGGAGAGGGTCAATGTGCACAATAAGGATTACCTACAAAAGTTGGTTGATAACAACTTGTGCCTCACATATAAAGATGGATCCACAACATTTTCACTAAGGGAGGGTTCCAAAGGACATACATTTCTCCGACTTGGGCAAGTCGTGCATCGACGTATTATGGATGGAGATATTGTTTTCATCAATAGACCCCCAACAACACACAAGCATTCTTTGCAAGCCCTTTCAGTGTATGTGCATGATGATCACACCGTGAAGATTAATCCTCTAATATGTGGGCCTTTAAGTGCTGATTTTGATGGTGACTGTATTCACCTTTTCTATCCTCAGTCTCTTTCTGCAAAATCAGAGGTCTTGGAGCTTTTCTCAGTGGAGAAACAATTGGTTAGCTCTCACAGCGGCAATCTTAATCTACAATTCACCACTGATTCGCTTCTATCATTGAAGACCATGTTGAAGACATACTTTTTTAATAGAGCAACTAGTCAACAACTAGCAATGTTTCTCTCATTTTCCTTGCCTCATCCATCTTTGTCAAAGACCCATAATTCTGGGCCATACTGGACAGCTTTGCAAATCATTCAAAGTGCTTTGCCTACTTCGTTTAAGTGCTTTGGAGATAGCTATTTGATAAGTGAAGGTGAGATAGTTAAATTTGATCTTAATCGAGATGCTTTGCAGTCTGTGATTAATGAAGTTATGACTTCAATTTTCTTCGAGAGGGGCCCCAAATCAGTTCTTCAATTCTTCAACTATATGCAGCCTTTATTGATGGAAAATCTCTTCTCCAAAGGTTTTAGCTTCAGTTTGGAAGATTTCTATCTTTCTAGAGCTTTTAGAAGTAAAACTTCCGAAAATTTTAAGGCTATTGCTCCTTTGCTACGCAATTTAAGGTCTTCCTATAATGTTGTAGTGGAAAGGCAGTTAGAGAATCACATTCGAAATGCAAGACGCCCTGTTGCAAACTTCATTGTGAGTTCTTCTGTGTTGGGGGATTTAGTTGATGCTAAAAGTGATTCATCTATCAATAAAGTGGCTCAGCAAATTGGCTTCTTGGGTTTGCAACTCTCAGATAGGGGCAAGTTATATTCCAAGATATTAGCCGATGACATGGTTGAGCATTTTGGGAGCAAATATCCTATTGACAACACTGGTTATCATTCTTTACAATATGGACTAATTTGTAATTGTTTTTTCCATGGACTAGATCCATATGAGGAGATGGTTCATTCTATCAGTACTAGAGAAGTGATGGTACGCTCATCAAGAGGATTGTCTGAGCCTGGAACTCTATTTAAAAACTTAATGGCAATCCTTCGTGATGTAGTTATTTGCTATGATGGCACCGTAAGAAATGCATGCAGCAACTCAATTATTCAATTGGAATATGGGGTGAATGCTGGAACTAAGTCACAAGATCTATTCCCTGCTGGTGAACCAGTAGGTGTGTTAGCTGCAACAGCCATGTCTAATCCTGCATATAAGGCAGTTCTTGATTCTACTCCAAGTAGCAATTCTTCATGGGAGTTGATGAAGGTAGTCATTCTTTTTGTGTAAATAAAGTTATGTTTGTTTGAAGAGTTGTTTTCACTTATTTTTTTGGCTAATGCATAGTAATATAGCCATTTGACGTTATGCTTTATGCATTTGATTCTTGTTTTTATAGGAGATACTTCTTTGCAAGGCCAGCTTTAAGAATGACTTTAATGATCGTCGTGTTATTTTGTATCTACGTAATTGTGAATGTGGGAAAAAGTATTGTCAAGAGAAAGCAGCATACTTAGTCAAGAACCATTTGGAGAAAATCACACTTAAAGATGTCATTAGGTGCTTTATGATTGAGTAAGTTTTATCTTAATATGAGTATTTTTGTTGTTTTCTTGTAAAGCATACTTCTGCATATCATGGTATAATGAAACTCTTTTATGTTTTTGTTGGGTTTAACTTGTCTTATTTATCATTTGCCATGGTTTTCGTGGTTTTATACATGCATATTACGTGTTCCAGTTGCCAGCACTTGATATTGTCTGTGGGTGCATGATTATCAATAGTGTAACCTTTTTGATATTTGTGAAGATTCTATAACATTAATGATCTGGTTGCCTATTGTTGTGTTGGAGTGTTCTCAAAGTGCGCTTTCAACATTGACAGATCTAAATGGCCTTTTAGTAAGGAATTTATCAAGTTCTTAGTGTCATTGAAGCTCGCTATCTCAATTCTTTCATTTTGCACAAATCTTTTCCTTAATTTTTCTTGATTCCCATGCTTAAAGTTTCTAGCAACTCGCATTACGTTTTTTATTGGAAATGAGAAGCCTAAAGTGTTTTTCTTTCTTACAGTTAAGGCCATATTATTTGAAAAAGTTTAGCCTACAACTTAAGGTAGCTTAAATACATGATGATTATTTTAATTAGAAATTTCTTGTGTGTGTAGTTGAAACCCTTGATCAAAGGGTTCAATATGCCTTCTATGTTCTTATACAATTTTGTTTTCCTAGCATATCCTTGTCTTCAATGATCCTTTCCATGATATATAGTATGTATTGCATGTCTTTCTTCATTCATTCAACTTTGATTGTAATATTCTAAATTTCTTGTTGTAACTTTATCCTCTGTGTAACATTTAAAGTTTTGGTGGCTCCTTTTGAGCAGATATACACGGCCACAAACCATGGTAGAACAAATTGCTTCAGGCCTTATTGGCCACTTTCATCTGAAAAAGGTACTTTTGTTTCATAAACATGTTTACTCTTTTCATGTTCTATTTCCATTTTGTTCTTCTGCTTTCAGAGAGATCTATATGAAAATTCTAAAGTACAATGGAGTGAAGAGATATCCCTCACAAGTTTGAGATATTTAAACAGGTAAAGTTGCAAGAGTTGAATGTAAGCATGCAAGTGATCCTCCAGAAGTGCCAAGAGACAGTCAAATCATATTTAAAGAAGAAAAAAGTTGGTCCTTATTTTAAGAATACAACTTTGTCTGTCAGGTTAGTTTGCTTTCCTTCTTTCATATGTTATTGTTTGATTTATTTGTTTGCATATGATCTTGATGATGTATTTATTTTGTTTATGGAATTGACTTTTTGAGATGGTTTGGTATTTCACTTGTGCAAGGATGAGGCTTCAAAGGTTTTGTTATGAACTTCTCTCCCCCTTTCTTCTATTTTAAACATGAAGTCTAATTTCTCACCATGAAGGACATATGAAGACATTCGGTTGATCAGAAAACAAGCTGTAGAAACTCGGCCCAATAGGTCTCTTGCTGTCTCAAGAAGGTGTCTGTTTTTTCCTCTACTACACCATTTTGTGATGGTGTATCTGTAGAAGATGTTTGATGAAGGGTGTCATTCTTGGTCATATAGGATTGAAAAGATTTTGATAAGTATTCTTTAGCATTATCACTTAGTAATGTGTGAATCAAGAAATTAAATTGAGTTTTGGTCTCAGCACAAAAGTACAAAAAATGAGAGGACAATTCAGAATGATTTTTAATATAACCAAGTTATATGAGAATAATCATCCACAAAGGTAACAAAATACTTATATCCATTTTGAGACAAGACTGGACAAGGACCCCAAACTTCTGAATGAACCAATTGAAAGGGGAATTAAGACGATGATGTTTTGCAAAATGACATGATTCACAATCTAAGGAAGACAAGTTATAGTATTGAGGACGAAGTTTCTTGAGTAGAAGAAGAGAAGGATGCCCCAATCGACAATGTACCTCAAAGGGAGCTACAACCTTAAAGCAAACAATCGACTTTGGCACTTGTGCATCAAGGATGTAAAGACCTCTAGATTCATATTCTTTACTAATAATCTTCTTCATCATGAGATACTGAAAGAGGCAATAGTCAGGAAAGAATGGGAGATAACAATTAAGTGTACGAGTAAGTTTTCTAACATAAATTAAATTAAAGGACAAATCAACAAACTTAAGATAGATGAAAGATGGATTAATGGAGTTAGGGTGACTATACCATATCCAAAAACACCAGAAGTTGACTCATCAGCTAAAGTAATAGGAGAATAAGATTTATGTGGTTGAAACATAGAGAAGAGATTAGAATTACCTATCATATGATATGTAGCACCAGAATCAATGACCCATTTTGAGGAGGAAGTAATCAAAAATGTATTTGGTTTACTTGACTCAGTGATAAAAGTGATGGGGGTTAGATGAGCCTTCAATAAGTATTGGTATTGAGAGAAGTTGTGAAATTCATTTGCAGAAATTAAGACAAACCTTTCAAATATATCAGTAGTAGGTGCAACATGAGCTAACTGATTTCTTTGATTATGATTATGTATCTTTCTATAATCATAATTCATATGCCTTGGCTTATGATCGTAGTAACATGTAATCCCTCCTGAATCCTATCCTTTTTTTTATCAAAATTGCTTGATCAACCTCCTTTGTTGTTGCGACTGACAAGAGCACTATTAGATTGAAGAGGTGGAGTACTTTTTGTATGCAGCACTCCATTAAATGTGTCTTGCAAAGAAGTTATTTCAAAACTAGCAAGAATCTGAGACTTTGTAGTTACAGATTTAGAAGGAAGACTAGCCAGGAAACTCATTACAGTCATCTTCTCACGCTGAGTTTGTTGTTTTTTAATATTCAAACCAAAGGCAATAACATAGTGAGCTCCTCATAGTTCTTAAAATCCATGAAATAACTTGTGAGAGATCTGTCTTGTTTCTCTGCATGATAAAATGCTTTGCACACCCCATAAATGCAAGAAATATTCCCTTTTCTAGAATACAAGAAATCCATTTATTCCGTTAGCTCCTTAACAAGTTCACAATGATTGATCAGACCAATTACCTAAGAACAAATAAGCATCATCTTTCAACCATGTCTATTTTGTATTGTCTGTAGTTGATTTTTAGTCAAGTGATTTCCTTTATCAATGCTTTGCAAGTACATTCAGATTGTCTTACTCCATTCTAGATAATTAGACCTATTAAGCTTGTGTTTTGTGATTTTGGACATCAAAGGAATTAAATCAGAAAGTAACTACTGATTTAGTGTCAACCATATTGAAATTAAAGTTGAAAGGAAAGCCCAATACCTATTGCTCAATTAAAAGAAACACCAAAGATGCCAAATTTGAATATGTTGTGAATTGGACCTTACAACCGAACAAAATTTGATGAAACTGACAACAAAATTGAATTCCAAAGGACCAAGTGAACCAATCGGAGGTGATCTTAAAAATTTTCAGTGATAGGAACAACCACGCTCACTGGCATATGAGAGACGGATAGAAAGCTTCAAGCGGCGCGTGAAGCTCATGTGCAGACTTGCCGGTGGTCAAATTCTGGGGGTTGGTTGAACTGCTAAAGCCTCTCCTCCTTGAGCCTATGGTGACAACAAGTGATCACTCCATAAGGGTGAACTAAAACTAGCACAAATTCTACTCCATAGGGTATAATTGGAAACCAAGAATTTTTTTTCTCACTAAGCACCCAAGATTACTAGATGTTCTAATACCATGAAAAAACATAGAAAAGTGTTTTCTTTATTCTTGTTTTTTGAAAATTAATAGATTTCATTAGAAGAAAATATATATAATCTAGAGAACAAAACAAGTACAATCCATAGAATCTAGATTACAGAGAATTAAGTTTCCTAGTAATCATCTACATCTTGAGATCACGGGAACTTGCGAGACCACTTAGTCCAGTATTACACCAATCCCCATCTGCTCTTCATGCTACTTGTCAAATTTGCAGCTATTCCTCTGGCTAATATGGCCAATCTGCAATGTAGGAAGATGGCCAGAAAAACCTTCTCACTACTTATACTTTCTTTTTGGAATACTCTCCAATTGCGCTCTTTCCATATGTAGTACACCAAAGTTGTCCAACTTAACCTGATAACTTTTAGATCAGTCGCATTATGCACTCTAATTTTTTCCATCCAAGCAATAGTTTCACTCCAAAAATCCGTTGGTGGGGCCACGCTGAGTATATTCTGCAACCAATCCTAGACTTGTCTGGCATACCTGGATCTAATCATAAGGTGTTCCAAACTTTCCAGTTTCGCATTACATAATTCACAGTTCAAATTGCTAATGGAGAACCTGATCTTATCCCTTATAAGCAACCCTCCATCGATTTCCATCCATAAGATGAATGAATGAGCTGGGTTAAGATCACTATCCCATACTAAGGCTGTCCACTCTTGCCTTGTGCTTTTATTACAGGCTTTTGTGTTGAACTTCCTTGAGTTATCTGCTAGCCATTGAATTTCATCTTGCTCTCCTTCCTCACATTGTGGCAACTCTTCCATGATAAGAATGGCACTTCTACTATTGTGGAAGGGCCATATCCACTGATTATTTCGAATAAGCAAACTTACTTTAGTATTTGGATTCACCACCAATTTGAAGCCTTGTACCTCCTCCACTTTCTATAGAGGACCTTTACAGTATAAATTATCATACCAAAAAGACGTGCTTTCTTCATTCCCAATCCTATGAAACACCTGACTCTACATCCATTGTTTGGTCTCTAGAATTTCTTTTAGAGTTCCTGACATACCCTGTCTTGACTGTAGGATCCAGATACTCTTGTGCTTAATGAATACATTTTGTACCCATTTCACTCATAAATCCTCCTTTTTGTATGTGTTTTCTTTATTCTTGTTTCATTGCCTATATATATGTGTGTATATATATACATAGAACTAGTTATCCTCTATGGGAAAGTAAGACTAAGTGATTCTAATCAATCGCTATAATATATTTTAAAAAGTCAATCCCTAAATCACAACTTACCTAATATATTTACATATTTTGTGACAAGTGGAGTGTTTATGAACTAAAATAGAATAGGAAAATGCTAACTTATTATCATACTAAAAATAGGATTATGAAAATAATATTCCTAAATGTGATAACTACTACCTAAATATGATAATTATTACAAAAACATACGATAATCACTGCAAAAACTTAAATAACTTCCTAATCAAATGCTACCATTAGCTTCTAACCGCTCTCCTTTTATATTTCTTCCTTAAGAATGCATCTTGCATTTCAATCTCCTAGTGTCTAGATAGTCAACCCAATCATGATCGTTGTAGGTTTGGAGCTGGTGTAAGGAACTAGTAGAAAAGGCTACAATCGGGGTGCTAAGGATGTATTAAATGTTGCGTCAATTGTGCATAGATAGAGAAGCTAAGGACATTACATGACTTGCTTATAATGTGGATAACATAAGAAATATCTTGGCAAGTAATGGTTATGTAAATAAGACTACCCACTAGCTTTATGTATAAAATAGGGTCTTTAAGAGGCTCTCCTTCATTATGTCGACATTTCATGCTAATTTTTTATAGAAGTGTCAACTAAAGTAATGTTGTTGAGACCATCCAACTGAACAAGATCGTGAATATACTTGTGTTGATTTAAGAAAATACCTTGATTTTGGTGATGTACCTCTAAACCCTAAAAATAGGTAAGTTTGCCAAGATTTTTCATGTGAAATGTATATTTCAACAATTCCTGAATTTTAAAACTAGCCTCCATATTAGAACCTGCGATAACAATGCTGTCCACATAAATAAGAAGTATCGCGCTGGCTTGATATGTCCTTTGCATAAAAGGAGAGGAGTCATATTGACTTAGTGGATGAAAAACTAAGGTGGGTAGATTGAATTTTTTCCAACCATATTCTCTGTGCTTGCTTTAAACCATAAGAAGAGGGTTTTAGTTTCAAACATTATTAGTGAGGAAATAGGTATACTAGAGGGAAAATGATATAAACTTCTTCCTTGAGATTGCTATGGAGGAATGCATAATGACCGTGATTGAGATGCAGCAAGTGCTAGAAGGGTTGGCATAGTTACAATCTTGGTTACCAGTGAGAAGGCTTCATCATATTCTAGGCCATATTCTTGTTTGTTTCCAAGACGTTGAATATGTTAAGACTAGGAGCTAGACTTGCTTTGACAAAATAAAGGTGGTGCTAGAGTTTAAATGAAAAAAGGTTGGACAAAAATGAGTTTGATACCCTGTCAACTCAATGGGGAATTCCCAATATATATTCAAAGTGCAAGCTAAGTTTCAGTTCTTAAAAGTAGCTAAACTATTATTGAACGAATTGGCGGATAATTTCTGTATATTATTTCTCATAAATGACAGAAATACATATAGGGAAGATAAGGAATAGTTACGCTATTCAATCCCTTGATTATTGCCTAGAAAGAAGTAAACAAGATCCCCTGAAAATAGGGATCAAAAATGAAAAAGATAAAATGATATTTTAGGAAATAAACTATTGAGCAAATATGTAAACAAACAAAGTAATAAAAATGATAATATTCTTCCAACACTCCCCCCAAGCTGGTGAATAGATGTTGATCATTCCCAGCTTGCTGCTTAACTCTTCAAATCTGACTCTAGGAAGTGCTTTTGTGAAAACATCTGCAACTTTTTTGCTAGTGGGAATGTGAGCTAGATCAATAACCAGAATCTACTTTCTCCTTTATGAAATGACGATCTATCTGCATATGTTTTGTTCTATCATGATAGATAGGATTCTTTGCAATCCCAATAGTTGTCAGATTGTCACACCACACCCCCATCTGAGGCTCTACTTTGATCTAATACCCCACAAAAAGGTAACATGACCTGTTGTAGATGTCCTATCAGTCACTGATCCAGCCTAATCAGTATCTGTGAATACTTTAATACTCCTTGTCTCACTATGCTTGAAGAATGATCCTTTTCTAGGAGTCATTTTCCAATACTTCAAGATTCTGAGTACTGCATCCATATGTTCCTGTTGAGGGTTGCTCATAAACTGACTAACCACACTCGTAGGAAAACTAATGTATGGTCGAGTGTGAGACAAATAGATCAGTTTTCCAACTAATCTTTGACATCTCCCTATATCCCACTGGTGTGCCTTCTTCTTTAAGACAATTTATAAGTTGATTCCATAGGTGTCTCAGTAGGCTTTGACCCCATCATCCCAGTTTCCTGTAAAAGGTCAAGTGTATACTTTCTTTGAGAAATTGAAATGCCCTTACTAGATCTGGCCACCTCCATCCCCAAAAAGTATCTCAAATAGCCCATATTCTTAACTTCGAATTCTCGGGCCAAAGCACCTTTTAGCTGCTTCATGTCTTTCCAATCATCACCTGTAATAACAATATCATCAGCATAAACTGTAAGAATAGTCATTTTACCACTAGTTAGCCATCGAACAAACAAGGTATGATCAGTTTGTCATTGGTAGTAGCCAAGTTTCTCCATTGCCTTTGCAAATCTATCAAACCAGGCTTGAGGTGATTGTTTCAGGCCGTAGAGTGATTTTCTGAGCTTGCATCCCTCTGATGATGTGTAGCTTCTTCTAGTCCCGAAGGTATTTTCATGTATACCTCTTCTTCAAGATCACCATTGAGAAAGGCATTTTTTACATCTAACTGATATAATGGCCAATTAAGATTTGCAGCTAGTGATAATAGAATCTTAACAGTATTGAGTTTGGTTATAGGTGCAAAAGTCTCCTAGTAGTCAATCCCATGCATCTGTGGGAAACCTCCAGCTACAAGTCTTGCTTTATACTGGTTAATACTTCCATTAGGATTATATTTGATGGTGAACACCCATTTACAACCAACCATTGTTTTTCCCTATGGTAAATTTGTTACTACCCAGGTTTGGTTCTTCCTGAGTGCATTAAGCTCATCATCTAGCTTCTCTCCACTTAGGATCCTTCATTGCTTCATGGAAATTTTCAGGTAATTTTTCAGTAGATAACTGAGTTACAACAGCCTTTAAATATGGTGATAACCTGTATAAGAAACAAAATTGTTGATTGGATGCTTTGTACAAGATCCTACTCCCTTCCTTAAAGCTATTGGCCATCCTAACTCTTTAGAATTTGCAGTAGGTTCTGATTCATGGCCTTGCTCAAGAAGTGTGATGGATTTTTCTGGTTCTGCTTCACATCTTGCCTGCTGTTTGCCTTTCCTTCTTGAGTAAAATCGTGGTTGTACCTCAAGATTTTTGTCTTCCTATCTGTCCACCCTAATTTCAGTATCCTTCTCTTTATCACATTCATTGTTTTCTATGCAATTCTGATCAGGTTTGTGACTGGAACCAACTATTTAAGTAGCTTCAATGGGAATGGTGGTGTCAAGATCTGGTATCTCAGGTCTGGTGTTATCAAAATTGTGTGTTTCAGAGATGGTTTCATAAGAATGAGGTTTGGTTTGATCAAGACTAGGCAAAATAGAGGTGTTTTTAGGATAATCAAAATCCCTTACAGGTCTGGTTGAGTCATGGCTAGGTGTAGAAGGTAGAATTTCTTGGTGTAGTGTGTTCGGTGAGCCATCACTTCTCAAAAAGAACCAGTAACTCTCTCTGCTCTCCCCCTAAATGGGTAATTTTGGATAATAGGCTTGCTTTTCAAAGGAGGTCACATCCAAAGTAACAAAATAATGCTTTAGAGTAGTAGACAAACACTTGTAACCTTTTTAAGTAGAAGAATAACCCAAGAAAATACACTTATGGGCCCTAGGTTCAAGTTTGCCACAATGGTAATTATTCACAAAGACAATACATCCAAAAATCTTTTAAGGTAGAGTATTAACAAAGGGAATCGAGGGATAAATCTCAAGCAATTTTTGTAAAACTTTGATGGCATTCTATTTATTAAATAAACAGAAGTGAGAATAACATCCCCCAAAAAATGGTTTGGAACATTTGTTGTGAGCATAATAGATCTAGCAACCTCAAGTAAATGTCTATTTTTTCTTTCTGAAATACCATTACGTTATGGTGTATTAGCATATGAGGTCTGATGTATAATACCATTGTTGGTTAAAAATTGACCAAAGGATTGACTTAGATATTCTTTACCATTGTCACTTTGTAAAATCTGGATTTTTGTGTGAAATTGGTTTAGTTTAAAGGAATAAAATTCCTTAAATACCTAAAAATCTTATGTTTTTTCTTTCAAAAGATATACCCAAGTCAGTCTTGTATGATCATCAATAAAGGTTACAAATATTGTTTTCGGTTTTGACCCTTGATGGCCCCCAGACATCACTATGAATGATGGAAAAAGGCTTAGTGGGTTCATAGGCTTGGGGTTTATAAGAATTTCTGGTGTGTTTAGAGGGTTGACAAAATTCACACTGAAAAGAAATTTCCTTTTTATTGAAAAAAGTTGGATATGATTGCTTCGTGTAAGACAAACTAGGCTGGCCTAACCTATAGTGCCAAAGTGCAATTTCTTCATTGGAAGATAAAATAGCAGGCGCTTTATTCCTTCTTGAGTTGCAAATGTAATATAATCCATCAAACTCCCTAGCATTGCCAATCCTATTCCCCAACTCAAAATCCTGGAAAACACAACCCGATGCACCAAAATTAGTTGTGCAATTATGTTCTTTAGTAATCCTTTTCAAAGATAACATATTACAATCCAAGCCAGGCACAATCCTATGAATAGTACAAGGTTGTACATCAACAAACAACGACTTATAACAAGTCTTGTGATCATTAGCTCCTGAATCAACAATCCAAAGACCACTATTTGGTGTTTGAACCCCTAAAGCAATACCAATATTACCTCTTTGGACCATGTTACTTGTGGATACAACCTTTTCAACCTTCAAATCATACTTGCTAAGAATTTTCCTTAGCAATTCAAGTTCTTTGCTCACTGATATGTTATCTCCCTCGGTCTTGTCACCACCAGTATCTATATAGCTTTTGTTCTCATCCTTTGATCTGCTTTTCTGATTTGGAGGTTTCCAATGAATGTTCTAGCATGTGTCCTTGGTATGTCCACCTTTTTGACAATGGTCACACCAAGGCTTACCCTGTTTTCTCTTAGATCTTGGCCCATTTGTTCCTTTGACAGCCATGACTGAAGATTCAGAGGGATTTTTGTTGCTTGGAGTGCCTTGCATTAGCAGCTTTCTACTCTCTTCACATTTCACCAAATTGATTGCCTCCATAATGGTTGATAGTGGTCGGGTTGCCATGAGTCTTCCACGAACCTCCTCGTAAATAGAGTTTAGTCCCAAACGAAATTCATACACTTGTTCTCTTTCCACAATTTTCTTGTAGCACGCCATATCATCACTGCAAGCCCATTGGTGTGGGTCATAGAGGTCCAGCTGTTGCCATAATTTTACCAACATGGTGTAATAACCAATGACTGATTTCTCACCTTGCTTAGTTTCCCTTAGAATTCCTTTGTTCTGAGACAAAGCAGCGGTATTTTCTATAGTGGCATATGTCATTTTGGCATTCTCCCATATCTCTTTTGCAAAGGTTGCAAGGACAAACTACTCACCAACTTTGAGAGTCATGGAATTAACCAACCAGCTCATTACCTGGTTGTTTTTGGTCATCCACGCTACGAAGCTGGTGGCTCGGTTGTCAAATATTTCTCCTTTCCTCTCCCTCTTATGAACATAAGCATGTTGTGGGACCACTTAAATAGTTGTTCCTATTCAATTGATGGTTGGTTTCCATCGACAACTACATGTGAATGTTGTTCTAAGAAGAAGGCGAGTTTCCTGTGCCAATGATGGTGTTTGGTGTTTCTGGGATCGATCCTAGTGGAGCATTGCCTGACGGGCTAATGGCAGAATTTTCCCTTGACTCGACATGCCGCGCTTCTATTGTCCAGAATGAATCCATCATCCTTTGCATTCAAAGCTCTAATACCATGCACGAATTGGAGGATAATTTCTGTATTTTATTTCTCATAAATGACAGAAATACATATAGGGAAGATAAGCAATAGTTCTGCTATTCAATTCCTTGATTATTGCCTAGAAAGAAGTAAATAAGTTCCCATGAAAATAGGGACCAGAAATGAAAAAAGATAAAACGATATTTTAGGAAATAAACTATTGAGCAAATAAGGAAATAAAACTGAAAATATTCTTCCAACAATTACATACATATCTTTATACATCTAATAAATCCTACTTAAGGAAAGATTTTCAGTTCCTTATTGCCGTACAAAAGGCACAAAATCTGCCTTTGATGAGGTATGAAATCAGTCTTTGACAGGGCTGCACAAAATCCACCTTCAAAAAGTGTGTATTAATGTATTAGCTGTCAAATTATGACAGTTAATACTGTTGACATCTCTTGCCAGCAGCAGGTGTTGAAATTGATATTAGTTGTAACTGTATGTTTGGTGGATAAACTGCCCAATAATGTCTGGTTGTGTGGATTCTGTGTTCATGCTTTAGTAATTTTATTCTAGCAGTACTGATAATACTAGAAGACTATCTTTTTATGTGTTTGAGATGGGAATGAACATCTATTTTTCGATGCAGCGAAAGGTGTTCTTTCCGGCACTTTTGCACAGATCAGTCAACAGATGAGCCTTGCTTGTTGTTTTCTCGCCAAGGTGTTGAAGATTTTCCGTTAGATTTTCTGTCCGGTATATTTGCTGATGTTATTTACCCGATTTTCTTGGAAACAATTATCAAAGGTAGGCATCTTGATCATTGCCTTGGAGTTCATGATATAAATTTAATGTTTTAAATTTCATGATTCTCACCTTATCTCTTGAAGAGTTTTGTCAGTTAGACAATATATTTTAGGATTTGAAGTGTGCAATTAGTACCTCCCATTAGAATCTCATACCACTGTTTCATTCCATTGATACCCAGAACACTCTAACTAGATCCCAGTTGGGCTATTCCACCACAAGGAATCATGCTTCATGCTTTCAAAGGCGTAGATTTGAAAATTAAGTTTTAATTGTTTACTTGCATTAGAAGGCATCTCAGTAAATTCCTTCTTTGCTCTGGCGAGACTCTTAGGTTGTGTACTTGTGTATACTTGTTGACACACTCTTTTTTCTAATTAATTTTGGCTATTGCGAGTTGGAATTTTTTGTCACTCTCTCATCTCCCTCACTTTCTCCCAAGTGTTTTCTTGATCTCTTCTTTTTCCCTTCATCTCTATTTCATTATAGTATTCCTTGGGGCACGCGTTTTGAGTTTTCAAGTTCCTTTTGTTGTTTCAACAATATAATTGTTAAGAATATTTTAGAATAGGCATATTATATGAATGTGTTGTCAATTCTAGAATATTTTATCATTATGAAAGGATTACAGAAAGATCTCTCATTGTCCCTATAAATAAGACCTAATGTATCATTCAACTGACAAACAATTCTAATGAGAACTATGGGCTTTATGTTATGTCCGTGGGGTAGGCCCTTACAGTTGAATCACATAATTCTCTTGTCTTCCTCTTTTGTTCTTTTTACTCTCTCTCTTCATTTTGTTTTTCTTTTAGCTTTATAAAATAAGTTCTCAGATTTTTACAGTTGTAGTTCTACAATACAATGAATGGAATCAAAGCTACTTATTATGTCACGAGGAGTTGCTTATGTATGCTATAGATTTGTGTGGTGGTGCAAACATTCACCAAGAACATCTTTTATCTTCTTTAAATCATACCTATTTATGGTACATTTGAATAGCATTCATGTTGAATGCTGAAACAAGCATCAAAGAATAGTCATTTGAAATTTGACTGACCTTAGAAAACAAGTACTCTGAGTGACTTGCAAGACATTATGCAGATGCTGGTCCCCTACCTTTCTTTTTCGTTTGTGTGAAGTATTTGTTTATTTTTTCGGTAAACAACAATTTGTCTATGTTGTTTCATGGACTTCATCTCAGTCTTCATATTGTGTGGTTATGCTATTTTCACTGCTGAATGTGTTAGGCGGTATGTATGCTTGCTCCAGCTTTGAAATATTAATCATCACTGTCAAATGCACCTGATTGTTTTCCTTGGATTTGCTTCTTGATTTTGTTGAATATTCTTCTTTGGTTTTGTTTAATGTCTGATTTTCTATTTGGTTCATCACCCTACCTTTTTTATTACCTACTGTTGCAGGCTAGTTGGCCTGTAACTGAATAGTCATCTTTATTCCCACCTACCCCATTCGATCAACCCATCTGAGTTACATTATATTCTTTTGTATTTCTCTTCCGAAGTTATATAGAATTATGAGATTGTTTAATGAACAGGTGATCATAGAATTTGCTCTGCAAATATAGTTTGGGTTAGCCCAGATACTCCCCTATGGATGAGACATCCTTCTGAGACCAGTGAAGGGGCATTGGCTCTCGACATTGCTGTTCAAAAATCTGCTGCTAAGCAAAGTGGAGATGCATGGAGGACTGTACTTGACTCTTGTCTTCCAGTTCTTCATTTGATTGATACCAGACATTCAGTGCCATATGCAATCAAACAAGTTCAGGAATTGCTGGGAATTTCTTGCGCTTTTGAAACAGCAGTTCAGGTTGATTTTTCCCCTTATGCACTTTGAGCTGTCTATGACTGAGCCATTGGGATGTGCTGAAATTTATACTTCCTCAAGAGAGAACCACCTAGTTTGCAAATTTACTTTGGAGAAGTTTGGCTTACTGTTCACTGTGTAGATTTGCATTCAGTAACATTAGTGTCTTTCAAACATATTGTCTGAGCTTATTGCCTGCAATGAGGGATTCATAATGAAACTTCTAGTGTTTTCCTGCTTCATATCTCATGCCTTTTCCTAGTAGCATTTTAGAGCATCTTTCATTAGCTCTCTCTCTTGCATCCTATTAGTGCTTGCATGTTTTCTCAACATGTGAATTGTTCACTAAAATTCTCTTAACAATCTATTGATTGACGACTTTGATTTGCCCAATCATGCAAACTAGATGCTAGTTTTGGTCTAGTAAGTTCGTCAATTATCTTTGTTTATGCCAACTTGTTTCTCGTGATTACTTTCTGTATTGAATGCTTCTCTCTTTTGTGAACAGTTCGTCTTTTCCTTTCTGCTAATCTAATTTACTTGAGCCTCTCATTATTATATCATTTAGTGATGTGTTTTTCACCAATTCAAAGTTGTAAATTTGTGCTTCAAATATTCGATAACAAGGATCCTCTCTTTTTAATCTGCCTCCTGTAATAGGATGCTGGATATCAATCGAGAAACAGGGGTGAGGGATATTTGCATTTAATTGTTTATATTGAGGTGCTGACTCCATGTAGCAGAACATGGTCATCTCAGGCCTTGATATGCACATTATTTATTATCTTTCAAAGGACTTTGGTTCTATCCTATTGGCACTTATCTATGTCGTTCTCTTTTACTCCTTTGTTTTATTAATATCATATAGAATTATCTCTATTAGTTGTCTACAGTGCTATTTTTTCACCTAACAAAAGGAAACTAAACTGAAGGCTATTTTTAACTGCTCCTTATTGTCCTTGGCCTTACAGATCTATTTAGTGGCTCAATATCTTATTTATCTTGCAGCACCTTGCAACATCTGTGAAAATGGTCGCAAAAGGTCTGCTGAAAGAGCATCTCATTCTCCTTGCCAATAGTATGACATGCACTGGAAGTCTGGTTGGCTTCAATTCTGGTGGTTACCGCGCATTATCTCGCTCATTAGATATCCACGTACCATTTACTGAGGCAACACTTTTTGTAAGTATTTTATCTTTTGTTTAAAATTAATTGATGTCCACATGATAACCTTGCCTGTCCTTAAATTCTGGTTAAGACACCGAGAAGATGTTTTGAGCGAGCTGCAGAGAAGTGTCATGTGGATACTTTATCCAGTGTAGTTGCATCTTGCTCTTGGGGAAAACATGTAGCAGTTGGCACGGGATCACGATTTGATGTGTTGTGGGAAACAAAGAATATACAGGTTTTCTTCGAATAGCAAATTGCCTTTTTGAACATTGTTATAACTGGAACTCTCATCTTTTTCTTGAGGTCAAAATTTTCTTTATGTTACTTGTGCTCCAATGGAATTCTGTTTTGCAGGCTTGCTTTGATAGAGAGGGTAGCATAGATGTTTGCCAATTTCTAAATATGATGAGCGGTGTTGCAAATGGAGAAGACTCAGTCACTGCTTGTTTAGGTCAGGAAGTTGATGACCTACTGCACGAGGATGATGCTAATGATTGGAACCTTTCTCCTGATCGCAATGCTCTGGACAAACCTTCTTTTGAGGACACTTTAGAATTTGACTGGGATGCTGCCCCCCAAAAGGAATCTAACTGGTCTAGTGGTTGGGACCCTGAAGCTGCTACGGCTAATGATTCTGGTTGGGGAACTACAAAATCCAAAACTTGTGATCTTCAGTCAAAATCCCAAGAAGATTCTCCTTGGGGTGCTGACACTTCTAAGGTCTGTAAAGGTGAAGATCTTGTTTTGTCTAGTTGGGACACTGAAGCTGCTAAGACTAATGCTTCATCTGGTTGGGGTACTGGGATATCCAAAAGTCATGATTCTACATCTAAATCCCAAGAAGATTCTGCTTGGGCTGCTAACTCTTCTAGGGTCAATAGGGTCGAAGATCTTGCTTTGTCTGGTTGGGGTGGTTGGAACACTGAATCTGCTAACCCTAATCCTTCATCTGTTTGGGCAGTTGACACTTCTGGGAACAGTGAAGGTGAAGATCTTGCTTCCCCTGGTTGGGTTGGTTGGGAAGCTGCTAACCCTATTGCTTCATCTGGTTGGGACACTGGGAAAGCCAAGACTCGTGATCTTAGATCAAATCCCCAGCAAGATCCTACTTGGGGAGTTGACACTTCTAGAAACAGCAAAGGTGAAGATTTTGCTTTCCCTGGTTGGGGTGGTCAAGAGATTGAAGATTCTAACCCTAATGCTTCAGCTGGTTGGGAAACTGGGAAAGCCGAAACTTGTGGACTTAAATCAAAATCTCAAGAAGAGTCTGCTTTGGAGGCTGGCATTATGAGGAACAGTAGTGGTGAAACAATTGATCTTACTTCAAAATCCCATGGAGAATCTGGTTGGGTTGCTGTCTCTTCTAGGGACAGGATGGATGATGAGGCTTGGAAATCTGAGACACATAAATCAATGCCATGGTCTAGTTGGGGAATGGAGAGATCTGAAAAGCAAGATAATGTTCCTTCAAAAGGCCAAGAGGAACCTGCAAGGTCCAACAATTGGGATGCTGGTAGTGGCTTGGCAGAAGAGTCTAAAGATATGGATGAGTCATCATCTGCTTGGGAAATCATTAAAAGTGATGCTGGTACTGGAGCAAGTGAAAAGGAGAACCCAACTATGATGAACCAAGGGGAAGAGTCATCAGGTTGGCACAAGGTCACTAAGGATCAATCGGTCTCTGTCTGGGCTGCATCAACTGCCCAAAAGTCTTCACTCAAATCCAAAGGACGGGGCCATAACGGTGGAGATTGGAAAATCAAAAGAAACCAACCTGCTAAAGTTCCGGGGATTGTCAGCTGTGAACCTGGTCTGAGCGGACTGTATACAATGACCAGGCAGCGCTTGGACATATTTACTTCTGAAGAACAGGATATTCTCTCAGATGTTGAACCATTAATGCAGTCAATCAGAAGAATAATGCATCAGCCTGGGTAAGTTCCAGTGCTGTCCTGAATTTCTCATCCAACAGAGCAAATGATCATTTTTGTGCAGCATAGTGCTTCTAGGATGTTGGGGGAAAGTTAAATATTGGCAATACGTGGTCTTTTGTAAATGATTCTGGTTTACATTTTCCCTTTTTCTTTTTACAAATGTCCTGACCGATGTCTTCTTTCGTGAAGGTGCAAAGATGGGGATCCACTGTCAGCTGATGACCAATCATACGTGCTTGATAATGTCTTCAATTACCATCCAGACAAGGCAGTAAAGATGGGCACTGGCATTGATTATATTACAGTAAGCTAATAAAGATGGACTATTAACCATAATTTATCAGAGAGGATATTTGCTGATATGTGCTGTCATCAGTTACATGAATTACTTTCAATATATACAAAAGGTGCTTTGTCTGGTATACGACTACGCACTCTGATTTTCTTATGTTAAACCTTTTGTCTGATGCAGGTCAGTAAACATATGGGTTTCCAGGATAGCAGGTGTTTTTACGTTGTATCTACTGACGGTTGTAAAAGAGATTTTTCCTACCGGAAATGTTTGGAAAATTACGTTAAGGGAAAATATCCTGAACTGGGGGCGGATTTTGTTGAAAAATATTTCACAAGAAGCCGTCCCAGAGGCAACCGGCAGAGGAACCCTGGAGATGAAACTAAGCAGTAATCATGTTCATGTGTGCATACTTCTTAGGCTGGGGGTAATGGCATTTCAGTGATTGACCTGTTGAGGTTGTATATATACACAGAGTCAATAGTCACTGAGTACATATACTGATCTGGTGAATAGAAAGCCGGTCATTTTTTGTTGTCCATGAAAATATTTATCATTGCGTCTAATCTAAATGCCTTTTTTCCCCCTGACACATACACAGCAGCAGTTCTTAGTATTTACTTGAGCTCTTCATCATTGTCTGATTTCCCTGGCATGTATAGTATAGATATGAAATCTGATATCTATGATTCTCTCACTCTCTCTTCTACATATTTATGCTTGGTCATTGCTATTTAAAACCAAGCCTCCACCAAGTAAGACGAGGCAACTCATTCTAATTCAAAAATAAAAAATACATTAAATTTAAAGAAAATTTTAAAAAAGATCAAATTTATTAATAAAATTAACAATTTCTATGCTTAAAATTGTTTCAAAATAACATAAATTGGTGCCATAATCAGAAAATGCATATATTATAGCGAATTTATCTTCCTGGAAAGTGGTAATATAATAACCGATTCTTTTTAATATTAATGATTAATTCTGTATATTAATATCACGTCTTTAATTCGATTTTTAGTAAAAAATTTTGATTTTTCATACTAGAATACACATGTATTGCTGTCCTAATGTAAACAAATGTAGAAAGAAATAATTACGTGATTAATAAACTTTCAGAAATGAGAAAAATCTTAGAATTGTGGAATAACCAGTAAAATTGTTCCATAAAATCACATATTTAATTCATAAAACAGTTGATTATTAACCGGAAGTATTTATTTTATCCTCACATTTCTTAGGAAATGACACCAGTTCAGAAAGTCGCTTGCGTATTTATCAGATATACCCAACAGTCCTTTCGAACTATACGAAACTAGAAAGCCTTGGCCTTTGTTTACTGAATTGTTTCTCTGTGGAGCAGAGCTCTGAACCTTTTCAACTATCTGATTATACACTACATCTACGCCTCTCGAGTTGTATTCACTGGTATATTTCATGGCTTCCATTCAACCTCTGCTTAGTGACGTTATTAAAGATATTTCTTTGTTTGCTATTGTTAATTAAGAGCTATATGTCAATTGACAAGCATGGATATGCAAATCATATATGTTGTTTTTCATTAGTGTTTCTAATTGCTTGAGTTTTGTATAGCAGAAAAATGGCATCTTTGGCTGCGAAAATGGTGTCTCCACTAGAAACTGGCCACAGAGTTTGGGAAGATGAGACTTTTATAAAGTGGAGAAAGAGAGATGCTCATGTACGTCTCCACTGCCACGAATCTGTCGAAGGTAGTGATTTGCAATGTGTTGGACACCCTTTGTTTACTTTTTACTACTTTGCAGCATTTAATTCCGTAGTTGATTTCCTTGGCAATCCAAAATTTTATAATCCGCGAAATGCTTTCGTAAAGTTTATTCTGATAAACTTTGTGATGATCTATCTTTAACGATTCTAACTTCTAATACTTTGACTTGTGGGGTCCAATTGAAATTTCAAACTTGTTGATTTCGCTGACTTCTGCTGTCTTTACCTAGAATAACCATACAACTAACAACATTATCTTCTATACTGTTAACTCTTTTTTTATTTTTTATTTTTGTAATCGGAGAATTGGTTTTGTCCCTTAATCCTAATATTTTAGGCCTCTATAAACTTACAGCGGGGAGTCCAAGGTATCTGCTATGCTTTATTTCTCTTACATTTCAAGTTTAACTTTCATTTGCAGTTTCAAATCAATTGACATTTGAAGTAAATTTTTTTGCATTCTGTACTGCAAGTAATTTGAATTCTCTTACCATGCTAGAAAAGGTTTGATATTTTAAATTAATGATCTTACTCCTGTGGAAACTTTGTATTCCGTTTTATGAATAGGATCTCTGAAGTACTGGTATGAACGCAATAAAGTAGATCATTTGGTATCCAGATCCGCTGTTTGGAATGATGATGCTGTACAAAGAGCTCTTGATTGTACTTCCTTTTGGGTCAAGGATTTGCCTTTTGTTATGTCTTTATCTGGATATTGGAGATTCTTTTTGGCTCCCTGTCCCTCTAGAGTTCCTGAAAGATTTTATGATGCGACATTTCAGGACTCTCATTGGGATACTCTTCCAGGTAAATGCCTTTTTTTCTTTTCTATTTCTTGTTGACGGAGAAGAATTTGACAGATGTTTTCTTTCATGGGCATTTGTTTTCTTGTGATTTTGTCCATAATCATTTATAATGCACTACAATACAACCTAAATCTCTCCCAGTCATCAATGCTTGGGGTTGTCATGTATTTCCTCTGCATATGTGATACATGTGGTTGGACATTATATGACAGGATCTCATAATTGTCCTTGTCTCCCTTGAACAGTTCCTTCCAATTGGCAGATGCATGGATTTGATCGCCCCATTTACACAAATGTGGTGTATCCATTTCCAGTTGATCCTCCACATGTTCCAGACGATAATCCTACAGGCTGCTACAGAACATACTTCCAAATTCCTAAAGAATGGCAAGGTATCCTATAACTTTATGTACTGTCAGCTTTAGTCTTTTAGCTGATTTTTTTTCCTTTTTTTTTCAAGTTTTGTTGTGTATTTTTCTTTTGAACTAAAGGTCTGTTATACTTACTAACATCACTTTTTACCCTTCTACTGTGTTTTGTAAGTTAAATGGAACTGAGATCTATAATGATATAATTATACCGTAGGAGTTCAAATATAGCTCTGAACCTAAATAAGCTATTACCTATCATTCTTTGTTGGTTTTCTCTGTGACCCGTCTTTGCATACTCTCATGTGCTCTTACTTTCTTCATGCTTTCTCTGTTGATGATCGGTTATAAAAACATGTTAGAATGTTTGAGCTCTTGTTTTAGTTTCAAGGTCTTTCTCAGAGTTTTGGCTGCCAGAATTTTATTGTTCTAGTTACCTTTCAAGTGTGCTATTTCTACAGGTCGTAGGATTTTGCTGCACTTTGAAGCAGTGGATTCTGCATTCTGTGCTTGGGTAAATGGGGTTCCTGTGGGATATAGGTATCTAAAGCTCACTATTCTATCTTAGTGTCTATTGGTTACTATGACATAAATTGTAACACGAAGTTCACTTATGATATTGTTGAACATCTTCTTACTAAATCATATCGATATATATTAGCTGTTTCAGAGTATTTTTGGCTACATTTTCCTTATAATACAAGTATAGAAGAACAACCTAAAAAACCAAACACTAAGAATATACTTCAATTGAGAATGATCTAATGAGACACCAGATATGCAACAAGAACTTGTGATTTATTAGATTAGAAACAAGTAACATGCTTTGCAAGAGTAAAAATATTACGCCTCTAGTGGACAATTGATAAAGCTTAACATAGTGCCTTTTTTCATCTAAATTATGAAAAATATATTTATTATCTGAGACAGCCAAGACAGTAGGCTACCTGCTGAGTTTGAGATCACCGAGCACTGTTACCCTTGTAATTCGGGGAAGAGGAATGTTCTAGCTGTTCAAGTTTTCAGATGGAGTGATGGGTCCTACCTTGAAGATCAGGATCACTGGTGGTTATCTGGTATTCATCGGGATGTGCTTCTTCTATCCAAGCCACAGGTTTTTTTTTTCCCTTATCAAACTGGTAATTGTGACATCATGGCCTATATAAATTAAACTTGGATTTGGTGATATACTGATAGGGATCATGTCTTTGTGGAATGAATTTATACTATGAATTTAGGGGCTGAAAGACTAAAACTTTGAGAAAATCTCATGTTTAAGATCAATGTATGATACATGTGAAATATTTACGGTATGTATTGAATGGAATTGTTGAATTGAAGTTAGCTTGATGTGAATTGTGTCACATCTTCATGATTGTTCGTCACTATGTCAACCTTTATTATTCTTTTTTCTATTATTGCATTTCCATTTATTTTTTCCAGGAGGATTTCAGCAAATAATAAATCTGCAAAATATTGAAATGCAGGCATTCATTGTGGATTACTTTTTCAAATCTAAACTGGCTGAGAATTTCGTTTATGCAGATATACAGGTTAGAGTTTGACTGAAGAGTACAACATGCTGAATATGTTTCCTCATGTGATGTTAAATTATTGATTTGAAGTGTGTGGGTTTGACAATGTGCCTGTTTTCTCATTGAACTTGTTTTTTAACACTACTTTGATTCTGCTATCTATATGCAATATTCTGGTACTGTACATTTATAAAAAATAAATTTTCAGTATTAGGTGGAAGAATCATGTGTTCAAGTATGGGATTCTTAATTTGTGATTTGTTGATCTTTCATATGCATTCGCATTTATGAACTTGAAGTGGCATGGAAGTATCTAGTCGGAATAGTTTGTTTATTTATAGTCCAAGGGGTGTTATATTTGGAAACATAATATTCAATTTTAGTTCAATGGGTGTGCAAAGAATAGAAATTCAATTTTCTTATATATTGATCTGTTATATATCTTTCTATCCCATTCATAAATCAAGTAGGAAAGGGAATTTTAATTGGAAAGTTATATTTATTTTGAGCTTTTGCAAGTATATCTAATTGTTTAGTGGTGAAGGAACTATTCTTGCTTTACCTACTCCATTATATTTGTTTCATGTCTTTTTTAAATTTAAGTGGGATCAATTTTTTTAATTTGATTGGATCAAGAAACTATTAAGGCCTTATTTCTATTTTTCTATTTTAGGTTGAGGTGAAAATAGACAGTTGTAAAGAAATCCCTAAAGACAATATTGTTTCCAACTTTAAAGTGGAAGCTGCTTTATATGACATGGGAAGCTGGTACAGTAGCGATGCATCCGTTGATTTGCTTTCGTCTTCTGTAGCTAATCTGACAATTGTTCCCTCCTTTGATGTGATTATGGGATTTCTTGGTTACACACTTGTGGGGAAAGTAGAAAGACCCAAGCTTTGGTCTGCAGAACAAGTAAGGATCACCATTTCTTTTAGAAATCTCACCTAGTACTTGAGCAACACTCTAAGACTAAGCTTTCAGTTTGTTTGGTTGTTGATGAAACATGTTGGGAGAATCTTTAGGTTGTTAATTATTGTGGTCAAAGATATGTATATCTCATAATATTATGATCTGATCATAATCAGATCGTTTAGATTAGATAACAGTATCTTATACAAATATAGTATCCTAGGATTATATTTCCATATCTGTACAGATTTTCTACCTTATTCTGTAAACCCTATTCGTGTATATATATACTACAGTCTCTAATAAAGAAATATAGAGCAAATAAGCTCTGATTCACATGGTATCGGAGCCACGTGATAGAGAGAGTGAAACCGAGGAGACAACCCCAGAAAGTCAAGAAATGACTTCCAATCTTGAGGGATCCTCC
>JANZLX010000001.1:11136300-11150050 GCA_025531955.1 Erythroxylum orinocense
GATACGCTTTATGATTCTGTAAGCTAACTTTTGATTGCCTTGTGTTTTGTAAAAGATTTTATGTATGAACTTTGATATTGTTGTTGAGATTTCCTGGAGTTGAGATTGCCTTGAGTGGACTAGAGAGTCTTAGAGTTGTGGTTAGATGTGAATATAGAAGTGTGTTTGAAATTGTTTGCAGGTTTTAAGATTTTAAAAATATAGCCGTTGTGTTGCCCAAATTTTTCAAAAAAAAAGAGAAAAGAATTGATATTTAGTTAGCCTTGCATATTCAGATTAAGGATACTGTTAGTGTCCTTAGCCCGGTTATGCGGCGATTTTCACGGGCCTAATGTGGTACCAGTTCTTGACAGTCAACCTCATTAACCATTGATGAACCAAGGTCATATCGTGGAAGTATGGGTGGAGGTCTACCGTAGAGAGCTTGAAATGGTGTCATGCCGGTCGACAAATGATATGTGGTATTGTACCAAAACTTCACCTAAGGTAGAAGACGACACCAACTACGTGGTCATTGTTGAACAAAGCATCGTAGGTATTGTTCTAAACAACGATTAACCACCTCGATTTGTCCATCACTTTGAGGATGGTAGGACGAACTCATATTCAGCTGCGTTCCAGACATCTTAAGGAATTCTTTCCAAAAATTGTTGGCAAAGACAAGATCTAGATCACTTACTATTGAATGTAGCATCCCATGGAGTTTGATTATTCCTTCCACTAACTTATCTGCAATAGATCTTTTTGTCTAAGGATGGGACAACGTCAAGAACTGGGTTGATTTACTTAAACAATCAACGACTATCATAATTGTGTCTTTGCTATCAGAATGAGGTAGTCCATCAATGAAGTCCATGGAAATATCTTGCCAAACTTGGCATAGCACCGATAAGAGTTGTAGAAGATCGATAAGGCATAACGTTTCGGCTTTAGCATGCTGACACACATCACAAGCTGCCACATAGTTTTTCACTGATTTATGCATCCTCGGCCAATAAAATTGTTGTGCCAATCGCTCAAATATCTACAAGACTCCAGAATGATCACCAACGGGAGTAGCGTGGAACTCTCGTAAGAGTTATTGAACTAACTTAGAATCAGATGGCACCATAGCTCTATTTTTATAATAAATTAATCCTTATCGCCACAAATATGGTTGACCAGGAGAATGGAATGCCAATTTACCAACACTTTGCAAGTATGGATGTTGAGTTGCCTCCTTTTTAAGTTCATCCCATATCCCCATGTGTTGTACAAAGATAGCTTGTAATGCTGGGTGGTCTGCAACCATTGATAACGCGTCGGCAATAGAGTTTTCTCTACCCAGTTTATACAAAATCTCATAGTCAAACCCCACGAGCTTTAACATCCACTTCTGTTGTTCTGGGGTCAGAATTTGTTGTTTCAGAAAAAAAATTTGAGACTTCAGCGATCCATTTGTATTAGGAAGTGTTGCCTTAATAAGTATAGTCTCCACGTACGCACCATAACGATGATTGCAGGCATTTCTTGAGCATAAATCAACCATGAACATTTAGATTCTCCCAATGCTCTGCTCATAAATGTGATTGGTCTCCCTTTTATGATAGAATTGCTCTAATTCCATCACCTGAGGCATTGGTGTGAATAACGAATGTCTTTGAGAAATCTAGCAAAGCCAGCATCGATGTACTCGTCAATATTGATTTAAAGCTTTGAAAAGCATGTTCTGCTTTACTATTCGACCCAGATTGTTCCCTTTTCAATAGAGTAGTAAGTGGTTGGGAGATAATACTGTAATTGCAACAAATTTGTGGTAGTATCCCATGAGACCCAAGAAGGTGCATAACTCGGTAACAGTCATAGGACGTGGCCAACTAAGCCCCTGTTTGGTTTAGCTTTTGGAACCTTTAAAAGCACTTTTTTTCACCGCAAAAGCTATTTTAAGGAGAAAAAAAAGGGTGTTTGGCTAAAAACTTCAAAAGCACTTTTGAAGTAAAAATAGCTTTTTTAAAAGCCAAAATACAACTTTTTCAAAAGTTAAAATTTGGAGCTTTTCAGAAAAGCCCAAATTGGATCAACAAGTTCTTTAGTGAACTTGATATCGTTTCTTTGCATTGTTTAAGACAGTAATGTACTGTAGAACATTAGAGCCATTAGGCATGCATAAGGAGCTAATGTCTCATCAAAGATCCAAAAATGTGTTTAGGAAAATTTTCTTAATTATGATGATAATTAAGATGAGAGTTGTAAGATTTAATCAAGTGTTCACTATAGAGAATCTTATAGAATTCTCTCATTAAGCCATTGCCCCATTAGTAGAATAATCGTCATATGGTGATATGGTATGAGATATTTAAACAATTGGTTTAGTGCAAGTGGGAAATTGTTGATTTATGCCCTACAGCCAATCACTTTGATTGTAGTTTAGTGACAAATTATTTAAAAGTATTCTTTATCTTGTACATATTTAGATGTCTATGATAAAGTCCATCAGATAATTATACATTGCAAATAAAATTATAATGAGATTTATATTGCATTTATGTATTATTCATAAATGTTCCTAATTATTATTCTATTAAGATTGGACATTAATATAATGCAAAAAAACTAGCACACATTTTGTTTTTCCTTATGAAGGAAACAATCGATCTCATAAGTTAAACTATAAAGATACTTAAACAAACGTGTGGGTGCTTGCTAGAGAACAAGTTCACTGAACAGACCCGAAATGAGAAATTTATTTGAAACTTTACTTGTATGTCAATGGAATTCTCATTGTGATGATTGTATAAGTGATCCTTTGACTTGAGGTTATCAAAGTTATCTTGTATGAGGATTGCTATATTTTGATACTACTTATGATCTATTTAATCATAGGTCGTTTAATTGGTAGTCATTGGATGTAACATGAACTATATAGAGATAATTGAGTGATCAAGATAGGATTCATCACCCTAAAGTAATTAGGGAGAATGTTTCGTTGTTTTCGATTAGTATTAATTCAAAAAATCCTTGGGCAAGATGAAATGATGTTTTGTAAATAGTTTACAAATATCATTAATTGAATCAATAGCTAATGAGTGAGAACTAATATGATTATACTCAAAATAGAGTAGACATTAATTTCATACTTTATGTCTAATCGGAACATTATATGATGAAAGGATTGGATTATACGAAAATTTATGCATGAAAAGGTTAGTCAAAACTACTTTGACATTCTTAAATATTTGGGTGGTCATGATGCATTGCTAGACGCCAATCTTGGTTTATGATTATAAATTGTTTAATTGAATAATTAAAGAAAAATTAAAAAGAAGTTTTAATTTATCTAATTTTAATTATGAATTAAAATTATATTTTATAATCATTGCTAACATATTTGGGAATCTAATGTGTCTCACATATATAATGAGTTGAAGAAAGTAAAGTTAATTTAATCAAGTTGGACTTGAATTTAATTTCAATTAAATTACTAAAACGTCCAAAACTTATTATAAATAGGCTTAAGCTCTATGGAGCTAGTACTTTTTGCTTAACCATCTCTATAAGAGTTATAGAGTTATCTCAACCTATTCTGTGGATACCGTTAAAGGTCGGACACTTGTGTGGCTACGGTGGTTGAGACGAATCAGTTTCGGGAACAGTTCGAGGTATATGACAAGACAAAGACTAAATTTCAGAATAAGGTACGAATTAAATTTTCGCTTTGTTATGATTTGTGTTAATAATTTTATAGAATTAAATAGATCTTAATTTTCGAGAAATCAAAAGTTACGTAAAAGCTTCGTGATTATTCCGCTGCGGTCAGGATTAAATCTCAACCCGATTTTCCAACAAAAAAATCCCATTTACATAGAATACATACAGATGATTTTTCCCTATTCAGCAGGCAGTGAATGAGACTGGTTTGGTTGTGTTTTTAGTGATGCATGATGTAGAAGCCAAAGCTTGCTTGCTTATCATATTATCTTACGTCATATAGTAGCTTGCAATTAGATTCAATGTCGATATACTCTTCCTTTCATAATTTTCTTGTTCTTCATTAATAGCCTTGGGGGATGAGAAAGTACTGTAAACAGATCAGCTCTCCCTAGGAATACATTTTTGTAATTGCATGGCCATGCCATCAAACAATTAGGCAGTGGCTAGTATACATTTTTATGTTGTTGAGATTAACCACAGAAGATGAAGAAAACATTAGTAACTTACAGAATAAACTAACACAAACAATTTTCTTTCATGCAGGAGCCATAATTGGATGAGCTGTTGGTTAATCGTAGCAGATAACTGATTGCTGTAGTGGAGAAATTTTGTGACACGTTGGAAGAAATGAGTAGTATGATTTAGAGGCCCTAAAAGTTAGTATGGCTTTTCTATATCCTCTGTACATATTATTCAATCCGAACCCCTGGGACCCTTCACATTTTGGGGAAATAAATTTAGGTACAAAAAAAGAATTCAACTCATTTACAGATGAAACAAGGCCAAGTTTTTATGCTAATCTATGCCTGTCCTACGGTGTATCAGATCTTCAATTAGTTAATAAAGGTGCTGTCGGCGATGGAAAATAGCCATAAATCATCCCAAGGTACCAGGTAAAATGGCCAAGATGTTGGTAGCTTTTCTTAGGTCTGCAAGTACTTCCATGTTCAGTAATGACTGACTATAGGCAGACCGCAAGAGGAGGCAAGTTGAATAATGAGCGAGTCTATGACCAAGTGTCCTCTACAAAAATTCTGAAAATGAAGTCCCTAAAGCGTTTTGAATACTGCTTTGGATCAACGGCAGATATTGAAGTTGGATCGTATTGCATTGATTTGTACGCATGCTCAAGCTTCTTGCTAATATCATAGTCTTGTAGTATGTCAATAATACCAAAAGTTAAGAAGACTTCAACCAACTCGCCAGTTGGTTCTCCAACCAACTGAGCCTCGCAATCACTTCTTCTAACCGCCTTTTCGACCCGTGCTGGCATGTTCTCTCCTAATTTAATTGCAGTCCATCTGCATGATACAAGATGGAAAGCCTTAGTAAACAAGCAAATGTTATGTTAGTTTGGAGCACACTTACCCTTCTCGGGATTCATTCAGTTTTACCTTGTGGGGTCAAAAAGAAGTTGGTCCATATCTACACCAGAAAGGCGTGGAACTCCCGATTCACTATCAGTGTCCCGGTAACCTGCAGACAAGTACAAGAGGCACTTTCATCAACCCAGATTAGTTATTTGATTACATAGCAGCAAAAGTTTAGACATGGCTGGAAATAACCATTAGGAGTGTGCAGCCCCGTAGGAGTGCGAAGCCCCGTAGGAGTACGAACTCCAGAACTACGCGGTGGTGTCATTGCATCCCTGTATGTAGCTTCTCGGAAATGAAGACCAACCAAAAGACTGTAGTCCATAATTCTTTCTTGCTCAAGGAAGTCACAATCTCTGTCCACTTGCCTGCACGTAAGGACATAGCGAAGTCGCTATTAATGGAAAAAAAGCGAAGAGAAGTATAGCAGATGGTAACATAGTAATCACTTCAATGAAAAAAAATTTCAGATTGCATGAGTGTTGTGTAATGTACATGTAAAAATGGACAAAGTATGAAATTGATTTTCACCTGCAAAATTCTTGAAACCAAACTTTCTGCAGCCGGAATATGTAATTGAGATCGAGGTCCTTGAGGGTTGTTGTGGGATCTATTTCAGCCTCAGGTTTAGATGTTATACGACCATGGGAAGAACCTTTTAAGTCATATCGCCTATGAATAGGAATCTCAGTGCAGAACAGGTTGCCCATTATGATAAATCGCACCTGTGAAATAGGAAAGATCGAATTCATAATCGATACTTGTACTACATAGATATGGCTTTGACGACCACCGCTTTACCTTCTTCTGATTTGGACCAGTTAATTTCACACAATGCAGACCATAAAATTTTGTAACTAGCGTGTTTTCAAATGATCGGACATGTTTATAATAGGCTGGAAGCATTCTTATGAGGACCTGCAGAAATACGACAGAGGATATTCAGATAAAGAATGAAATCATCCTCATACCATGAACTTGAAAGAACATGTAAATGATTCTTGGAACTGCATCCCAAATGATGATGAACCATTATTTTGACATTTAAACAAATAAGAGTCTTACTAACTTTAACTTCTGCTTTCTTCATGGTCTTTATCATGTAGCGGTCATCTTGTGTAAGATAAAAAAAGCTTCCACTTTTCCCAGGGGATGAGAGCTCCCTAAGGGCATCATTCCCACATATTGATAGCATATAATCAGCTGCATCCACATTGAACAATTTCCTCAGAGTCCTGAAAAGACAATTATGCTGGCAAGTTAGGCAGGTCATAGTCACCGATCAAATTATCATATGATAGGATTGATAGACTGAAACAAAGAAATTGATAAAACAAGCTCTGACCTGAAAACTAAAGGGCAGTAATCCTTCCATTTGAAATCAGTCGACTGATGAGGCGGAGTGTGTTTAGATCCTTCAGGTGGAAATTTAGTCCAAACTTTTTCCTTGGGATCAAAGGCTGATGACTTCAAATCTAGAGATATAGGTGGACCAGGTCTACCCACCGAGTGCCTGCGCAATCACATGAACTATCAATTGGGTGAAAGATGACAAATCCAATAATTTTACAAGAAGCCACATAAAGGTTTGAAGGAATAATGTTCCGCAGAAAACAGAAGAGAAGATGGAACGAGGAAAAAGAAATGAGGCAATACGGAGTTCCAAGGTACCTGATTCCCAACTGCAGATTGAGCATGAGATCGTAATTCTTATGCCCTTTGGCTATTATATTCCCTTGCTTTTTCTGAGGCTGTGTTATCAATCTATATATTTTTGAATCTAAATCTTCAAGCTGAAGATTTCCAAACCCTTCGTCACCATCAATCCATTCTCCATCACCACCACCAACACTACCAATATCATTGCCATCTCCTGAAGTCAAACTATAATTACTCAACCTCCCGTCCACTGAAATCCTCCTATTCCTTCCATTATTAACATTTCCCTTATTTGGCTTTGGAATCCCAAGTTCATTAATACCAGGCCAACATAACACCTTCTGTGATGGAAGAATTGGCATCTTTTCACCTTCAGCAATCTTGCAGTCCTTCAGGTCCACCAAATAAACTTCTTCTGGATCCCAATCTATGTCTCCTGATGAGGAATCCGAAGGATAGTAAGTTCCACTTTGGTCTTTAGGATCTTTACTCCAAATACCTACATAGAAACTCCCATCTGACCATCTCAATGTCCCATTTCCTTTAGGCAAACCGTTCTCCCAGAACCCGTCGTATCTATTTCCATTGCTCCAAATCATAGTTCCATTACCATTCATTATACCATTCATCCATTGGCCAATGTAGTGATTGCCATTTTTCCATTGGTATCTTCCATGCCCATCTTGATTCCCTTTTCTCCAATCACCATCGTAATAGTCGCCATTGGCATAACTCTGGGTACCTTGTCCATGTTTCAGATTCATAACCCATAAACCCCTATAAGTATCACCTGAAGAACCTGTGTAAGTCCCTTTACCATCCATAAAACCAGTTTTAAAGTCGCCTTCATAGGTGGCACCAGAAGGCCAACTAAATTTGCCCTTTCCCATTGTTTTGCCTCTAAGCCATTCACCAACGTACATACAACCATCAGCCCACAGGTATTTACCGTTGCCATGAGGAAAGCCATCCAACCACTGGCCTGTGTAGAAATCGCCATTAGGGAGGATTTTCTCCGCATAGCTTAATGCCTGAGAGGAGGACATTTCATCGTCATCTGCATGAGCGACTGCAGCTGACATCATTGTACCAAAGATGGTATGCGCTCTTTTCTTCGTTGAAGCGTGTGACTTCTTTATTGTTGCTTCCCAGGCCTTAACAATGCCTTTGAGCTCCTTGCTCATTTCCCTTCTTCTGTCTTCCTACATAAGACCAAAAAAAAAAGAGAAAAAGAAAAGAAAAGGAAACAGAACAAGCACAAACGAAGTGACACTATCTCCCCTGTCTCACACAACCACCTTGTTGTCACTCTTGCATCTTCTATTTCCCTCCAAACATTGAAGTTCTCATCTTTCTCTACCTCTGTGTCTCATTTTTGTTCCTTTGTTAGTTTGAGGATAAGAAGAAAACATTTTTTAACCAAACCCAGAAAAGGGGGAACTTCAGGGAATCAATCAGTCCCTAGTAGATGTCCTGTTTTCTGAGGATATATTTGGAGTAATCTTTGTATTTGTTTACATTAGAGAAATTGGGAAGTTGGCAGAGAATTCAGAGACAGTTGAGGAGGTGTTGTGTTAGATTTAGATTGATGGGAAAAGCAAAAGAGAGGATTGGTGCCAATGAGTGGCATTTTCTCTTTCTCTTTTCCTTATTTTCTTCTCTTTTGTTTTCCCCCCACTTCTGAGTTGCGTGGGATTCAACCACTGGATTCTTTCAGATCCCGTATTTGCCTCCTGAAACTACTAACAGACCCAACAGTTGGAGGCAAGAAAGAAATAGTGGTGATGATATGACTTCCCTTTTTAGTGTCTTAACAAAGGCACCTAATTTTGGCATTGGTTCTAATTTTTAGTGTCTTCCTCCCTCCTTTCGCTATCTATGTAATGGATTCTGCTTTTTTTTTCCCCTCATTTTCTTATATATTTCATTTCCTTTCCATTGTTGTGTCTAAATGCAGAACCAATGTAGCATTGTAAAAGGCACATATTTATTATACTTACTCAACCATTATTCTTTTTGCCATTATCACAAAATTCACTATAGCGTGATACATTAGGATCTCAAAAAAAAAAAAAACAAAACAAAACAGAGCAATGTTAGACATGAAATGTACGTAAATTTGATAAAAGGCAACATAGAATAATAACGAGGGAGTTGCGTTGATAATGCGAACCAAGTCCAACTCCGCGTAAAACGAGTCGTGCAGCCCTGCTATGCTTCCTATTCAGACAAGGTCAAACTCCTAAAAAAGCCTTTGCCCCAAACTCCTGGGGACCACATAGTTAAAAACTGCTTCTGTATTGGTTAGAACCAAAAGACGACACTTGGCCCTACATTCCCCAAATCGATCATTAATAATTACTACTACGATGTTTCAGTTCTTCTACTAGACTACCACAACTAATTTTCTTTCTTTTGTTTACATCTCCTTATTATTAGGGTTTAGGCTACTTAGATCGAATACCTGATTTGGTGGTTTTACTTGGTATGATGTATGGTTGCCAATGCCAATTGTAGTTCTGTAACACTTTGGGGTTAAAGAATACTAGACACTTGCCATAATTAATTAGCATAATTCACTATTATTATTATTATTAGGATAGGAAATCTTTTTTAGGTAATGATTAGAAGCTCTAAAGCATTATCTTGTATTTGTCATAAGTAGAATCCTCGAAAATGAATTCTAATTTTAATAGAAAAATCCCCTTGTATTATCGTACATAGATGAATTTAGGGAGGAGACATGGATTCTTATGGTGAGCATGTATGTCTGCAGTTGTAATAATGGAGAAGAGAGCATTAAGATTAGCTTGCACAAGTTGTCTTTTGATGTGAATGGAACGGTCTCCTACTAAGGCGGCATGCTGTCAGAACTAAATAGCGCTTTTTGTCACCCTCCTGGTTTGCAGGGCGCATCTAAGTTTCATATAAATACTAGACAGTGAATTTAGTAATGTTCAACTTTGTTCAGTGAGCTACCTTACAGTCGGAGCTACATACGCCTCAAGTTTTTTTAAAAAAATTATTTTTAATATATATATATATATAAAGATAGAGTTATTTAAAGGTCAGTGGTGTACTGTACCTCTTAAAATTTAAAAAAATTAAAATTTAAACTCTTATCTTAAATTTCTGACTCCGTCACTGTATACAGTACATCATCCTGATACCATATTTTAACTTAAGAAAGCTATTTCATCTGGTGGTAATTAACGTTATCTCATTTTCATCATATGATCGAGACATCCTTTAGAAAGATTTGAAGGCATCACAAACGACGAAGAAAAGCAGCAAAAGTTGACAGAGGCGAACATATAAATAAAGACATATGTATAGGACATGACATGTTCACTTTTATCATTTACTTGACAAAGATAGCACCGATAAGGGAATGAGAAAGTCTTCAGCTTGAGGCCTATATGATGCATCATTACCATGGCTATTGATAGCCCAAATGCTTAGAGTGTTGGTTGTCAGGAACAGATTTTTGTCTAATTTTTTTAAAACAAATTTATTCACATATTTATTAAAAAATTTACTTAAATTAATTGTTAAAACTAACTGAATAAGATTAAAATGCGAAAAAAAAAAGTTTTGGTGCGCGGGCGGGCTTTGAAGATTGTCTGAAAAAGGGCTGACAGTTTGACGTCGGCAAAAGCGAACAGAGTTCCAAAGTAAGTGTCTGTCACTGTTATAAGCGTTTGGGAGTCAATCTATTTTGATTTTTGGAGCTTTGCCAACTTCCCTCAAAAGATTTTGGCATACCCAAGGTTGTGATGCTTTTTTATCTCCTTTCCACCGATCTTGTTTTCTAGTTTTTAATCATCTAGTCCCAAGAACAATGTGTAATCAAGTGTTGTTTCCTTCCTGTTTCGTATTAGAACTTGTTTCATTATTATTTCGTTATGGGTTAATCAAACTTGGACTACGAATCTGAGGCGATGAAACCTTCTGTACACACATTTCACCACCACTTTTGTTTAATTCTTTTTGGAATGAAGGCCTGTAACCAAATTCTACTGTTTCCTTCCCATTTCTGATTGAGGCTACAGTATATTGGAAATATTTTTTAAAGCTAAAAGGAGTCTGGAGTCTAGACATCTACGGTACGAAGACTTCCTATTTTATGAACTGGTTTCTCATCTTGCTCAATTGTGATCAACCCAGTTAGTCTCTGTATTCATATAATTTATAAATAATACCCATCCAAGATTATTAATTCGGACTGTGCACACACACACACATATATATATTATATGCTTGGCATTCGATTCACCTATCACTTGAAAATGTGTATCTCTAGGTCGATTCATGTAATTTTCTTGTTGTTTATCTTATAGACAGTCAAAGAAGGCCTATAAATTAAAGTAACTGATAGTTCTCAATTCCTTGGTAGCAACAACTAAATATCAGTAATTAAAAAAAACTAAATATTAGTGTATGATCGTATGATTCTACTTTTACTTTTTATGTTGTAATTTTTAATTTGTGTTTTCTATTTTCAATTTTTTTCTAATAAAAACAAAAACTTATTTAGTTGTTAATATTAATATATTTATATTTATTAGATAAAACTTAAAAATAAATTATTTTAATTCAATTAATTTATTTTAATCTCTTATATAATATTTATTAATAAATAAATAAATATTTTATTTTATTTAAATAAAGATTTTAAATTTTATTTATAAATTAATATTTATTTTAAATATATTTTAATCTTCAACCTAAATTTTATTTAAAATATATATATTGAAGATATTTTAAATTTAATTATATTTATTAATTATTATTAAATTTAATTAAATAAATTTATTATGAAAAATTAAATTATTCATAATTCATATTAAAATTCATAAATAAAAAATTATTTAAATTAAATATATTTAGTTAATAGTAAATTAAATTATAAAAGAACAGCACTTTTACGATTTCATAATTTTAAAAAAATTTGAAGAAACTATATCAAAAAATTTAAACAAATATTTTTTTATTAAATTTGAAAACAAAAATTAAAAATTAAAAATAATAAGATTGTTAGTAAGTTGTGCTGCCTTATATCTTATGGTTTTGCTAGCATTTCTCTTAACACGTGGACCTCAAGCTTGCGGTCAGAGAGCGATGGAAGAAATTTCCATGTCAATCCCGACGTGAAGTGCACTTTCTCTATCTTCCAAATGCGTGGCAACACAGAATCTCAAAAGAAAAGAAATTAATTGTTGGTGGTCATTCATGGTCACCGGCAGTTAATTAGGACAAAAAATAATAAAGAATAATATAATTGAGTTTATGAATTGGATGGTAATCTAGGAATTTTAGGATGCATACTAAGCAAGTAAAATGGGTAGAGTAGTGAAAAATAGTAATTAATAAAACAAGAATAAATATGTAAAATAATTTATAACAAGTTATCTTCCTTTTCTCCATTTTCTCACCTACACATTAAGATAAGACAATATGTTGGACTGATTTGTTAAATTAAAAAAATATTATTAATTGTATAAAAAGTATAGCTAATCTAATATCCAATTTAGATAATGTTTCTTAAATTAGGTATAACTTTTTTATCTAAACTTCGACTAAGATAATTTAAGATTCTATCAAAATTTTAAGAAAAGTTATAAAACTTTGTATTTTTTAATTTTTTTTAAAAAGATAAAGAACACTATTAAGAACACGATCACGATCATGCCTTAGAGTGTGTTCGTTAAATAAAAAGCTCTATGAAATACACGCATTGGAACAAGTATCGCAGGTTATGTTCTTCAACTTTTTTTAAAAAAATTAAAGTCACAAAAATTTTAGAAAACTTTCTAAGCTTTTTATCACATATTAGTTCAACTCAATCGGAGTTTAAATAAGAAAGTTATGCTCAATTTAAGTAATAATGTCTAAATTGAACATTATAAAATTTAGATTGATTTGCTAAAATAAATCCAATGTTATTAATTATATATAAAATAAAATTAAGAGTAATTAACTAATTTAAGATCTTATTTAGATAATCTGATTAAGATGACTCATAATTCTACAAAAATCTTAGGAAGAAAAACTTTTGTGTTTGAGATTTTTGACAACATTGTGAAGAACATGGTTGAAAGGATGGTCGTGCCTTAGAGTTTAATTGTTAAACAAACAACGCTACGAAGGACACACATTGTGACACTAGCTAGATTGTATTCTTTGCCTTTTTTTTCAAAGGATTCAAGATAGAAAATGATAGGATGATTAATTCTTATTATTTTGATTTCTAATTCCCTTTTTGTTAAGTGCAAATTGAGTTCAACCTAATGGAATTACTTATCTTTTGTTATTAGGAAGTCCTGAGCATTATGGGAGCTGATTTTGAAACAAAAAGTTGTGAAATGGACAGATAAGGGAATAGGTGCAAGCTGGCAGAAGTGTTGCTGCTGACTAGGTATGGACACGGTTAATGGACGAAGTTAGTTGGCAGCAAATGGTTAAATGAAACAGGCGTGGAGATCTGATCGAAAGGTTTATTTTGGGAGCTTTTAACAGAATATAGGAAAAAAAAACTCTATCTTTAGGGAATTACCTTAATCAGGGTATAAGACTTCTTTTAGGAATAGGATACTTTACAGCCTATATATATATGCCCATTCACAATAATATAATAATAACTAAATTAACATTAAATCAAAGTCAAATCCCGATGGAAAGTTAAAATATCTTAATCAAACTTAAATCATACATGTATTCATATTCATATCATATTTAAAGAAAAGAACAACCAGATGAAAGACACAATAGAATGGCGATTTAGATGCCTCGGGAGGGTAGCAGTCTCGAAGACCCACTCCTTTCTCCTCTTTCTCCTCTTCTCTCTCCTTGAGGGTTTTCCAAAAGTCGTAGAAAATGAAGCTATCTTTAGGGTTACATCTCTTTCCTTTATATAGTCTTTCCACTTAGGATAACCCTAGGTCTTTCCACTTAGTCATTTTATTTTCTTAATTAATTAAGCATGTTATTTAATTAAGCAAGATTAGTTTAAATTAAAGGAAATTAAA
>JANZLX010000001.1:11162062-11174764 GCA_025531955.1 Erythroxylum orinocense
CTTCATATGATTTGTAGCCCTATACCTTAACTTTACTACCAAAAAAGATTCATCTCATTTGGACTCCTATAACTCTATATATAAGTAAAACATTGAACTCCGTTGTAAAACTACTCCCGTTGACAGTGTTCCAAGAGACTCCCACATTTGAATTTGATCAATATCTTTCAATTTAACTCAAATTAATACAAAATTTGGTGGAGATATAGGAAAATAAGCTACATGTTGAGAGATAATGAAAAGAACATAATCTATCAAATTAAGGAAACCTATAAGCTTAGTAATGTCTTTTTTGGCAACAAATTGTTAACAAAACAGGAAAAAACGAAACTCCTGAATATGCTAGTTTGCTTGTATGAGGGTGATCTTTTTTTGTTCCACTTCATGAATAGAGATTTTTCTTATATGCTCTAAGCTCTATGCTAGTTGTCATTTGTTCTTCGTCCATTTGTTCCTTAGAAGATTTAAACACATCAATTATCTTGAATGAGCTACTCTCCTTTGGATTCTTGAATACCTTGTTCATGATAAATTTCACTTATCTATCTCCAATCTGAAGGATGAGATTATCTTCATGGAAATCGATCAAAGCTTTTCCATTGGTGAAAAATGGTAAGCTAAGGATTAGCAGACAATTTTGATCATCTTCAAAGTCTAACACGACAAAATCCACAGGGATGATAAACTTGTCCACTTTTATAAGTACATTCTCCACCAAGCTTAACGATTTCTTGATTGATTAGTCTGACAATTGAATAAGCATAGAAGTTGGTTTCATATCTCTCATCCTCAGTTTCCTAAAAATTGACAAAGGCATAAGGTTAATATGTGTACCTAAATCACATAAACATTTTGAAATCGTTAAGTTACCAACTACATAGGATATTGTAAAACTCCCTAGATTTGTCAATTGTAAAACTCCCTGGATTTCTATCAAAATTTTAAGAAAAGTTATAAAACTTTGTATTTTTTAATTCTTTTGAAAAAAAATGAAGAACATTATTAAGAACACGATCATGCCTTACAGTGTGTTTGTTAAATAAAAAGCTCTATGAAATACACGCATTGGGATAGGTATCGTAGGCCATGTTCTTCACCCTTTTTAAAATAATTAAAGTCATAAAAATTTTAGAAAACTTTCTAAGCTTTCTATCACATATTGATTCATCTCAATCGGAATTTAACTAAGAAAGTTATGCTCAATTTAAGTAATAATGTCTAAATTGGACATTATAAAATTTAGATTGATTTACTAAAATAAATAGATTGTTATTAATTATATATAAAGTAAAATTAAGAGTAATTAACTAATTTAAGATCTTATTTAGATAATACTTCTTAAATTAAGCATAGCTTTCTTATCAAAACACTTACTAAGATGATTCATAATTCTACAAAAAAATCTTAGGAAGAAATATGAAATTTGTGTTTTGAGATTTTTGACAACATTGTGAAGAACATGGTTGAAAATATGGTCGTGCCTTAGAGTGTAATTGATAAATATACAACTCTACGAGGGACACACATTATGACACTAGCTAGACTGTATTCTTCGCCTTTTTTCCCCAAAAGATTCATGACAGAAAATGATAGGATGATTAATTCTTATTATTTTGATTTCTAATTCCCTTTTTGTTAAGTGCAAATTGAGTTCAACGTAATGGATTTACTCATCTTTTGTTATTAGGAAGTCCTTAGCATTCTTGGAGCTGATTTTGAAACAAAAAGTTGTGAAATGGACAGATAAGGAAACAGGTGCAAGCTGGCAGAAGTGTTGCTGCAGATTAGGCATGGGCACGCTTAATGGACGAAGTTAGTTGGTAGCAGATGGCTAAATGAAATAGACGTGGAGACCTGATGGTAAGGCTTATTTTGGGAGCTTTTAATAGAATATAGGAAAAAACTCTATTTTTAGGAAATTATCTTAATCAAGGTATAAGACTTCTTTTAGGAATAGGATACTTTATAGTCTATATATATCTATACCCAATCACAATAATACAATAATAACTAAATTAACATTAAATCAAAGTCAAATCCTGAAGGAAAGTTAAAACATCTTAATCAAACTCAAATCATACATATATTCATACCATATCATATTTAAAGAAAAGAACAACCAGAGGAAAGAAATACACAATAAGAATGGAGATTTAGATGCCTCGGGAGGGCAGCAGTCTCGAAGACCCACTCCTTTCTCCTCTTTCTCTTCTTCTCTCTCCTTGGGGGTTTTCCAAAAGTGGTAGAAAATGAAGCTATCTTTAGGGTTACATCTTTTTCCTTTATATAGTCTTTCCAATTAGGATAACCTTAAGGTCTTTTTCGAGTCCGAAAAGTCCAAAAAATCCTTAAAAAATTTAAACCCAAAGCAACCCCACATTTGCCCGTGCGTAGGCCACAATTATGGCCAAGGTTTTGGCCTTCTGTCATGATCGTGGCACTTCCATCATCCTTCTGTCACGATCATGACCCTGGGTTAGCTCCCAGGTCTTCTCTGAAGCTTCTCTGTTTTCCACTCTTTGCCTTGAAACACTAGCAAACACAAATATTTATTGACTAACATAACTCTAACCTAAACACGCACTAAACAATCAAATTAACAACTAAATACAAACTAAATTACCCATAAAAACACCATGCAATCTATAACTATCAACATCATCACACTTTAACGTTTTCTTGTCCTTAAGAAAACAAAACAAAAACACAAAACACAAAACACGCATACGCATACGCATATGCATACGCAATAATGAGACAATGGCTTCAACTTTACGAAACAAATTTAACTATAGACACAATCCTTCAACTTGTTTTAACTTATTAACTTGCAAAAGCAGTGTCTAAGTACTTTGGGCTAAATATACAAACTAATCGAACTTTCATGTTAAGTTTATTCTCCCCTATCACTTGTACACACACATTGATAATCTTTTGGTCAATTAAACTTGTATTCCTAAGTAAGTTCTCATGAAAAGTCAAGCTATTTACAAGTTTGGTAAGTTTTTATTTGACAAGTGTTCTTCTTATTAATTTTTTTATAGACATGAACCTAGCCTTTTTACGCAGAGGCAAACATTTGTGATGAATGTTGATCCCGTTACTCAACTAAGTCATGTTTTTTTAAAGAACTTGATTGAAATGTCATCATAGCCTTTTTTACATGGAAGTAAACATTTGTCATGAATGTCGTTCCAGTTACTCGACTGCAACACATTCTCAATTGGCCACCAGCTTTATTCATAACTCGAAGGCTAGCGAAATAGTTATTTAATTGAAATTTACACATATTTTTCACATTTTAATAATGCCTACCTTATTACTTTAGCTAATCATTCTCATAAAAATATACTAGCAATGTTACTTATTCGATTGACCTAAAATTATAAATCAATGTGACAAATTTCTAGGGTGAATAAACTAACATCATAACCTAATTAACATGCATATTTAACCAAAGTAACCTAGGTCACTAATTTCACAAGCTAATAAATCTTAGCAACCTAAAACATTATGTTCAAAGTTAAATTGATTCCGTTAAATCCTAGCGATTGACACACGCATTCACATGAATTACACTATGCAAACTTAAACAAACTAACATATGATGTGCAAAATTCAGATTCAAAATAAAAACAAACATATAATGCAAATAATCCTCCCCACACTTGAACAACACATTGTCCTCAATGTAAGAAGCAAACAATATATAAGGTGGGAATAAAAGCACATAAAGTAAAGAGAAACATAAGAATAAAATAAAGACAGAAATGAAAAGATAAGAGTTAAGAGCACAGAATCGTCATGGTGAAAGAGGTGGTAATGGCAATAGTGTTGAGACCAAATCCGCTTGATGCCTAAGATTGTCGTGCTATCTTATAATTGCTTAAAAAGAGTAAGAGAATTAGTAACCCCAAACCATTTCAATTCATAAAAAATTATTTTTAAAATAAAAAAAACCTAACAACATAGAAAATTTAAATCTAATTACTGAACGTACTAATTTATGATCATTAGCTTGACCTTGCATCATTTAAAAACTCAACCAGGATCAATTATAAGTGGCTTGCTACCACCCGTGTCTCCCAATTTTAGATTCATAGCTCATAAATAAGCTATATGTTGAGAGATAATGAAAGGAACATAATCTATCAAATTAAGGAAACCTAATAAGCTTAGTAATGCCCTTTTCGGCAACAAACTGTCAACAAACAGGAAAAAACGAAACTCCCTAAATCTGCTATTGGATCCAACAATTTGCCTGTATGAGGGTGATCTTTTTTTGTTCCACTTCATGAATAGAGATTTTCTTGTATGCTCCAAGCTCTATGTCAGTTGTCATTTGTTTTTCGTCCATTTGTTCCTTAGAAGATTTGAACATATCAATTATCTTGAATGAGCTACTCTCCTTTGGATTCTTGAATACCTTATTCATGATAAATTTCACTTATCCATCTCCAATCTGAAGGATGAGATTGTTTTCATGGAAATCGATCAAAGCTTTTCCGATGGTAAAAAATGGTAAGCCAAGGATTAGCCGACAATTTTGATCATCTTCAAAGTCTAATATGACAAAATCCACAGGGATGATAAACTTGTCCACTTTTATAGGTACATTCTCCACTAAGCCTAACGGTTTCTTGATTGATTAGTCTGCCAATTAAATAAGCATAGAAGTTGGTTTCATATCTCTCATCCTCAATTTCTTAAAAATTGACAAAGGCAAAAGGTTAATATGTGTACCTAAGTCACATAAACATTTTGAAATCGTTAAGTTACCAACAACACAGGATATTGTAAAACTCCCTGGATTTGTCAGCTGTAAAGGCATGTAGTTGGTAATTAAGGAGCTGGAGGTTTTCGTAGGGCTAACAATTGATTATCATCCCAAGTCCGATTGTTTGAGAATATGTCTTTGAGAAATTTTGCATACATGAGTGTGCTCTTCAAAGCTTCCACAAAGGGCAAGGAAATTTTCCATTTCTTCAGTTTTCTCCATACCTTGCAAATTGGGTATCCAATTTGTTCTTTTAGAGTCTTTGTGGAAATGGTATTTTTGGTGAATAAGGTGGAGGAGGAATGTATGGAGGGTCTCATTCTTCTCTTCATCCTTTTTATGCTTCTCCTGGGCTTCTACAAGATGGCTTTCAATTGTTCTATCCATTGGTTCTCTTAGCTCTTCCCCACTCCTAAGTGTGATCATCTTACATGGCTTTATTGAATTTACTTGCGTGTTGCGCAGATAGTTTTCCACACTTCTCTTACAAAATTCACTAAAAGTTGTCTCATTCAAACATTTAGGTTGTGAATAAAAGAATCACGATCTTCTGTTACCTACTCAAACTTCTCTTCCAGTCTCTTCTAGGCCTCTTCTATGTTCACGAGCTTATCCAGGATCTTGTCCACTTTAGAATCTCATGAACTGGATAAATCTTGCTAAAATCCTAATAGGTTTTGATGTCCCATGGGAGTCTTTACATTGTTAGACCAACAGAAATATGAGTAGTTTTGCTACCCCGGATTGTACATGTTCAGATAAGGATGATGACTTCCTTAACTAAATTGTGCTTCATTGAAGTCCACAAAGGTCCTTTGCTCCCTATAATATACATATCCTCCATTATTGTTTCGTCTTTCCCTTCTTGGTATCTAGCTCTTTAGATGTCTCATTCTTACTTTGTGACGTCTTGATGTGTCTCTACTTTGCGCCCAAACTTCCATCTCTTTTTCTTTTTTCCTAATCCTTAGACAAAACAATTAGACTAATCCTATACCTCTCTAGCAATGACGCCAAAAACTTGATTGTAATGTCAAGCTTTATAAATTTATAGCCCTCAAATACCGCAAGTGCACAGGTGCTGATTTATAGTAAGTGAAGGGTCGATCTGACGAGGAGGGTGAATTAATCTAATCAGGTTATCTAAGGCTACAAAATTATTAAAATCAAAGTAAAATTGAACAAGAAATTAAACATGAGAATTTGATTAGCGGGAATGAAATTCAGGAATTTAACACAAAAGGAATTAAAATTGTGAACACAAAATTCACAATGGAAATCAATCAAGGAAAATTATCATATTATGGGAGAGAGGATTCTTCCTATGATTAATGCTAACCTAGTCATTTAAGTGTTAATAGGGTGTTAGTTATAGACTATCAAAGGGGGGATCACTCTCTCTTGAGTTATAATCACGCAATCTAATTCATTAACCTTAATTAAATTATGAAATTTGCAATCTCTCAATTAACAAAAGACCCACAATTCTAATTAAATCTTAAGCCCTCTAATAAACAATCATGTCTCACACGGGATCTCTCCCCATATAATAACCGACTAGATTGATTGCGTGATCAATTAGATTGCCTAAGTCTCATTAACCCGATCTAATCATTTTATCTAATTCACCCTCTTGATTTATTACCAAAATATGCAAATATCACAATCAATCATAACACCCAATCACAACAACACAATAATAACTAAATTAACATTAAATCAAGGTCAAACCTTGAAGGAAAGTTAAAACATCTTAATCAAACCCAAATCCATGCATATATTCATATTCAAAGAAAAGAAAAACAAGATGAAAGAAATACACAATTGAATGACGATCTGAACGCCTCAGGAGGGCAGCAGCTGCGAAGACCCACTACTTTCTCCTCTCTCTCTTCTTCTCTCCCTCCTCTTTCTCTCTCCTTAAGGGTTTTCCAAAAGTGGTAGAAAATGAAGCTATCTTTAAGGTTACATCTCTTTCCTTTATATAGTCTTTCCAATTACGATAACCTTAGCGTCTTTTCCAGGTTCGAAAGATCCGAAAAGTCCCTTAAAAACTTAAAACCGGAAGCATCCCAGCATCTGTCCACGCCCAAACTATAATCATGGCCCTTAGTTGCACGATCGTGGTCAAGATTTTAGCCTTAGGTCGTGATCATTTTGTTTTAAAGGTTTATCAATTACACAAACATACAATTTAAACAAGAGGCATACATCGTATATTCTTCTATCATCGCAACAAGAATATAATAACAAAATTCTCTTCAAGAATTCGATCCGGGGATGTCATTTTGGAGGTGTTGGTTATGATGTATATGCAGGGACGGAGCTACAATGGGAGCAAGTGGGGGCACTTGCCCCCACTGGCTCCAACAAATTTTATGAAAAAAATATTATTTTAAATTTTGCTCCCATAAAAAAAATTTTTGCTCCCATTAAAATTTTGCCCCTATTAAAATTTTGCTCCCACTAAAAAATTTTTTTGGATCCGCCCATGTGTATATGCATATATCCTTCATCGTTGCATTTGTAGTACACGTTATGCTCCAGCACTAAAGTTCTACTTCAGAACAAAGGATTTTGCGCTGCGTTAAAGGTAAATCCGACTCACTATATTTAAATAAAAGCATAATTGAAAATTGGTTGGAGTTGAAGGGCAAGCCTTGGAAATAGACCATATAAAAAATGGTTCGACTTCAAAATTTCGGTTGCCAAAACCCTAAAGGTCCGTAAAGATGTTTAAAACTAAGCAGCTAGTCTACGGCAATAATTAAAGGAAAAGCACGAATAACCAAAAAGCAAGTTCTATTAAGCTGCTATTGCAGCCAATAGTTGTTTGTTTCGCTTACCCTTTTCACCAAAATTTGATACAAGATATCACCCCATTTCAGCACTAGTACCACAACTTTGGATGGATTGAATGCTGGGGATGACGTGAAATCACATCTTTAAAACACTCGAAGAACTCAATTTGGACTCTTTCAGATGCTTGCCAGTGTCGAAGATAAAACCTATGGGTTAGAATTTGTGTCCTATAGATCCTATGACGGACACCCTTTGCAGTGACAAGAACTAGCTTCTCCAAGTTCGTCGCCTCCATTATCAAAAACTTAGCCAACATCAGTTCAAAGCGATCATCAAGCTTGTATCCTGTCAACTTGATGTATTTCAAGGAGGGTAGAGATGGACGCAAGAGTTGAAAATTCAAAAGTTGATGCAGCTCCCAGTAACGTCCCCCTTCGAAACCAACTTCAGATAGCTGCAAGCAGTCGCGATAACAGATGGTGAGAATGGTGTTATTTTAAGTAAGTAAGTGCAATTCTTGAGATAGTGATGGTAGAAACATGTAACTTAATATATACACACACACAACCGCGCACAAATACATATGCTCACGTCTATGAAAAGCTTGTTCAAACTCAGGCAGTGACGAACAAAATTTGCAATATCATAAATGTTACAGAAAGCAGCGCCTTCCATGTAAACTTGAACTTCTTCCAAGTTTCGAAAACAGTATGGCATTTCTTGCATTTTTGCATCGGCAATTCTGGGACTTAGAGCCTGTTCATGCCAAGGACAAGCAAAAAATTTATGTTGTTCATAGAGCAGGAAGCATAACAATGTTTGCCATAATCATGTAATGAAGAACATCAAAGATTTAATAAAGGGTACGGATTAAGAATAAGTTCAGGCTTGTACCTCAAACCTTAACATTTAGGAAAATTAAGTGCATAAATGAAAGAAAAATGGTATATATAAACTCCAACACCTTTTGCATCTTTTACATTTATGTTGACCTAAATACTAAAACTATTAACCAATAATCCTACCAAACCAATATAAATTATAAATAGAATAAAATATAATATTGAATCAATAAGTCCCACTATATAAAAGTTAAATATCTACACATAAAATGAGATTTGAATTATTAGATACTTATATATAGAATGAAATTCAAGTTTAGTTGTAATTTCTTCTTTTTCCTTTATTACAAAACTTGAAATTAATTTTATAAACACATTAAATAGACCCCATTAAATGGCAAGTAAATAAACAAAGAGAGAGTCAAATTTAAATGGTATTTCGTATTTTTCTTTAATGTTAAACATGCACATGTTTTTTATAAATTTAAATTAATTAATATTTGTCAAATAAATAAATTTTCAATAAAATAAAATATTAACATATTTTATCTGTGCTAGTTAATATTGTACTTATGCATGATTTCATAAACAAAAATAGATTCTACTAGTACTAGTAAGTCTGGCCGAAAAAAAAGAAGTATTAATGAAATTTAAGTTTGATAAAAATCAAATCATAAACTACCGAGATTCTAAGATCTTAAAACAAGCTTAAAAAAGAAGATGTACCTCTAATACCGTAGCAGATACTGTGAGGACATTGACATGGGAAAGATGATACACTAAATTCCTGAGTTGCAAAGGAGGTGCAAATCCTCGAGAAGGAGTGGCAGATATCATAACATCCTTCATCTGAGAGATCTCAACAAACTTGAAGATGCAAACACTTCCATGATAATGAAATGTACGGAGAGTTGGTGAATCAAGGGTGATTTCGACGATGTCCTTACAGCTCACCACCTTGAACGTTCTAAACCCTTTCTGCTTTTGCGCAAACACTCTGAGTCTCAAAGCTCCCAGACAAGATCCCAAATCCAATCTCCCAAGAAGCAAGCAAGCCGAAAATAACGCATCAATGAGCTTTGAATTTATGATCATCCTCCTAAGGACAATTGTCTTCAAGAGACTCAAATGGTTGAACTTGAGTGGATAAGTAACGAGCTGACAAAAATTAAGACGCAGTATTTTCAGGGACTCGACATCAATGAACTCAACAGGAAGGTTAAAGGGTACATCCGCTGGATAGAAATCCAAATCAAGCTCTTCCACACCCTTTCTAACGGCTACTGCGAGCCACCTATGAATCAATTCATTCCTTCCAGATGGATCGAAATTCAGTCGAAGTCTATCTATCTTTGGGCCAGCATGAGACTCAAAACTATTGTTAACAAATGCTATAAACTTGTGAAGTTGATGATACCTGCCAAACACTCGTTCGAAACAAAGGTTTCTGCTTAGAACCCATGTCTTCCTGAATCTTTTTGCCAGGACTGCGAGTTCCCTAGCGTTTCTCAGAGGCAAGAAGGAGAAAATATGCTCGAGAAGTTCGTGAGGTAGAGTAGGGGGGACAGTTTTAACAGTTCTATAAGCATCACGACAATGGTTATAGGACTGAAATGGTATCCTCGTTCTCTTTTGGGGAAACTCCATGACTGCCGCTTCAGTTGGCTTTTTAGAAGACGCCAACATCGAATGATTTCACTCAGAAAAACATGGTAATAGTTTGAGAAAACCACTGCTTACGAATTTATACGAGGAGTGAGGAGAAAACTTTTGGTTTGGGGCCACATATAGGTCTTGGTTGCAAATAGTAGTATAGGATTTAATGCTTTCGCATCATTACTTTTTGCTTTATTGATTTTGTGATACTCGAGAAAATTTGTAAGTATCCGAGCTAGTTTACGTTTTTCTGTTTCCTACAAACAAATGCTGGTCGATATTACATTTTCTCAATAATAAAATAATACTTGTTGTGATTTATTTATTTACCACGTTTTTTGAATCTTTAATAATGGATGATGATTCTAAATTTTGTGCACATAAAATTATGCATGAAAAAGTAAACCTGTAAGTTAAATTAATTTCGAATTATAATCAATGACGGTATAATTTGATCGACGATTAATAAATTCAAATTATATTAATATATAGCACTGTGATCTAAATTAGTTTTAATACATTTCTTATTTCTTATATTTTTATTTTAAGTATTGTCTAACGTCTAATATAGTATTAATTAATCTTTGGTAGCACATGCGTTCACTTTTCTTATAGGTATCAATATTTTCATTAATTTAGTTAATCAATTTTTATGTTTATATATATTGTTATGAATTATAATGTTTATATGTTAAGGTTCTATATATTTGTTAAAGACCATCACTGTTAGTAGGCTTCGTGATGCTATTAGGTGTGACTATTGACTAATGCGAGAGGTAATACCAAGTTTACTTGTTTTTACTTATTAATTAGCGGGAATTTCCTGCATTTATGGGTCAATTGACTTTATTTAAAAACTACATCTTTGTTTTAATCATCCCAGAGATTATATATGAAAATTACTAATTTTGTCTCTAAATATAAAAATTATGATAAATACATTATATAGGTAGGGTAGTTTATTTGCCATGTCACAATTGTATAAAAATCTATTTATTTTTAATATAATTACACTAATAACTTATATTTTCCCTAATATCACATTTATTAAGATATGATGTGAATTATGACAACAAATTGCCTTATAGTTATACCGTTAATTTGAAATGATTTTAGTGAATATGGATATGGATTCCATTTCTGCAATAAGAAAATAAACACAAGTTTCATATTTGATGAATCTTATGAATTAATTATTTAGTTTTAATGTTGAGCAATGGTCATTGGACTTGACTTTGCTCATGCTTTATGAATTCCTTTCCTTGAAGTTTATAACTCAATCACTTGAGCTCATGTAATGTCCATTATTTTGTCGAAGATTCGTCGATGGCTTGAGTTTTTAAAGTTTCAAGGTTCCTTTAATTTTTATAGATTTAACTGAGCTATAATTTTTCTTAGTAGAATTGGTGAAGAAAAAACTCTTTCTAATGTGAAAGCTTAATGAAGTTGTAGTGGAATTTTGAGATATGTTTTTCAAACAACAAGTTCCTTATCTATTTATTAGTATTTGAGAATACATAATATTAATTTAAATGTCAAAAATCATATTGCGGTTGAGTGTTATTAGGAATTATTTTGTAGATATGTATTGTAGTTAATGTAAATATCTGTTTCCTTTTTATTAGGAGATTAGGTGCTAAAGTTTAGGAGAGATTTTTGGTTTCTATCTTTTATGTTTACTGTGTATATATGGTTTTGCATCAGAGGAATGAAAGACACAGAAAATTCCCACAGTCATTCTATTGATTTTTACAAGTGTCAATACTTGTTAATAACGAATTCTCCATTGACACAATGGCCCAATATTAAAGAAATCTTAAAACAAATTTGCATTATGTCAGAAGTGTATAAACCTACTAACTATAATGAGTAAGGTAACCTCCCATTGCGCTAGTAGCAAGTCTATGTGGTCCTAGGCATGTACCGACATACATAAGGAAAATTTTTTCCTTATTCATAATGATTATTATGGATTAAAACAAATGATAAGGATGAGTTTTATCCTTGGCAAACATGGTCTATCAGAAGGATTTTATTTATATCTATCTAAATCTTATAGTAGAGCTATAAAAAAAATCAAATTACTCCAAATATCTATATAAAAGGATATCTTATTCTTTATTTTTTTTATCGTTTAAAACATATATGGGTTACTTTCTATCCACTTTTTACGATTTTTTATTTAATTGGTGGCTACTTGAATAGAAATGAAAAGTTTTATAACATTTCCCAAATACAGTCCAAATGACGAAAACTAAAAATTAAATAGGTTTGTGAAAGAAATAGTTAGTCTACTGAGTTGTGAATCCTTCATGCCTATAGAGAATGAAACATCGAAGTATTATATTTAAATAGGACAAATAGTCTCATTGTTGGGCCCGAATTCTGAAGCCCAACTATCTTGAACCCTGAAACGTGAGCGGGAGTGGTTTTCCTTATAGGATTATGTCAACGTACCCTAAAGAGCCATAATCGGGTCCTCATCATTCTTACTACATCTCTAGCCCTAAAGGCGAGGCCACACAACGGGATCACAAAAGCACAATTAACTCTTCAAACTTGTAGCTCTTAGTCTCTCGTTTATATAGAAACAAGTACCACCTCATTCGGAGCTCTAAAGCTCAA
>JANZLX010000001.1:11174864-11186667 GCA_025531955.1 Erythroxylum orinocense
TAAAAGGAAAGTGTGTTTTGGCAATAAAAGTCAATCAAGAAGTACAATTGTAAGACTCAGGTACCGGGGTAGTTGGGTTCCGGAAACGGGATCCAACATGACATTTCCTACACGACATCTGCTACTCAAACGGTCATATCTCTCAACTCCGACATCAAAAAATCGCAAAATTTATATCGTTAGAAAGCTAAAAGGACAACTACAACTTCTATGAAGACAACTTGGTTGAATTCTCCCTAGATTAGACCAGTTTTCCTCTCAAAGCTAGAACACAATTTCCTACCATATGCAACTCAAGATTTTGGAATGCAAAAACATGAAATGTCATAAGCAACCATAATGTGTAAACATTTCATTCATATCAAAAGAAGAGTTTTACAATGTTTTAGGGGGCATTTCGAGACACTTTACAACATGATCCAAAATACAAAATTTTCAAAAACAATGATTTCTCAAAATGCAACTAAAGCATTGCTTTACAAAAATCTAACCTCAAAAGAACAAAAATGTGCCAGTTGGAGTGATGCCTTTACGATTGATTCGATCACTCGGAATGTTGCTCATCACCTGTGGATGGGAAGGAATGGGGGAAGGGTGAGTTTGACGCTCGTGGGTAACAGTTTTATAATCGATAACAAGCAAAACTATTGACAAAAATCATGATCAAGGCAAATTTATATGAAAATCATGAAACATATAGTTCTAAACTTTTCAACATCTCAAACCAATTCACAACTCACATAAATCAAACATTCATCAAACTTGTCAATGCAATTAACACATAATCACATAATAATGGTTTGGATAGATCCATAAATATGACGATTACACAATTCCATATAATGGTCCTGTGTAGTCGTAAACTTGAGGGAGTCCATAATAGAGCTCCATGCCACTAGCAGGCAGGCGGGAGAAGCCTATAACTTGGTCAATGTGCACGTGACAATTATTGGATGGATTACACCAAACTTACATAACGTGCAATTCATGAATATCAACCATATGGCACATTTCAAAACTTGTTTTCCATAGGCATGACATATTTCTTATGCATTTTCCATCATCATTACCTTCATTCAAACACAAGCATCAAAGCCATTTCTTAACTCATTCCAACACAAGCATCAAGCCCTTTTCATAATTCATTCAATTCGTAACTCATCCCAACACAAGCATCAACTCATTCAAACACATCAATTACTACAATTATGCAACAATTAAAGTTTATTCCCAAGGTCCACAAATAACCACATATGGCGCATCCTCAAGCATTTAGAAAGAAATAAATACACATTTATAGGGTAGTTGGAAAGTCATTAAATTCCATTTATTTTGAAAAAAAAACATTTATGGCTCATTAACTCAATTATAAAAAGGTCACCCACCTTAGTTCCCTTGCTTGCAAAGTTGCTCAAATGTGCCTCTCCTCTTGCTCTTTTTCCCTCTCTTAATTTTCTTCAACATTCATAGAAATCCCAAATCAATAGACATTCAAATTGACAAACCCAAAGAACCAAATGCATGAAATTGACCCTAGAAAACTCAACCCATGCATTTCCTAAGATCTTTAAACCAAAACCCCTTTCAAAAACCAAAAGATTAACCATACACTTACCCTAAATCTTCACCAATCACTTTGTCTCTTGGCTCAAATGAAAGCTCTAAACCTCCTCTTACTCTCTTCTTCTTGGACAATCTTCAAAATCACCCCTTAAGACCATGAAAATTCAAAACCTAGCCAAGCCTTCTATCTCTCCTCTCTTTCCCTCTCCACGACACTCTCTCCCTCTTCTCGTTTAAATTTTCATTTCTTCTCCTTCTCACATAAGCCAAGTCTTATTTCTTTCTTTTAATGAAGCTAAAATGACTAAATTGTCCTTCCCTCAAAGCCTTAAATCTTTCCAACTTAAGTGATCTTCCAATTATGTCCCTTATACAAACTTTCCACCTTGTCACTTAATTCAATTTACCTACACCATAACATCTTACTCACATTAGTATGCTAATTAATTCTAACACAAATTAATCTAGCAAAACCCCAAAATAATCGAATCATGTTTATTTATATAAAAAATTCTCCGGGGCTAACACTTATGCTCAAATAGCAGGAGGTTAATGATAAGGTGTTCAATTGGTCATTTTTTGGGCTCATATTTAGTGCATTTTATTTGATTATTTGGGTTTTTTATTATTTCTAGTATTTAAGTTGTTCACATTTTTCTAAGGGTTTAGATAACTCATTTTGAGAAAAAGAAAAAATTTGAACAAGTCTGAAGTAATTTGGAGCTATTTTGACTAAGTTATAGAGTGCATAAGAAGTATATGATAATGTCTAAAGAGTTTGGGGGCATGTTGATTGATTTTTGTGGAACATGCCCATATTGAATGGTGAGTAGCTTGTTTTGAGAGTAAATGACTATGTTCGTGCATGTGTTGGCTCTAAAAACATCACACATTGTTTGAAGTACACAACCATCATCACACCCCTATTGATCCTAACATATCTACAATAATAAGAATTTCCAATTTTAGAAGGCAAAATTGAGTGGTAAAGTAGAAGGGATTCTTAAGAAACATGGGAGGAAACCCTAGAATAGATGGAAGCATGACGAACAACCAAGGAAACCCTATTGAAGATTAAAGGAATTTCTATTATGTTATCCTTAATTTTCATTTTTCTTTTTAGCTTTGATGTTATGTATTTTGGTTTCTAGATTAGATTAACCTTAAGATGGACCTTTTTACGATTTCATAACATTTTAATTTATATTTTAGATTCAATGAGATTCAATGATGTGTTATTGAATTAATATTGCTAGCATGTTGATTCATGTATGACATGCAATTGAGATTAAGAAATCCTTTGTGAATAGATCTAGCATAGTTGAAAAGAGTTGCATGTGAACCTAGAATAGGTTGACATAAATCTTTCAAATTAAGGTCAAACCTAATAGTGAAATTTATAAATCAATTAATGTGATTCTAGAAGTTTTAATTAGATAAAAATTTTGAGCAATTAATCTAAGGTTACTTGTTAATAGTCATGAGAAGGATTTTAGAATAATTAAGGAATTTTCATGTCTTAATGAACTTTAAATTAATTTGATTTTTGAAATCATGATTGCATGAGAAACCTTAGGGGATCCAAATTCCAGGTGTCATTATTTTATTGGTTGATTCTTCATTCTTTTGCTATTCTAGTTTATTAACTGTGTTATGTTTTTAATTTATTTTCTTTCGTTTTAAATTTGATTAATCATCATCATTTCAATTGTTAATTAAAAAATTGGATAAGATTTATTACTAGTACATCGTGTGCTTGTAGTTAAAAAACAAATCAGATCACATTATTAAGCTTTTGGCACTTTTGTCAGGGATTAAGATATTATGAATACTGAATTTCTAATAATCTAGCCAATATTTTTCTTTCACATTTATTTTCTTTTCTCTTGTGTTATTTATTTATTCTTAAAGTTCCCTATCTTGATCTTATATTTGTGACTTATTTTTAGGATTTGGGTATTCATTATTATAACTACAAAACACAACGAAAAGATGAAGATGACAATATTCTTAGGAGGATTATGGTATTCCATCACTATTGGTATTATTGGAAGCTTGAAACTAGAGGCATGGTGACACATATTTGGAAGCTTAATTGGTATCCATGATGGTGACAAATTTTTGGAAGCTCAATTGGTATCTCTGATGTATAATGACATGTGTGGTGGTGACCACCCCAATCATGAATGTCAGGCACCATATTACATATGGAGCATCGAATATACATGGGGCGCGAGGCCCCAAAACATCCCTACATAAATACTTATAATCAAGAGTGGAGAAGTATTTCAACTTTATATGGAATGCCTAAGTTTCCCTTAAATTTTTATAATAACAACAATAATAGAAGTATCGATATCATAAAGATCTCCTTATGAAATTCATTGCTTCAATCATGGTTACCCTATATAAAATTAAAAGCTAGGTGTTTTATTTAGATTTATTAAGTCAAATTTAAGGGAACATATGAATATGATAAATTTATGAAGTAAAAAGAAGTTAAAAGTTGGGGAAAAAAAAAAGGAGGAAGCTACTATTCAAGAAGAGAAGAAAGAGGAAGATAAAGCTAACTTCATAAGAGGGGAGCAAATAGCCTATATTGAAGCTAACAAACCCAAAAAGTGGAGTACAAAGTATAAGGAGATTGACAAGGGTAAAGAGAACATGTTAAGACCCTCTATTGAAGATCCACCAGTGTAGATCTAGAATATTAAATATGATGTTAAGACCCTCTATTGAAGATCTAGAATATGCATTTTTAGAGAAGATTTAAAAGCTAATGGTAACTAAAACATCATATTTAAAGGAAGAGCATAAAGAAAAGTTATTGAAGACACTTAAAGGGTATAAAAAGGTTATTAAGGACTTTTCTAAAATTGCTAGGCCTTTAACCAAGTTGCTTAAGGAAAGCATGCTTAAGAAAGATATGCCCAAGATTTAAACTAATATATGATGCAAGTGATTTTTAGTAGGTGTAGTTATTGGACGGAGGAAGGAAAATTACATTGAACTTATTTACTATGCTAACATGAATTTGACAGATGCTTAACAGAACTACACAATCATATGAAAAAATTGTTGCTGACGGTTTTTACATTTGATAAATTTAGATCTTATTTGAATTTTTCCAAAGTTATCATCGATACTGGTCACTCTAATTAAATATTTGTTGGATAATTCAAATGCAAAGCCAAGATTAGTTAGATGGATTTTCATATTGTAGTGTTTTGAGTTAGAGATTAACAATAAAAAGGGACTTGAAAACTTGGTGGCATGCCATATATCACATTTGGAAAATATAAATTTAGAGAGTCTTGGAGAACACAAAATCAATGATGCATTCGTTGAAGAGCACTTGTACCCTTTATAGTACAAGCTAAAGTCCAGACGGTTTGGACCCTTTATAGTTAAGAGATTTTTTCCTTATGGCTTTATAGAGATAACCCATTCAAAAAATGGTACATTTAAGGTAAAGATCCATTGGTTAAAGTATTAACTTGAAGGGGATTTTGACAAGCATGCTATAAAGGAGTTTAATCTCCAAAATAAAGATCTAGATTAATTTCAATTGAGAAAGTCAAACTAATGATGTTAAACAATAACTTTTTAGGAAGCAACTCAAGTTTTCGTTGGAAATTTTGTTTCAATTAGTTTTTATTATAAGTTTTTAGGTTTTTTTCATAGTTTCTTTTATCCCTATGTTAACTTTATGGTTTAGTATATAATTTTTGCTTAGTTTATGGTTATATAGTGTTACTTTTTGTCTTTCATACCTTGGTTATATTCAGGAATTTTTGTTTAGAAGGCCAATGGAAATTTGGCTAAGTAAAAAAGTTGTAGAGAGTTATACACCCATTAACATGCTCGTGTCGATGGTCATGTTCCTCTGCATGCCTATGTTAAGTAGAAACATGACTATATTGCATGTAAAATAAAGGTGCCAAAAGGTTATAAAAAGATATAGGGGCACCAACATGCCCATGTTACTGAAAAATCATAGTAAGCTACCTACATGCCCACCAACATGCCTATATTACCAAAACTAGGAAAGTTTTTTAGAAAGATACCCGTTAACATCCCCATGTTTGTGATTGTGTTGAGTTCTGTCTTCTTTTCCTCGTTTTGCTAAAAGTTATAGAAACATACACATCCACTAACACACCCATGTTAGCGATCGTGTAGATTTCAAGTGTTTTAATTTAGTGTCAACATGGGTTTATTAGGACTTATCATGTTTTTGTTTTAACATGGTCCAGATAAATGCCTGTGTTTTAGCCTATGTTCAAACAAGTCATAACACTTCTTTTGAAGAGACCCATCTTAAATCCCAACAAACTAATGTTAAAGCCTGATAGGCTTGTATTCTTTAAAAATTAAAGCCCAAAATGTTCAATACAAGGTAGCTACACGTATGGGATGCTACCTATATTAAGCAAAAAATTTTAAAATTGCTCCCTACCACCCATAAACACTTTTTCACTTTCCATTTTATTTCTCTCCCCTGGGTGATGCTTCCCACTTCCCTTTTGTGCGAAAAATTAATCTTCAACTTATTTTTCTTAAATTTTCAAAATTTTAAAGTTTGTTTTATGCTTTATTTCTATTATTCTTAAGTTATTGAATAATTTTTAGGAAAAATAGGTGCAAGAATCACTATTATGGGTTTTGTGAAGTTATTTGGAGTACCTGTGTGATTAAGGGAGTTTAAGGGGTTCAGTTAAATTTGTTTAGGCTATTTTACATATTGAATTCAAATATTATAAGGATTTTTTAGTTATTTGGGAAAATTTCATGTGAAATTGAATCTTTAGGGGGCTGTTAAATGATTTTGTATGAATTTAATTATGCAATTTTTATGTATTTTTAATGAATTGTTTATTTAAATGGAGCAAAGGAATAAGCTTGAGATAGCTCAAAAAGTATAAAAGTTTTCTCCTGGTATATATAACTCAAATAAGGAACCAAAGGAGATTTTAAAGTTACCACTTCTGGATAGTGCCTTATTATAGGTACACAAGGCTGATAATACCATAAATAGTAACTTGATGGAAAAAGACATAGAAGAGAATGTCATTGAAGTTAAACTAGGAGCTGAACGTGAAGCAAGTACTATTATTAAAAGGAGACTAATAAGAAAATCCAAGAAGAATGGGCATCTTGCACTTGATTCCTCTCCATTATTTTATCGTAGAATGTTAAGGGCATGAATTAACATAAGAAAAATAAATAATCAAAGATTATATGGATTCTAAAAGGTTCTCTATTGTAGGTCTCTTAAAGAAAAAGATCAAGCTTAGCAAGCTTTCACACTGAATGAGAATATTTAGTAAGAATTAGAAGATAATTTATATTCACTAATTGTGTCATTATAGTAGGTTATGATCCTAACAAAGTTAAAGTCCTCCAATAGTTGGCTTTTAATCCGTTTATTCATCTAATGGTTAGTATGTAAGCTGAAAGTATGGAGATAACTTTTGTATATGTTACCAATGATGAATTTTAAAGAAATTTACTATAGAATGATTTAAAATCATTAGGGAAATCTATTAATAAGCAATGGTTAGTAGCTTGGGACTTTACTTACATCCTATATTCATAAGATTCTAAAAGAGAAAGACTATGTAGTAGAAGAAGGAATGACAACATACGAAACTGTTTATGCTCTGTTTAGCTCAGAGACTTAAAATTTAATGGAGCCAATATATATGGAACATTAGACAGAAGAATAGGTGGTTGATCGTAAGAAAATTTGATCATGCACTAGTCAATCTATTACTACTTTCAAAATACAAATATGATATAACTCATTTTAACCATCCTTTTGCTCTGACCATACTCCTATCGAGGTAATTTTAGGAACAAATATTGCCCTAATGAACTTATTTTTTAATACAATAACTTCTTAACCAATATTGAGGGCCTTAAGGATGCAGTAGTAAGAGGCTTAAAGATTTAAGTAAACGGTTATAAATCATTTAAAATTGTGATTTAACTTTTAAATGTCAAATTGAAGCTCAAAATTTTGAACTTTAATAAGATAAAAAACACTTAATTTGCAATCTTCAAAGCTGGAGAATCCTTAACTCTTATCTAATCTTAGACCTATCTCTTTCCCATAAATTCCTCTCTTAATTCAGGGAAAAGCAAGCTCTTGATGCATACTCACAAAAAATTGATAATCATCACTCTTTGTTGAAATAAATGGCTAAAGTGAATTGGCTTAAAGAAGGAGATAAAAACAATAAGGATGGTCTAACTATAAAAAGAAATTAAGATATTAATGAGCTAATTTTAGATGAAATCAATGGGAGCCTCTACTTAAGTTAGCTTTATTGTGCTAGAACTTAGATCTTTCATTCATAATTCACTTTCCTAAGATCAAAAGGAATCTCTTACTAGAATTTTAGTGCTTTGAATGTTAAATAAGTATTGTTTAGCCTCAATCTAAATAAAACTCCAAGTCTAAATGTCTTCATTGCCTTCTTCTTTTAGAGAACTTATTATTTGATAGTAAATATGATCAACAATATGACTTTGGAACTTTTCTCATTTAACTTTATATTTAAAGAAATAAACTAGACATTTGTGGGCCTTACTCCCAGAAGACATATCCCTATTTCCTTGAATGATAATAGGTCCATTTTATAATGTAATGTCATTTATAAATTTATTTAAAAATGCTAGCTAATAGGCTCAAAGATACATTGGAAAGTCTCATTAATATAAGCCAAGGTGAACTTATAAAAGCAAGAGCATTGGAAACAACTTACTCCTAATTCAAGAGCTTTTTAAGGGATACAAAAGTAAGAAATTGTTAAGGAGTTGCTCCATAAAGATAGCTTCAACAAAGCTTTCTATTTAATGAAAGGGAGATTCATATTGGACTCTCTATTTACATTTGGTTTCCCTAGTCAGTTTATTGCATGGATGATCTAAAGTTGTATATGCACAACTCCCTTCTCTATTTTGGTCAATGAGATCCCACTTACTCTTTTTTTAAGGAGCTAAATGACTATGTCAAAGAGATCATATCTATTTTTACCTATTCTCATTATACATAGAAGTACTGATAATAACGCGTTGTAATGTTACATAAAATAAACTAAACCTACTACTATAACAGTCATGAGTCTAGGTCAGTCCTACATGGAATGTTCAATTAGCTTTTTAAATGAAATTAATTGATGTTTAGGTTATGGGGGTTTGTTTGGTTGGAAATAAGAAAATAAAAATGAAACTAAGTTAATGAAAACAACTTAAAGAAAACATGCAAAAATGATGAAAGTGATGAAATCGTTAGGGATTTGGTTCTTTGGTTCAATCTAAGCCTACACCCAATTATACATATTTCATTGATTTGTTTTTCTTTGACCTATCCTTGAACTATTGGTCGTAGATGAACAACAAGCTTTGTTAACCCTAGTTTTCCCTTAGGTTGTGTTTAATTAAGAGACGCTCGTTAATTAAACCTAGCCATTGAATAACTTAGGATACGATCTCTAGATTTAATTGGACAATCGCATTGTGAATTAGGAAAACAAACCAATCGAAGTAACAACCACATATGCTCAAGTCATTCAACCTAGGTTATGTTATCTCTAATAATTACAAACCATTAGTTGTTACAAATGAATCTCAATATAATAATTACAGATTATATTGAAATTCTAGTTATGGATTCATACCAAACATTCAAACTATACGATAATATGATCATTCACACACAAAACCCAAATCCATATGCATAGGATAACAGAATCAATCTATAAAAAGAGAAAGAACAACAAACTCAGTGAGGAATACATTTAATTAGGTTCATCAGCGTCGATGTCACCTCTAAACTAACGTTGGGAAGTTAGCTCTCCATGGGTCTCTCAAGGTTGAGAACTTTTCCCCTTCTTCTCATCTTCTCCTAAAATTCTCTCTTTATCTAAGTCGAAAACACCAAAAACTTTCATAACGCTCATTCTTCACCAATACATTGCTTTTATACAAAAAAAAATAGGGTTTTTGGTAAGGTGGCATTATGTCACATCTGTGACTTGGTGTCTCATGGGTGTGACACACCTTCTCATGGCTATGAGACACCTTGTCACATCCACGAGTCAATACTCATAGCTGTGACAAGTTAATAGCATAGTCGTGACTCCTTTCTCCTTGTTCTTTTTTTCTTCTTCTTGCTCCATCCTTTATCTTCCTTGTATTTTCAGTATATGTCTCATCATTCTTGGCATTTTCTTATCTTCTTTTGTTTTTAATCTTCTTCTTCTTACTATATGAAGAAAAGTGAGTATGAATCTTCACAAAATAACCCAAATATAGTGCTTTCGACTCACTTTAGCTCTTTCGTTTCCGAATTGTGCCTAAAATTTCATATGAGTCAAAGTGAATATCTTAAGCATTTTCATAGCAATAATCACTAAGTTTGATTGAATAAATCCATAATCAATTAAGCACATATCAATTTCCACCACACTTAGCTTTTGACCTTCTTTAGGAAAAACATCATAATTAGGATCATAAACCCAAAACATTGACTCATGTCCCATATGTTCCAAGAATACAAAATTATAAGCAAAGATGCATGACTTTCAAAATTCATAACAAGAATTTAACATTCAATGCTTCTAATCACGATCAATCAACATTCAATACCTTTAAAAAACTAAGCAATCTAATGGTAGACTTGAAAAATGTGTTTAAAGAAGGTATATCCTCGGGTACACTCAACACCATTCACAATCAAGACATTCCACAACTTTACATATCATTTCATTTCTTCACCACTAAGGTTCACATGCAAACTAATGGATCAAAGGACTTTTCAAGGTTGTAATGTGGGCAAGGATAAGGTGAGATGATTTAGGTCAAGTAGCATGAAAGTCATTAAAGCTAGTGAAACAAAAGTAACACTCAATGTGACATCAAGTGCAAAAATTAACATTTAATCATAATTTTGTACATTAACTATGATGAATGCAAAAACGATGTTTCATAGCTCAAACTCGAGCTTTCACACACTATCACATAAAGCACTCACAAAAGTTGATTATAAACAAGACTTTGTAACCATAGGGAGTGATTAATGAAAGCAACGTTCACCTTATATCCAACATACTCAAATAACCCATTTAATACAACTTTAGGAGGAAAGATTACTTATAAATAACTTTAAAACAAATCTGCATTTCCTCCTTGGTACTTTTAGTTAAACGTTTTTTCCTTTTTTCTTTCTTTTCATTTTTCTTTTCTTTTCTCTTTTTCTTCCATTCTTTCCCTTTTCTTCATATAAACATTGAAAGAAACTATATCAACATGGTAATTTCAATGATATGACATATAATGACATCCTAACATTATAACCAACCCATACATATGTATATCCCCACATTTAGACTTTTATACATCCACAAACTCAACAATCAACAAATGTTCCACTAGCTTTAGGATTTGGAAAGGACATTTGGTTAGGTTTTAAGCATATAATGTGGTTAGTAGACAAAGAAAAGGCAAATAAAGCTCGAGGGGCTTATCAAAAGGAAAATCATATAATGGGTAAGCTATTTGACTAATGTAGTTCAGAAAAGCAAAGAATGCCTAATCATTTCCATATTAATGCATGTGATAAAAATGTGATCTTGAATAGAAAATCAAGCAAAATTAGGATGTACATGTTATGAAGCTCACACATAAGAAAAGACAATGAGACTGATATAAATGTGTCAGTTTATAAAGGCTTAAAATGTCACTAACTTTATCTACCACTAATCACTACTCTTCTAAAGATAGTACACATTGATCAATTACAAGAGTAAAAGTTCATGTTAAGTTTGCCATGAAATTCTCTGGTCAATTCATTCTCTAGTCATGACTATATAATCCTAGAGGCAATTTGTTGGGACCCGATCTCAGGAACCGGATCTCAACCGGAACACGGAAACGGAAAAACGAAAACTAAGTGCGAAAAGTCGCGAATCGGAAAACGAATAACAAAGCGGAGACAAACGACATAATCGAACTGAAACATATTCCGACATCCCAGAGAAACATAAAATATAGAAAACTTATCGCATTGGATAACCTAGACTAATCATCCGAAATCCGGTATAATTTTTTTTTCAATTCTTTCATATTTATTCTAACTCATTCAAACAAAAACAAAAAATTTCCACTCTTGGAAATTCATCCTTATACAAATCTCAAATACTTAATCATATTCTTATATATCCATACAAGTTCC
>JANZLX010000001.1:11260808-11271948 GCA_025531955.1 Erythroxylum orinocense
GTCTCCTTCAGCTCTCCAAGGACAGAGGTAGGGTCTAGCAGCCTTTATTCTGTTCTAGCTATTCCCGGGTCAAAGGGGTTTGTCCCGGTTAGGTTTTCTGATCTCTGCGTGGATACCTTTAGAGACAGTCTCTATTGGCTGTTTAGGTTTGAGTCTTCGTACCGACACCTGGATCCTGGCTTTCGGGAAGGTCCCGGTGACAAAAATTTTTGTTTTCCGCACCTGGTACATATGATGTACCTCCCGGGATTTTCCAACAATAAAGGACCATATTCAGTGGAGGAAAGGGTGAGCAAGTTGGCATACCGAGTCAAGATATCTTCAAACTAGGAGATTCATCCTTTTTTTTTTTTGATAAATCAGTAATATTATAAATCAAGATAATAAGGGTTTATGTGTATGGCTAGAGAATGCCCAAAACCTAGATCTCATACCGAGACCAAGAACAAAACCAACCCAACTGAACAGACTTGATGTAACCTAAACTAAGTACAAGCACAATAGTATATTACACAAGAATTAAGACTATACAAGATCAAATACAATATTGCCTAGGACTGAGATTCATCCTATATTTGATGTAAGTTTCCTAAAACCTTATCATGTTGATAAGGAAGATCCAAGAAAAGATGAATCAAAGCATGCACCTACCGTTGTGACCAAAATGCACGAACGTGAGGTGGAAGAGATTTTAGCGTATAGGGCTTATACTGAGGAGAGGCTTACATTAGCATATGACGAGTACTTGATCAAATGGAAGGGGCAACCGAAGAGTCAAACTAGTTAGAAACATGAGCTTTTTTTTTGGCAATACAAGGACAAAATTTGAGAGTTTCACAAGACATGACGAGGACATTGCTAGATTAGGTAAGGGAAAATGTCACATTCCACATATTTTAAAGCCCACAAGGTATGGTCCAAAGAGTCTTCTAAAACATGGTAGAATCTTATAAAAGACTTTGGAAGCTTTTGAAACGTGATAAAAGCTTATGAAAGACTTTGGAAGCTTTTAGAACATGGTATAAGCATATGGAAGCTTGTGGAAGCTTATAGAACATTGTAAAATATTATGGAACATTATAGAAATTTGTAGAAGGTTATAGATAGGTACATTATATACATGAAGCATACATAATAGTATAAAGTATTCTATAAAATTATTGTAGACCATTGGATCAAGTAGATCCTCTATGTCTATTCTAGGAAGGAACAAAAGAGTAAGCCTCATTTGTATCGTAATATCATTAATCATGAAAAAGAGAGTTCTTTAATATAAGTATCTTTGCATTTTCCTACATTCCTGTCCCCTTTTAACAAAGTGTTTTATGTAATAAGGCTAACTTAGAAACGAAAATGTACTCAAGTATCAAACAAGCTGTAGTAAAAATTCTAAGCCTATTACAAAATGGATGGAAGAAGCTATAATTCAATTTTCTGTATCAAAAGATTGATATGCTCTTCGCTCCAATATAATTGTCAAGGAAATTTTCTGTATCAAAAGATTGATATGCTCTTCGCTCCAATATAATTGTCAAGGATACTTCGTTAACTAGCGGTTCAAGAGCATGTTAGGGACACTTGAGACCTAATTGGCTTGCTTTATTCCAGTATGTTACTGATGCATTTTATTTTGAATAATAAAACAAATTTGACTGCATAAATAACAACACTTCTCACATTTATTAATCTCTTAATTATAAAGACTAATTAAATGATCATTACTAGATAAAAAGAATTATTTATAATATTATCTCTTAATTATAAAGACTAATTAAATGATCATTATTAGATAAAAAGAATTATTTATAATATTGATAACTATGACTTCCTTTCACTTTTTAATATCTCGCAATCGTAAATTTGAAATTCGAAACCAATTCTTACAAAAACCCCAACAATGCCAAATGATTATCAGTTCGCATCTTCAAACGACATGATAAAAACAAAAAATTAATCTTCAAAGCCATCATAACAGAAGATTGATATCAACTCTTCAAAACATAACTTGAGGACTGCAGTAAGCATCTAAGAGCAGAGCAAACAGCGGTGGTTAGTAACTGTCTAGAGATGCCTAAATATTCTAATGCACCCAAGTTTTTGCTATTATGTCCTTATCATTCCCAAAAGTCAATCGCTAGTTGCTGTAAATGCCATAAAGAGCACTGATAACTTGAAAACTGTAGCAACTCCCAGCATTTATACGAGTCTTGTCCTTAAAAAATAACACAAGTGATCAATATATACCTCAAAAAGCTTATAGCTACCTGTAAGATACAAGGCCTAAAGCTACATTTTTCTGTCCTACTGTGCTATTACCTACAATGACAATACATCAAACCAATTTTTGCCTTGCTCCCGTATTCGTGTTTGCGATTATTAACAACAAATAAATCTCAATTTTCAAGTTGGCTGCTTCAGACAAGTGTATTAATTTCCTATTGTGTGCTTCAGCTGAGAGGAGTTGATTGTCCTACTTACCAAGTGTGAAATTTTTCAAAGGGAAAGGGATCAACTGAAAGTAGCACAGAACAGAAAAGTGGTGTTTGAAGCAGCTATACTCAGGAATCAGCTGTCATCGAGAACAATATCTGCTGGATCTCCTATCCAAGGCCTTCCTTCTCTCCATTGAAATTTAATCCTCAATTTTCCATTTGCATCTACCCCCACTACATAGCCCTTGCTTGTATGTGTCTCCATTCCCCACCCCCATCGAGGTGTTACCAACCCATCTCTAATTTTCACCCTGTCGCCAACCTTGAATGGCCTAACCCGTTCCATTTCCCAGGCCTTGCACAACCACAACCTCTCCATAAAGCAAAATGCAACCCATAATTCCCCATCCTCAATTCGATGTACCACTCCAATGCTGGAATGATTCACATCTCCCCACTGGTAGAATGGTGTTGGAACTGATGCCTTCACACGTACCCAGTCCCCAATTAGAAGTTCCTCTTCCTCAACCAGCTCCACTTCTGAGGGATCAAGCATCCAAGTTTTGGAGCCCACGGGAGTATATATTCTCAGTTTCCCATCAGCATCAATTGCTGATATAGTTCCAATACTAGTATGACTATGACCTGACCACCCAAACCTTGGCATTTTCACAGAGATTTTAACCTTAACCTTCTGTCCAACCACAAGCCTCTTCACTCTTTCAAGATGGGAAGAGAGTCCCACCCATATTTCCTGCTCCCCACAAAACCCTACATAGGTGCTTCCATTCCATTGATCTCCTTCGTACCCTGTACCCTGTACAACACCAACACTGCCTGGCCCAATTGACTCCCAGTTACCAGCTTCTTCCTTTAAACTCACCCACTCACCCACTTCAGGCATCTCCTCAATCTCAAGATCTGCAGGATCTCCTTTCCACAACCCTGACAAACCAAAGAAAGCAACCCTCACTTCTCCATCAGCATGAACACTGGTTATTATGCCCCGTGAATCAGGAAGAGCCCCTCTCCATCCCCATCTTGGCTCAACCAGACCAGTACGAAAGCGAACATGTTGCCCAACTTTGTAACTTGGGACCTTCTCAACATCTGTGTAATGAGCTGCCCACCTTCCCTTACGGAAACAACAAGCCAGATCTAGATAACCAGTCTCTTGTACACTGTGAACAACAGCTAAACTTTCCTTCCCAATGCTATTCCAGTCATAACTTGGTCTAGTCCCCAGACTTGGTTTTGAGCGAACCCAGTCACCTACTTCAAATCCTGAAAGGCGCTCCGCATCTCCAGGAGAAACCTTCCACAAGCTATGTTTTCCCGCAACCCTCAGCTACAATAAAAATCAGAAGCATATTATCAACAACAATTGCTTTCTACTCGTTCTTTTACTTCACTAATATCACTATATTTACATTAAAGCGAAGCAAATAAATAAAATATACATTATAAAACAAGGATGTCAATTTAATCATCAAGGATGCATGATGTGATTATGCATATACATTACTTTTGACTTCAAGTTACATCTAAGCAAATATCATACAGCATGCTGGTATTATGGTAGATGTAGGCAACCAAAAAGCTTTTGATTGCAGAACAATATAGAAAGAACTATTAGAAAAGATTAAAAAAAACATAAAAACAGAACAGAACAGAAGAACAAAGGGAGACTCTCATACATTCAAAGCTCCATCCATGTCAATTCTGACAATCTTTCCTACAGTTGCAGGACTTTCATTTGACCATCCAAGCCATGGCTGGGTCACAGATGGCATAACATGTATCTCTTGCCCCATTTCAAAAGGAGGGACCTTCTCTACATCTGTGACAGAGCAACAAAATGGCTTGCTCCTGAAACAGAAGGCTATTCCCATATCACCATCCTCTTCCAAACTGTGAATTATACCAATGCTGTTCCTCGCAATATCCTCCCATCCATACTTTGGAGATGATACCGAAGCCTTGACTCTGACCCAATCCCCAACCTAGCCATAAAGAAGCAGATATAAAGCCAAGATAGATATTCAGAACCTCCACACTAAGCCATTTAACCTACGTAAAATAAGTGGTCTACTTAATATAATATCATTTGGCAGATAAATTACACTGTGCTACGAATTATAAAATCCATTTTACCTTGAAATCCTCAACCTTTTCCATGTCAGAAGGATCAGCCTGCCATGGTATAGGTCGATTTGGTATTTCAATTATTAAGAGACCATCATTCTCAATCTCACTAATCGTTCCAACACTGTGATGTGTCTCACCTCCCCAAGCATATCTAGGTTCTGCAACAGAACGCTTCACACACACACGATCGCCAATCTGTAAATCAAGTCATGGATCACCGCTTTTGGCAATTTGGCAGATGTAAGTAATCCTACCTAAATAAATCAAGGGCCATCCATAAACGAGAAAACTTCAAATTTATACCATACCCTGAAAGGGGGAACATGCTCAACTTCTTCTGGTTCACAATGCCATGGATTTGGAAGATAACTCAACTCTAACAACAGACTGCTATCTGGTCGAATACAGTACACTATACCAATGCTACCTGGTGTTACAGATCCTAATCCATGCTTGGCAGTTGTTAGGGTGGGGCGGATTCGAACCCAATCACCAACCTTGAATTCTTCCACCCGTTCCATTTCAGCAGGATCAGCTTTCCATCCTCTAGAAGCCCCAGGAAAACCAACACGCAGAATGCCATCATCATCAACACATAAAACAGTACCAATGCTATCACGGGATTGACCACGCCATCCAAACCTAGCAAGGAAAATGATTGTGAGCCCTTATCTATGAACAATTTACGCATGGACGACATCAACAAACTTAAGTTTGAGAACGCAAATATTTGCAACGTATGACAACTATAACAAAGTTACAATGCAAGATACTACAATGAAATTGCACAAGCTACTCAGTAAGAGTCTCAATTACCTTGGCTCTTTGACGTCGGATTTAAGCTTGACATGTTGTCCCCTGTCTAGAGGTATCAACTTCAGGACTTCATTGGCTAATACACGAGCCTCTCCAGTGCAGAATGAGACGATGAGGTTGTCCTTGTCCACAACACTTTGCACAAAGCCTACACTCTTATGCTTTGCACCTTGCCAACCATGAGCCGGACTTGTGACAGTTCTTTTGAACTTGATCCAATCACCCACTTCAAATCTAAGTGGAACAGGATATACATATATCACCATACATTCAACAACAAAAGACCTATGCGGAATTAGCACTCTAATCCTAAGCAATAACAGAAGAATGATCAATTTTTCTCACATTGTGGGTGAAAGATGAACTCCCCTATTCACAAGTGCTTCCATTAAATCCTCCGAAATCCATTCACGGGGAAGAGCCTCCAAAAAGTCACGAAGTGTCTTGCCACTACCATTCAAATTTGCACACGTTAAGACAGGGAATATAAAAGGTTCAGAAATATATCCTAAATAAACTTTTGCAGCTTAAAGGTGGCTTCTTAATGAATCGGAAAAACTATAATAACATCAGGCTTAACACTTGAAACATGAATACAAGCATGAATTCTTTAAGGGAGAAACCGAGATACACATGCGACATCAAAGCTAGTACTTGCCTGTGGTTCCTTACTTCAACAGCAGCATCAGGATTACTTAGCATTAGGATAAGCCACTCAAGATTTTCACGTATCATTTTTGCTGCATCTGCTGCTATGTGGAAAGCATTGTCGCCTTCATCATCCTAATAGTTATAAACAGATCATTATCATCAACAAACCTCTAAAGCTAATTTGTTTAAATTTTAAAGACCAATAAGAATGGAACTTCTAATAGTAGCCTTTACTAGAGACTAACAAACTCAACTCTGTGTTTAGGAGATTTACATTACTTTTCCTGAATGTACAAATTGGATGAAGAAACAATAGATCTTCACCAAAAAGAATAGAAAACACAAAGAGCACAGGCAAAACAGCATTGCTCAGCCATCAAATAAGATGAAAATCACTTTATTCCTCCAAAAGTAGGCATGCTAGATGGATGATATTGATGGTTGTGGTACTAGTGCTATATGAATACTGAATAGTTCATTTCATAACCACTTCAGGATGCATATTCTCGCAAATATCAAGTGATTAAGACTATGGATAGCAATCTATATCAACAAAATTTCTAAAGAGAGTACAAAAGTACCTGCATATTACAATTTGCCCCAGCAGATAACAACAATCCCACACATGACTTCGCCCCTCTAGCCAAGGCCACATGAAGGGGTATGGTATTGTGCACATTGCGAATGTTCACATCAACTCCAGAATCAAGGATGATCTAGTATAAAATTTGCAAACATGCTTGAATAAACTCAAAAACAGAAGAATAAACAACGAACTCAAAAGTTCTACCATCTGCATCAGATTAAGTTAAGCATCATATATATACTGTACAGCAATAAGTCAGATATATGCATCAAGATGAAAGATGGTATATTAGCTTACTTTCACCAACTCGACATCATTAGCCATGGAAGCAGTATGCAAAGCAGTTCTTCCATGCTGCATATCTTGAGCAGTAGGATCTGCTCCAGCTGCAAGCAATATGCGCACCAACTGTCTTCCCTCTACATAAAGTTAGGACAAGTGTAAAATTAGACGAAGGTAAGAAAAACTTAGAAGACCAAAAATATGTATACTATTCCCCGTATTAGTATTTCCTTGCTAACAAATGAAATAAAGCTTAACAGATTACCGAACTATTGCTACAGCATACTTAATCATGACATCCAATGTTCCAGTATTACCATTCTCATGATCTTTCTTTAGAGCAGCCGCCATACATAATGCAGTCCCAACAGGGCTTGGTATATCAATTGCAACCTCGATTTCATCTTTTGTTGCAACTTCTACCCATCTTCTCACAACAGCAACATTCCATGTTGCTACACACAAGTGAAGTGGCCTGGAACATTCACAGAATTGAGACACTCAGTAGAACAATGGCAAATGCAAAGTCATTCATACCAAGGAAAAAGAATTATGGAAACCGAAGATGGTAAAAAAAACAGGTTATATGCTCACGTCAAATTTTTTGAATTCAGCAAAGCCATTGATCTACAGCCTCCATTTTCTAATATGACAATAGCACAATCTGTATACTTCTTGGCAACAGCCCTATGTAGCACTGATTCACCTTCATCATCCACAGCATTTGGATCAGCTCCAGCCAAAAGTAGTTCCTGGAATTATATTAAACCAATGTCAAAACAAAGGAATGTTAAAATGTAACATGAAACAAATCTACAGAGTACCTACACGCATGCAATCAGGTTGGCCATGATAGGCACAAACATGAGCAACAGATGGACCAAGACCATCTCTTAACCTAGATCTCACATTTGCCCCTCTTCCAATTAGGGCATGGACGCATTCTGGAGATCCAGCAGCTAAAGCAAAGACAAGTGGAGGATCACCATCTTTGTCCAAAACATCAACATTTGCCCGTTTGTACTCTAGTATGGCCCTAACAAGCTCCACACTACCACGTCTACAAGCCAAGTGAAGAGCCGTTTGACCATCAGCATTCTGTGCTTCCAAAAGAACAGATACGGGGCTGCCATTATTTCCTGATGCAGCCTTTGCAAGCAGATCCCTGTAGGGCCACCAGGCACAAAGAAAAAGATGAGAAGGAATATAAACAATACCATACATAATAGTTATTACCAAAAACACAAAGTAACCAAAAAAGAAGGCTTTGAAGAGAAATTACCTAACACCATTTACATCTCCTTCAGACACCAATCGATGTAGATGGCTGGGACTGTCATGAAAAACCTCTATATCAGGTGGTGGGGATGGTTCTGTCTCAGTTGAACCCGTAAGTTTGGCAAAGCTACTGTAATCAAAAAATTTGTTAGAACCTCAGTATGCCTGGTACTAAATATCAATCCCAACTGACAATAACCAGAAGATCTGCATAAAGACTAATAAATCAAGATCCAAATTACAGAGTTCTCACTTATCAGGACTTGCAGGAGGGCTTCGTGGCAACTCTTGCAAATGACGAAGGAATATTGCTAACATTGCATTAAAAGTTGGCCTTTTAGATGCTTTAAACTGCAAGCACTCCCCAATCATCTTCCATAATTCCCTAGGCAATCCAACACCTACAACACTGGCATATTGGGGAGGCAACTTTCGAGCCTTTACAACAGCTCGATAAATTTCCTCTGAGCTTAAACCAGCCCACCTGCAGCAAGAATATCCATTAACTAAGCAAGCATACCTTAGAAGGAAAATATTATGAATAAACAATGAGAAAATTAAAATGTATCCACTTACGGGATGGACCCAGTGCACATCTCCACTAAGGTACAACCAAAACTCCAAGCATCAGATTCAGAAGATATACCAATTGCATCATCCCAGAACAGATTCAATGATTTCTTGACAGGCTCCCAGGCCTCTGGAGCCGTGTAATGAGGACTAAGCATTGTACAGTCCATACATGAATGAACTTTGACAGTATCGCACTCCGACCTAGCCTTCCGGCAGAAAGGTTTCTTCAAGATTGACGCAAGACCGTAATCAGAAACCACTGCACGACCACTAGGGTCCAAAAGAAGATTGGACGGCTTTATATTCATGCATGCAACACCTGCTGCATGCAGTTCAGCCACCCCTCGAGCAATGTCAGCTCCATATCTACAGGGTAAAATTAATGATATATTATAACAACAGCCACAGTTTTTATTACGATAGAAAGCGCTTATAAAAGCCTTGTCCATCTCCTGGTATTGAAAATGTTCAAGGATTCAAATTGAATGGAAAATCAATGGATGGTCTAATGACTTTGAAGGAAAAGAATATCAATTAGATACAGCTGCTTCTACGGCTGTGAAAACTTTGGTCTTCCTATATCCACAAGATTTACCAGCACAACATCATACCTATTTTCCATTATCTATCTATCCCATCATGCTCATCCCAAATTAAAGAAAGTAGAGGCTTTTTAAGTTAAACAAATGATTCCTTGCATCAAGAGAGGCCCTCAAGGCAAATGAGCACAAATACCTCCTCTTTGGCACAAACAAGTTTATTCATCAAAGTAGGGGTCACATGCTAGTAAATTCATTATTTCTAATACAAATCAAGAAGAAAGACAATTTTTTTGCAGTTTGTCCACACCCCAATTCAAGCCAGTTCTTAATCTCGATTCCTTGCCATTTTGAAGTGCTAAATCGATACACGTACCAAAAATAGGGCTGAATCCTTGATAATCACCCTCCATTCCATTAACCAATTACAAAGAAGAAAGGATTGAACTTTTTAACAAATAGGAACCCAAAAAAAAAGAAAAGGAGAAAACCTTAGAATTTGCTCCAGAGTAAGCCTGCCTTCATTTCGCTGCATCTCGGATTGAACAGACCCATAGCACCTATCCATCACAAGCCCCAAACACCCATCCAACTTAACAACTCCATGAAAAGTACACACATTTCTACACCACATCGAAGCTCTCCTCAAATTCTCGAGCTGCCCTTGAACCCATTCCACATCCATACCCTCCCCGAGCTCCACTCTCTTGACAGCCACCTTATGCTTCCTTTTCCCGCCACAGCCAATAACCGCGGCCCACGAGTCCACACCAGCCCTCCTCCCCTCCCCAATCTTTCTCACCAACTTCACCTCCTGGTGGGTCCCGAACTCGATCACCGGGCCACACGCCCCAGAGCTAGATGCTTGGGACCCACGGCTGCACCTCTCCTCACCATCCTCGTCTCGATCACCGGCGTCGTCGTCCTCGTCGTCGGTATAATCGCAGTCAAAATCGGCGGCGGAATGGAGGAGAGTGAGGACGGCGTAGTTCTTGCGGAGAGCATGGACTGAGTTGCCGACGACGGAGACGTGGCGGCAGCGGGGACAGGCGAGGGTGGTGTCAAGCGAAGCGGCGAACATTCTGGAGAGGCAGTCCTTGCAGAAGCCATGGCCACATTGAAGCAGCAGAGGAACTCTGTCGCCTTCGTTGTAGCGTATTTGGCAAACAGAGCAACATGGGACCTTCATGCTTTTTGGTGAATCAAAACAAATTATAAATGAGGAATGAAAAGGTAGTGGAAAATGAAATGAATTGGAGAAGTGAAGGAGATCAAAGCAGATCTGTGGGAAAATCTAAATGAAGGAAGGAAAGGAAGATCGCAAATAATTAATTAATAACAATAATAATAATATGAATGAGCAACTGACAGTACAAATAAGAAAAGAAGAGATGTTAGACGACGACCACCACTACCACCACCACCGCAACAACAACAACAATAAAGGGGACGTGTGTAATGAGGGTTTGGCCTTTTTGAGAGAGATTTTTTGAGTGGTATTTTATTTTTATTTTACTTTTAGGTTGGTTTGTTTTGGGTGTAACAGTTTTGCTTTGTTCTGGCTCGGGTCTCCAACACTAGACCTGACAAACGGGCGGGTGGTCCGGGTATGGGTATGGATCTTACGGGTACGGGTAATAATTTTAAAAATCTATACCCTGCCCACCGAAAACGGGTAATAATTTTGAAAATCCATACCCTGCCCAGCGGGTATGGGTAGACCCGCGGGTTACCCGCTATATATTTTTTTATTTTTTTTATTTTAAATTTCAATTAATAAACTTATTCAACAAGTTTAAATTTTCATTAAATGGGCGTATTTTGCGTGTTTAAAA
>JANZLX010000001.1:11283594-11294507 GCA_025531955.1 Erythroxylum orinocense
AGCTATCGAAAAGGAAAAATCGCAATATACTTGATTTTAAATATTTTGTCATTATAATTAGGGTGCATAAATTAAAAGTAATTGTTTAAAATATACTTAAAATTTGCTATAAAACAAAATTTTAACAAATTTTCATTTCTTAACATTTTTAACAAACCAACCACTATCAATGGTAATGGTAATCATCCCTTCATCTTAACTAACCACCATAATTATAATGATTATATCCATTCTCATTCCTCGCTATATTCATTCCTATTCTCATTCCCATTACCCTCTATGAACCAAGCGCCCCCTTAATATTTTTACTATTTACTGTATGTTAAGGATAAATCTCCCTTGATGTAACACATACAAACTATTGTATAAACTTAGATTGATTACTTTTCCTTAACAATCTATTATCACGGTTTGAACATTATAGTAATATTACAATCAGATTTAATATCAAATACTCAAAAACATAACTTATAAATATATATAGTCTCTACCAAATCTTGTATTGGTAAGAAAGACATGTGACTATATTTTTCTAATAAAAACAAGAGTCAATTATTAAAAATAAAAACTGAAAGTTTACTTAATTTTGCAACACTAACTCATAAAAGTAATTCTTTTTAAAAAAATTGTAAAAATAATGCTAAAATGTTTCAACTTTCAAATTGTTGAAACAAAAATAGTCAATATTTCTGTTAATTAGGATGATGTGATAAGCTATGTCATATTAATATTTATTGTCCGATGACTACTGTCACATATTATAGTTGTGCTATACATAAAATTAATTATTTTAATAAATTAAAAATATGTTAAATTTCTAAAAATCCTAAAAATTAAATTAATCAATCTAATCCTAAAATCAAAAGAACATAGTTGGCACTCGTTCATCGTCTCCATTGGGACGTTGGTTTTTTGTCTCCACTGGCATGCTGGTTCATCATTTTTGGTCGTGTCCGATTACTCTACACGGCTTGTTGATGAAATGTTCAGACTTAGGATTGAGAAGTTTGATTCTTTTTGGTTAAGTACGTTTATGTGCTCTGGATTTTGGATAGTGTGCAATATTCATCTGCAAACTAACTCGGGTTTACAGTTTCAACTGGTAGAACCAAATTCCATTTCCTTTCAAGTTTTGATAATAATAGTAACACCTTTATTTGCGTTGATCTTTCTTGGAGATAAATTTGTATATTCCCACCTGAAAACTGTTATCTGACATTTTAATAACGGGGCTATGAAATATAAGAATGGAGAGTGCGATCAGTGTATCATTTCCTCCTCAATTTCATCTACTATGCTGACATATGAAATTTCAGCCACAGAAATCTGCCATCGGAGTTCAGTTACCCAAATCAGCTGTCAAATTTGAGCGTTACCTCATGCGTGAGGTGAATGAATTGCCAACTCTTGGCTGTGTAAATGGAAGTCGATTCTTGCCACTCTTAATATATGCCAATACTTGATTTAGGTACTTTCTGTTGGTGCTGAGTTCGGACAGGTAGAAGTCGGAAAGAAGGTAAACAGTAGAAAACAGTCGATTGAATCGTAAGAAATTACTGTATTTCTTTCTAAGATATCTTTTCTCTAGTGAGGTTATGCTGCTCTGCAAATTAATGTTAAAACAGATGACTTACATGTACTCTCAGCCATTAACATCAATATCTAATTTCTTTTGAGGGTTCCTTTTTCTGACATAAATGCAAACGAGGTCAGTAGCATAAGTTTAACAGGAAAATCTGCAATCTAACAGCAGCTTTTGTTTACATTGTGGTTTCATTATCATCTGAATATGCCTATTTGTATTGCTTGTTTAGTAGCAAGACCACTGTGTGTTGTTTAGGTTGATTTAGGCACAGAAGCCAGGTACTGCTTCTGCAAAGCTGCAGAAGGATCAACTTCAGCTTGGAAGAAGAAAGTGAATTTTCTGCACTGTCTGAAGATCTTCTCAAAATATTGAAAATCTTCGTTTTAAGAGCAAACGTCAAACAGATGTCCAGGCGATCGTCTAACCTGGTTAGGTCAAACATATTGCTTTCTGAACTTCCTATGTTGGAATGTACATTAAAACCCAAACAAATCAGCACTAAATGGGCTTCTTTTGCCACTCCTCACTGAAATGTTACCATCACCATTTGATTCAGCGTGTACAAAACTCTCACTGCCCTTTAAGCAGGCCTCAAAAGTACCACCTAGCATGGAACAAATAATTAACATCAAGCTTCTGTATTTTCCTTTATTTCATAAAGAAAAAGTAGTTAGAGCTGGAAAAGTGGTTCATGTGAAATATCTTCCAAGAGCAAAACAAGAATCTGAAACATTTATCTTACAATTACTAATCTTGCAGCGACCATTTATCAGTACTGGAAAAGTGATTCATGTGAAATCTCTTCCAAAAGGAAAACAAGAATCTGAAACATTTATCTTACAATTGTTAATCTTGCAGGACCATTCATTGCTGAATGGTACAACTTCCAAAAATCCAAGAATACAAGCATAAGAAACAAATACATCTATTAACCGTTAGTCACCACTCTACATCCAGAAAAATTACCAATAATTCCAAAATATTCTTGGCTGTATCTTTACAATTCCTCAGCATTAGAAAATTCTACTTTGATGGAACAGAAGAGTTTTTTGGATCGGAATAGCCTCCAAGCCACTTGTGGAGAGAGATATTATTAATCGCAAGAATGAGTGTTATCATGAACAAGGCAAAGCAAGTACCCTTGAAGAGAGAGGTAAGAAAAATCATGCAACTTTGTCCAACTTCTCATTTACATTTTCATAGTAAACATAGTTCATTGAGGTTAATGAAAAAAGAAACTTTGGACATTCATGAAGAATTTCTCATGCAAATGCCACTTGCATTTTAAAACTAAGAAGTGAAGCATCAATCTAGAACTATTAAATGGAGGGCCATTAACTCCACATACTCAACTGTCTTCGGGGCAAAATTAGCAACACTAATAATTCGTTTCAAGCAAGTAATCCATGTCATTCACCAAAAAAATATTCATGCTTTCCTACAGCAATGCCACCATCAACATTCATGAGAATAAGTACCAAGCAACGTGATTACACTCAGATATAATGTAGCCCATTCCACACCAGAATCTGTTGAAATGATAATAAAGCTTCTATCTTTAACAACAATTGGACATGAGAACAAACTCAAATCATAACCCACCACCTCACAAAACAAAAGCACATGCAAGTGGAAGAAGGAATGAGGTTAAGCACAAAAAGATATCAAAATGAAAAAACAGTCAAAGAGAGCACCAGTCAACGGCGGCAAGCTTGAGCAAGGCAGACTGAAGAGAATAAGAAAAAGATAAGAACTTTCTGGGTTCCTAATTCTTAACTCAAGGAATTTCTCCGAAACCCTCCTGCAATAGTATACCCAGAAAGGAATTAGGTTAACAACGAAACCAATAACAAGAAGGGCGACGATTACTGTTAAGTGATCTACAGATTAAAATACATATAAAAGACTAACGTACGAGTGCTGGACAAGAAAAAGGAGCAATGTTACTTCACATACGGGATTACATTCACTTCCAGGATGTTAAGAAAAGGAATATAATGATGAGAAAGAGATACTACCAGCAAAGACGATGAAGGAACAGGGCGGCAAATGGCGAAATCCAAGACAAAGCAAGCTGAGAAAACCAGCGAAGCAAGGCGAGGAAACCAGCGGAGCAGTCTGTAAACTGCGTGCCAGTGGAGACTATGAAACTGCTGTTAATTTGTCTAAACGTAATTATATAGGAGCATTCTTAAAATCATCGTCGTAATCATCATCAACGCTAAGATAAAAACTTGAAATCCCACGCCAACGCCAAGTCTGGGACTTACATTTAAAGGTCATAATGAATATAAAAGAAAGAAGAAAGATGAAAAAACAACTGACAGAGAGAAAAACTAAAATAAAAAAAAACATAAAAATCAACAAATAATACTATTAAAATTACAATAAATAAATACATAAATACATAAATGGCAGCTAGTAGATAGAATTTCTCAAGGCTACACTCTTGACTGGTGACAAAGGCGAACAGCTCTTTAGGTGCAAAAACTGTTTATATAAACTTGATCCGAAAAGTCAAGTTGTAGGACACAATGGTTCGCTCACGGCTAACAACTAAATAGATAGAGAATGAACAATTAGACGAGACTTCCTAAGAGGTAAATATGATGCAAGAGATTCACAGTATTAAGCTTTATAGAACTTATAAGATTGAATATGCTCTTTTTAAAGGGTATCTTTTACCTGTATCCTAGTACATTAGAGTTTCCTATTACAGGTCAAGTCCTCGGTAAGATCCAACCCTGCCAGATCATTCCTGATCACTTCTCCCCAGTTCCTTGTAATCCTTTTTTCCTCTTGCAATTTCTAAGAATTATTTTCTCACATCGTCTCACTAAAGCATGAAGGTGTCTCCTTCTCACATATTCGAACCACCTAAGTTTTGTTTATCGCAGTTTGTCATTAATACCAGCTACTTGTAATTTGTCTCTCATTATACGATTTTGGACCTTATATGTTTTTGGTAATGTCACACATCTATCGAAGCATCCTCATCTCTGTTACCAAAAGCTTAATGTTATATATGCCTTTAGTGGCCAACACTCAACCCCATATAACATGGTTGGATGAATCGCCATTCGATATAATTTGCCTTTAAGCTTGAGTGAGATCTTCTTGCCACATAAGACTTTTGATGCACTTCGTCATTTGAAAAACCCTAATCTGATACAATTGACTATATCGTTATCGATCTCTCTGTTGCTCTATATGATAGACCTAAGTACTTAAAATACTCTTTCTGCGGTACAACTTCAAATTTTTTACATCCACGTTATTGACCACATGATGTCCCAAAAAGTTGCGTTGTAAGTACTCAATTTTAGTTTTACTAATTTTAAAACGTTTCGATTATAATGTTTCACTCCAACATTTTAGCTTAACATTGACCGCCCTCCCTTGTCTCATCTATTAAGACAATATTGTCAGCAAATAACACACACCAAGGCACGTCTCCTTGAATATGCTTGATAAGTTCATCCATTACTACTGCAAACAGAAAAGGGCTTAATGTTGAGCCTTAGTGTAGCCCAATACGAATAGAAAAATGCCCAGTGTCTCCTCCTATTGTCCGTACACTAGTCATCAGTGAAGGAGCCAGGAATTTAAGATAGGAGGGTCCAAATCTTTAAGTTTTTAAATCATGGAGGGCTTAGTGCACCATTGGACTCTAAATAACTCTGTCCTTGTGTATATATATATATATATAAATATATTGGGGGGCCTAGTTGTTAACTCCGTCTATGCTAGTCATTACCCTTTCATACATATCTCTAATCACCCATAAATATGATACAGGAAGTCCCTTAGCCTCCAAACACCTCCATATGATTTCCCTAAGAGCCTTGTCATATGCCTTCTCTAAATCGATAAAAACCATATGCAAATTTCACTTTTTTTCCTTGTAATGTTCCATTAATCGTAGGAAGAGATGTAACGCTTCTGTCGTGGACCTCCCAGGTATAAAACCAAATTGGTTGGCCGATATAGAAGCTACTTTTCTGACTCTCTTCTCAATTACCTTCTCTCACAACTTCATGGTGTGACTAAGTAGTTTTATTCCTTTATAGTTGTGACAATTTTGGATGTCCCTTTTGGCCTTGTATTAAGGAATTAACCTACTCATTCTCCCTTCATCCTACATTTTGGAAAACTTAATGATCATATTAAAAAGCTTGACTAACCAATCAAGACCTTTGACATCTATTCTCTTCCATACCTCTATGGGTATCTCATCCGGCTCTATTGCCCTTCCGCTCTTCAACTCCCTCAAAGCTTTTTCGATTTCTTTCCTTGTGATTCATTCACACTAAGATTAGTTATGAAATCTCTCAGACTTGTTGAGGTCACTTAAAGATATGTTGTCTACTATGTCTTCATTATAAAGGCCATAAAAGTACCTCTGTCATCTACTCTTGATGGCATTTGCCTCCATGAACACTTGCCCTACTTTATCTCTTATACAACGAACTTGGTCGAAGTCACTCGTCTTCCGTGCCCTAACTCTTGCCAATTTAAAAATTTTCCTTTCTTTCTTGTTTGTATCCAAACTCCTGTACAAATTCTCGTGAGCTTCGCCTTTAGCCACTGAAATTGTCTTTCTTTGCCTCTTTCTTTGCCAGTTTGTACCTTTCTCTATTAGCGTCTCTTTCTGCCTCTATGGTACTTTATGCTCTATTTTTAACCTTCACCTTTCCTTGGACATCTTCAGAGCACCACCAAGATTCTATCTCACCACCCCTCGACCCTTTAGAAACTCCCAAGATTTATGTGGTGATATCTTATACCAAGGTTACTACTCCCTATTAGCATCCCCTCTCAATGTCCATATGGCACCATTTCTTATTCTATCCTTAAATTGCTCCATCATGTCCCCTTTCAGATTATACCATCTAATTTTTTTACACCTCCTAGTAATTTGCTTCTTCCTACATCCTATTACTTCCATATCCAAAACTAACATTCTATGCTAAGATGCTAAGAATGCTTCCAGAAGCACTTTACAATATTTGCACCTAGCTCGATCGCTCCACCTTACAAGGAAACAATCAATTTGAGTCTTAGTGGTGCTACTCTTAAACGTCATTAGGTGCTCCTCGTTTTTCTTAAATAGAGAATTTGCGATCACGAACTCAAAAGCTACCACCATGTCCAATATAGCAATCCCACTATCATTCCTAGCATCATACCCAAAATCCTCATGAGTCCATGGATACCCATCTGAAACTGCCCTTATATGACCATTAAAATTGCCTCCTAAGGTAAATTGGTTACTAGTATGGATGTTTTGAAGCACTTCATTTAGCTCCTCCCAAAATTGTTGTTTTTGTTTTGTTCATTCAAACCTGCTTGAGGTGCATACACACACACCACATTGAGAATAACATTGCTAACTACAATTTTAGCAACAATAATCATATCATTTGTCCTTTTGATCTTCACCACCTGATTTATAAGTTCCTTGACAACTGAGATACCTACCCCATTATGTCTTCTCGAGTCCCCTGAGTACCATAATTTCAACCCATTAATCTCTTTCGCTTTACCCCTGTCCACTTTTTCACCTTGTTGCATGCTATATGCACCTTATACTTGTCTAAAATCTCTATTGATTATAGAGACTTCTCCGTAAGGGTCCCAATGTTCCAAGAGCCTATTCATATTCTGTCATCACCTTTTTTATTCTTACTCATGGAATGCATCGATAAGCTTGCCCTTATTCTATCTCCGATATGCAAAGTCATCCCTCCTAACTCAGTTCCCCCCATATGTCTAAGGAGGCTATTCCCAAGTGTCCCTAGAGTCTCTCAAATCAAAAAGTTTAAGAGAGCAGAATACCTAAGTAAAGGAATATTAGAGTAAAAAAAGTTATTAATCCACTAGGTTCGGCTAATAGACCATTAGGGAAACTAACTAGCAAAACAAAAAATAAATAGAGGAAGTAAGCAATATATGTATAAGAATTCAAAAACTAGACCGTTACCAAGCTAGAATATTAAAAGTAGAACCCAGATCCCCCAAATACAGGTAGCCAAAGAAGAAGATTATCCTACTAGACACACAAACTTGGAAGCTTAGTTTATACAATGATTGCCACTAAATGACAAAAAGGACTAATGAAAGAGAAGCCATAATAATAATAATAAAAATAATAATCATAATCACACAAATAATAATAATAATAAAGGAATAAAAGCACTAACAACTGATCAATAAGATGCCCAAATTGTCAATAATATGGATAAATAATTAAAAACAAAAGCTTAACGGTAGAATAAAATACTTTAAACCTTCAGAAAAACAAAGTCTAGCTTGCTCCTCCCTACTTTCCTCATCAATTTACCACCAACCTAGTAACCTTGAGCCATGGTGAAATATATGTTGTAAATAAAATTATGATATTTATATTATATTTTATGTATTATGTTTAAATTATTTTTATTCATTATTTATTAAGAGTAAATACTATTAAAATATACTTTTTCTTATTAAAAAGTAGTCGACTAATTTATGAGAATGCTTAAATAAATATGTGAGTATTTTTTGAAACTTTTTTTTAAATATGTGAGTGTTGGTTAGAGAATAAGTTTACTGAATTAACTCCATATGAGAATTCTATTTGATACATTACTTGTATGTCTATAAAAATTCTCGTTGTGATAACTATACAAGTGATTGTTTGACTTGAGATCTCTAAGGTATCTTGTTATAATTTAACACTACTTATGACCTATTATAGTCAAGAGTAGCTCATTCGGTAATTATTGGATATAACATGAATTATATAGGGATAAATGAGTGATTATTATAAGATTTATCCCTTTAAAGTGACTAGAGATAATGTTTTACTGTTTTTGATTAATATTGATTTGGAAAAATTTTGGCTTAGACGGAATGACACTTTGAAATAACTTTTAAATGTTACCAATTGAATCAATTACTAATAGTGGATAATTATTATGATTGGACTTAAAATATAATAGACATTAATTCCGTGCACTATGTGTATTTAAAGCATTATATGATTAAATGAACTTTATATCAATTGCCAACATATTTAAGAACCAAATGAGTCACACATAAAGAACGGTTGAAGATAGAAAAATTATATTACTTAAGTTGAATTTGATTTAAAGTTTGAGAAACTTTATGATTGAATATACGATATTTCATAAATAAGGATTGGCATGAGATATTGAATCTTATTTAGACCTAATTGATATTTAGTTAGAATTATTTTGTAATAAATTTTAATTGAAATTAGAATTTTATTTTAATTAAATTACCAAAAGGTCGAAGACATATTATAAATAGGCTTAGGCTCCAAATGAGTTATCAAATTTTGCTTAGCCCTCTCTGCAATAGTTGTAGAGTTCTCTCAACATGTATTGTAGATACTATTAGAAGCTGGATACTTGTACAACTATATTATTTGGGATGAGCGAATTTCATAAACGATTCGAAAGAATAAACAAAAAAATGATTAATTTTGCATTAAGGTACAAATTATGATTCGTAATTTATTACATTTATATATTAATCATGTTATAGAATTTATTACATTTATATATTAATCATGTTATAGAATTTAAGTAATCTTGACTTTGAAAATCATACGAAAAAATTTCGTATTTATTTCATTGATTGCAGGATCAGATCCTATCCCGATTTTCAATAGTGGTATCAAAATCGACTTTAATTTTATTAAAATAGTTTGATCTTGAATTTTGCAAGCAAAATTACAAACCTTAACTATAAATTAAATTAGATTCGAGCTCTAAAATTTAAAAAATTCATAATATAAATCTAAACCATAAGAATATGAAAACATTCAAATGAATGCCATAAATTCCTAGGTCACCTAATCAAATTTGATTTGCTTACTAATTGAAAAGGTTTAATTACTTATAATTATCCTAGTATGGGTTATATGATGTGATGACTACAGGTTGGGGCAATAAGGCATTTAGGAATTTCAAATTTTTATCGAACGGTTCAAAGGGAAGAGATCTCTGTAGGTGTTGTGATGTTGTGTGTGTAGAGTGTTGGACCCCATTTCCGGAGCCCAACTTTCAGAGTCTTGAACCTTGTGCTTGAAACCTTGAAGGTCATTTGTTGTCATCCCACAATGGTGGTGAGCGCACACTAATCAATCACCAAAATCATAAGTTGACTTCTTCAAAGAAGTTGTAATTCTAAGTCTCTAATTTGATTTGAAGCAAGAATCACTTCAATTAGAGCTCTGTAGCTCAAGATATGCTTAAAAAGCCTAAGTGTGCTCATACCCCAAACATGCTCTCCTAACCAACCTCTTACTTACTGTAATGCAAGCTTTCTCAATTCAACTTCAAATGATACAAATTTTTATGGAGATAAAGATACATATCTTAGGAATCCATTGGTTTAAAAATCACTTCAATTGGAGGTCGGATGAGGGAGTTATGCCCAAAAGAATAGACCATGCTTATACCCCAAATCGATTTGAACCTATCTTGGCACGATCGCCATAACTTTCAATATAGATTTCATATTGAGTTTTTGGTTAGACCATTAGAAAGACGAAAGCTAGACCTACAACTTTCTTGAAGACCACAAAATCTGATTCTGCCTCTAAAATGGTCAAAAATCAAAATTTGTCCCGTGCATGTTCGTTTAACAGACATGTATTGGGCTAAGGAGGTCAAAATGATCCGAGAAGGTCTATTAAACGGACATCCATGTCCATTTAACAGACATTGATTGGCCAAGAGGTGTTTTTACACCCAATACGGTCCGTTAAATAGATATTGGGGTTCCCTAAGGTCCTACAATGCCTCTCCAAAGCTTCCCACATCCATCTTAACACCATATATGCTTATAATATTTCAAAATTCACTTATGTTATTGCCAAGACACCTCATAACAACTTAAACACCCAAGTTCATCTAACAAAATTCACAAAAATCAACTCAATTGGTCCATCAAAACACCAATTTCCTATCATTCATCAAAGCTGTCACAAACACAAGCCAAATATAGCATCCTAACTTGTAACACTCATATGTCTCCATTCCGACATCCAAAAATCACAAACTTCATATAGTTGGAAAGATTAAAAGATCTTCTACAACATCCAAGCAGACAAATTTTATTAATTCTACCCAGATTTTTCCAGAATTTCCCTTGAATTCAAAACACTATCCTACCCTTATGAAAACTTGAAAATAGCAATGTAAAAATTTGCAAAGGCATAAACAACCATAATGCATTTATATTTCATTTGCATCAAAATAAGTGTTTTACAATGCTTTAGCGGGCATTTCAAGCCACTTACATCATAATCCAAAAT
>JANZLX010000001.1:11300747-11311936 GCA_025531955.1 Erythroxylum orinocense
TATCATTTGGAGTTGATTTGAGAGAGTTTGCATTAAAGTAAGTAAGAGGTCGGTTAGGAGAGCATGTTTGGGGTATGATCCCTTTTAGGCTTTTTAAACATATCTTGAGTTGTATAACTCCGTTTGAGGTGATTCTTACTCCAAATTAAACAAGAGACTTAGAGCTAGGATTTATATGAAGAAGTTAAGTTGAAATTTCGATTTGAAGGTTTCCAACTTCTGTTCACAAACAGGAGAATTGAGTTCAAGCATAGTGACTGTTTGTACGAGCACACCGTCGAGCAAATTGTGAGCAAATTTTTAGGATGTTATGAAAAAAAAGGATAGTAATGAATTTGAATTGATAATGTCTAATAAGGGTTCAATGAAAGAACCTTTCTAGGTAATATCCACGCTCAAGGTTTCATGTTTTCGCAAGAGGGTTGGGTTCCGGAATCGGGAGCCAACATATGATATTCCATACAAGTAGCTTTATTAAGAGGAAGAATGATTAGCTTGCTTCCTCTTGGTTTTATGCCTAGTTTTGGACTTGTTCAGGAAATCCTCAGTATCCTAGAAGCTTACTTCACCTTTAGTGCTTGTAAGACTAATAGGTTTTAGGATAGTAAGAAGCTCACTCTTTATATCCATTTCTTCACCCACTTTCTCATCTTTACTAGTCACTTTTATGGTCTTGTCTTCACTAGTAGTCATAAGTAGATCTTAATCTACCTTATTATTCTTCCACAAAATCTCCGCATCTAGAAGAGGATGGTTGATAGGTGCTTAATTGATTATGAAATTATCCCACAACATTTAGCGATTATTGACATGAACTTGCTTAAGATATTCACTTTAACTCATATGTGATTTTAGATACAATTTGGAAGCAAAGAAATTAGAGTGAGTCGAAAGCACGATATATGGATCATTTTTCGAAGATTTATTTTCACTTGTCTTTATGGAGCAAGAAGAAGACAAAAAAATCAAAATACAAAGAAGGAGAATTAAAAGTGCCTGCTGGAAAAATGAAGAAATAACAAGAGCACCAAAACGACAATGCACTGTGTAGGAGAAGAGCAGCGTGTGTGTGTTTTGTGCAAAATGTTGCGCACAACGTAACGTTTGTGTGAGTGTTTTATTAAAACATGCACATAGGAGCTACAACAAAGGGGGGTGCGCGTGGAGAGCATGAATAGGAGTGTTGGGACAATAAACCATGAAGGTTTATTCGTCCCATCATGCTACAGGAACAAGAAGACAAAGCAAAGGCGTGAAAAGAGGGCTGCAGCTGCAGCTTGGAGAAGTTGGAGAATAAGGAGCTGCAGCATTGGAGGGGTGAGCATTAGCGAGGGACGAGGGGCAGTGAGAGGTGTGAGGGGCAGGCACATTAAGAGGAAAGTTGCGGCTGTGAGGGCTAAAACACATTAAAGGTTAAATAGGGGTTTCGACTAGGGATTGGAATGGGGGCTGAAGCATTTTTTTCGGAAAAGACCTATGAAGGGCTAGACGTCCCGACTCCGGTTCGAAGGTGACATCGACGCTAATGACCCGGGTTAAGTATTTTTTAATTATTTTGTCATTTCTTTCTCTCATTAGAAATTGATTGTGTTATCCTATGTTAATTGATTTGGGTTTTGTGTATGGATAATCAGATTTTCGTTATTGCTTGGTTATTTGTGTATGAATTCATTGAGTATTATGAGATGATGATTTTAATGCGTTCATTGAATCTTTAATTGCAAACTCATTGCTAGAATTTCGACATAATCCGTAATTGTTATGTTGAATTTTATATGTAGCGACTAATGATTCGTAATCATTAGGGATAACATGACCTAAGCTAAATGAAGCATCGTATGTAGTTTTTGCCTTGATTAATCAATTTTTCTAATTCATAATGTTACTACCTAATTAAATCTAAAGATGGTATCCTAGGTTATTCGGTGGTTAGGTTTAATTGATGATCGTATCTTGATTAAACAAAACCAATGGAAAAACTAGGGTTAATTATTAACTCACGATTAATAGTTGCTAGGAGAAGTTTGAAAACAACAAATTAATAAAATATGCTTAATTAAGGTGTAGACCGAGATTGAACTAAAGAACCGAGTCCCTATCGAATTCCCCACTTTTATCATTTTTTTTGCATGTTTTCTTTAATTTGTTTTTATTAGTTAGTTTCATTTTATTTTCTCCTTTTAAAAATCCAAAACCCCCCGTTAAGCCTAAACACCAATTAATTTCATTTCATAAACTTTACACACACTCTATGTTAGATCGACCTAGACTTACCACTGCTATAGTAGTAAGTCTAGTTATTTTATTTTGACTAGCATAACGACGCGCGGTCAATGGTACATTGGTTCAAGGTTTAGTAATGGTTCCTCATGTTTGATTCCTCTAATATCTTCAGTTTGGGTGACAATTAAAGCAGAAGTGTCTTCTGGATCCTCCAGCTATGTTACTAGCTATTTTCCATTTGCACCATCTTTCCTAGCTTCTAAAACTTCTAGTGTAATGTTTTCTTTAAGATTTAATTTTGGTTTCCTATTCATTCCTTTTTCATAAGCTTTTATGGGTAAGTAACCCTCATTACATCCAAGACTAGACCACCTACCTCAAATAACCTCATTAACTTAATAGAGTTAGGTAGCTCTTTATCTATGGGTATCTCAATACAAAAATGTGCTAAATCAATTATGTATAGCATGGTAGTATTTTAATTAAGGCTTATTGGCTTTCTAGGGAGCTAACTAAGTAGCTTAAACCCTCAATATACGTATTACTATTTTCTAGATGGCCTTTTAGGTTATTTTCAAATCCCTATTGCACCAGAGCATCAAGAAAGTATGACCTTTGCATTCCCATTTGATACATTTGCTTATGAAGGATGTCATCAATTTGTGCAATGCGCCCTACTTTTCAGATGTGCATGGTGAGCATGTTCTTTAAGTAAGTTGATAAGATTATAAAGGTCTTTATGAATGATTTTAGTGTCTATAGATCTTCTTTTGATAATTTCTTAGAAAATTTTGCACTCGTTTTGAAAAGATTTATTAAAACAAACTTTGTGTTTAATTAGAAAAATGTCATTTTATGGCTAATTAAGGTATATTTCTAAGGCATTTTAGGTCCTTTAGGGGTATAGATGTTCACAAATCTAAGGTTGATCTTATTTTTTCTTTGTATTACACTTCAAATATGACATAAGTTTGTTTTTTTTTCTTAGCCTTATAAGTTCATCAAGGATTTTTAAAAGATAGCCTCTCCTTTATGCAAGTTGTTACAACAAGATGTCCCTTTTGAGTTTGATTTCAAATGTAAGGACACATTTGAGAAAATTATAGGCTCTTCTTTATGCAAGTTGTTACTGCAAGATGTCCTTTTTAAGTTTGATGTCAAGTGCAAGGAAGCATTTGATGAAATTAAGTAGCTCTTGACATCCTTCCTAGTGATTCAACCTTTAATGGAACCTTCCCTTGGAGATTATAGGTGATGCAATTGATTACACAATGGGGTAGTTCTAGGACAAGGAGTGGAAAAGTTGAACATGACACCTACTACACCTTAAAAACTTCTAATTTAGCTTAACTAAATTATTCTACAAGTGAAAAAGAGCATTTACCTATTGTATTTACTTTATAAAAATTTCAATCATGCTTGTTGGGTCCTAAAGTTATTATGTATTATGATTATGTAGCTTTGAAGTACTTACTCACCAAGAAAGAAGGAAAATTGATGTTAATTTGATGGATTCTTCTCCTTTAGAAGTTTGATTTAGAAATAAGAGATAAAAATGGAGTGAAGTATATGGTTACTGATAACCTCAGCTATTTGGTTTGAGAGGAAGATGATGTCCCTTTGATAGAAACATTTATAGATGAACAACTATTTTCTTCCAATTTGACACCTCCATTGATGGAGGTCCATCTAACCAAGTTTATGAAGACATTGCCAACATGGGCCTTGGTCCAGTTACTTCTAGTGCAAGTGATGGAGGTGACATTGATTCAATTGATGAAGAGCTCGAGGAAGAAGATGTTAATCTAATCCTAAACTATAGGTCTTGTTCAGGCCTTTTGGGACTCACATATATGTGATTTTTAAGGGCCAAAATCCTGGTGCTTGTTCGGTTGAGAAGATCAACTTGTGCTGCACTCTTTGATGTTCTTCAAGCCTAATTTGAAGCTAAAGCTCAGCCTAAAAACATTTAATTACTCTTTTTATGTTGGTTTTATGATGGTTTTAATTCAGACTTATTTAGCTTCAATTATTGTTGTGTAACTTTCCTATTTAGGAGAGTTAAATGTGTGTTTATGACTTGTTGAGAGGACGGTTCATGTAGCCAACCAACAAGCCATTCATTTTCATTTTTCCTATATATACATGTGCAATCTCTCAAAACAAAAGGCAAATTATCAAATTTAAATCGTGAGAGAGATTTGCTTTTGCAAATTATCACCTTTATTTGGGTTTTGTTAGTTTCCAAAAACTATCAATTGGCTTTTGTATGTAGTCTAAAAACACTCAATTATCTTTCCTTATTTACATGATCATTCCCTTCTATTCATCTAATCTTCCATTTCAGACAAATTCATTACATCAACCCCTTTTGCATCATTTCCTAAAAATCCGCCCAGATTCCTAATCTAGAGCGACCAAAACAAGAAAAATCACATCTTTTTTCTGCTTATCTTTTCGACAAAATTCCTATACCAATGTTGTAGTTCACATTCTGAACTTCAAGTTGAAATATAATTCCATCCAATTCCGTTCAACTGTTAGCCCAGAAAATGAGCTAGAAATATCGTCTGATTATTTGGTCCCGCAATTTCAGCCTTTTCCTTTTCCTAGAAACCACCCATCCAAGAAATTCCACATCTTTTAATCCGTTCATCTTTTCACAAAACTTCCCTCTTCAAGATTGTAGTTCACATCTCGAACTTCAATTTGGCATATAATTTGACCCTATTTGCTTCAATCAATCGCCCAGAAAATGTGTTCGAATTCCCCTGTGTAAATCTACCCATTGCCGCACCTTTCCAAACACATCCAAACTAAATCAACCATACCTTTTAAACCATTGATCTGATTGAAAAACTTCCTTCATCAAAGTTGCAGCACACATCTTACTCTACAATTTTATCTCAAGAATTGCCTTCAAATTCTAAGTCGTTTATCCAAAATTCAACGGACAATCTGCCTATTTGTTTGGATTTGGAAAATTTCAGATTTTACAAAACTTCAACCATCACCCCTAAACACCATAGCAACCACCACACCATCATCTATAGTATACAGATATTGTGAATTTTCTAGTTATTCATAAGTTAATTGTAGGTTTGTCAAAGGCTTAAAAGGATAATTTAAAGAGTGAAGCTAAGTACTATGTTTGGGATGACCCCTATCTTTGGACGCATTGTACAAACCAATTAATAATAAGATGAGTTCCTAAGAGTGAGATGATTTCTATTTTGACCTTCTGTCGCTCTTCCGCTTATGTAGTGCATTTTGGAGTAGAAAGGATTGCCCATAAGGTTTTGGATAGTGGTATTTTACTGGCCTTCATTATTTAAAGATGTGTATGTCTTTTGCACGTCATGGGATAGGTGCCAAAGGACATGTAACTTATTTTGTAGAAACCAAATGCCATAAACCCCGATTCTTTTTTATGAAATCTTTGATGTTTGGATCATTGATTTCATAGGTCCATTTCCTCCATCTTTTAATTTTCTTTATATTTTACTTGTAGTTGATTATGTTTCAAAGTAGGTGGAAACTAAGGCCACCAAGACTAATGATGCTAAAGTAATTGCAGTTTTTGTCAAGTCTAATATCCTTTCTAGGTTTAGGATGTTGAGAGACATCATAACTGATAGATTTACACACTTTTTAAATAGGGTGATGGAATCATACACAAGGATTTCACTTCTTGCCATCCCCACATAAGTGGCTAAGCTAAGGTGTTCATTAGAGAAATAAAGTCGACAATAGAGAAAACAAATAATCCTAATAAGAAGGATTAGAGCTTGAGATTGGAAGATGCTTTGTTGGCCTACAGGACAGCTTATAAAACACTAATTAGTATTTCCCTATATTGATTAGTGTTAGCGAAATACTGTCATATTCCTGTAGAGTTGCAACATAAAGCATATTAGGTTATTAAGCATTGTAACATGAATCTTGATGATGCAAGAGTGCAAAGAAAGATGCAATTATAAGAGCTTGAAGAGATACGAAGCAACTTCTATTAGAATGCAATGATATATGAGGAAAAGACCAAAGCTTTCCATGACAAGATGATTTCGAGGAAAAGATTTGTTATTGGCCAAAAAGTGCTTCTTTACCATTCTAAACTTAAATTATTTCTAGGTAAGTTGCATTCTCATTCGGTTGGTCTTTTGGGATTTCTAATGTTTTCCCATATGGTACAGTTGAGATACAAAGTCTAAAAATAAGGAAGATATTTAAGGTAAATGTTCATCGCCTAAAGCCTTACTATGAAGAATTTTAATTGGAGAATGTGAGAGTAGTAGTACTTGAAGACCCAAATGATATCACGTGATGAAGAAAACAAGGAGTCAACCTTACGATAGTAAACAAAGGTTTACACTTCATTATCCTTAAGTACATTATTAAGGATTTGTAAAAAGCATTGTCAAAAGTAATTGTTGAGATTTAATTCCTTTGTTAAAGCATTTAAACTTGTAGAGTACGATGTAGAATGTGACAACCAAAAGTTAAAATTGATGAAAAATAGTAACAGCCTTAATTCTGGATCATTAAAGTATTAAGCATACACCTTTAAGATGTTGAGAGCAGAGAAAGAGAAAAATTCAAAATTTAACAAGAAGCAGTGAAACCAAGTAACAAATTTATGGATACAAAATCAGGCACATGTTTTAAACTGCTCTGTGACCTATATATGTTTCAAGTTTCCCTGGTGAATTGAGTTGGATGGGGGATGACCTTCGTTTGGCACATAACAAAAGCGTCTTCAGCTTGGCTATAACATTACTATTTCTTACAATATTAAAGCTCTACAGATTACGAGATTCATTGGATGGTTTCTTACTCATCTAATAGGAAGTTTATGACACACAGATATACTAAGTTTGGATCAACGCTCTGTCTTAAAGTCTATTTTTGGACTAAATTGTATTCTCTTTTCGACAAAGGTTCAATCTCGTCTTTATATAAAAGAATTAGGAACTTTTGGTCACCTTTACATTTCTACCAACTTCGTCTGTCTGGCACTTTCAGATATTATGTAAGATATTTTGCACAATTTGCCCTAGGTTTAAGCAAGTATTAATAAATCTAAGTGTCTGCTTGTTACAATTATTATTTGTATTTTTTATTTTCTGTTTTTGTTTTCAAATTCAGAAAAATGTGTTATTAATTTATTTTTTTAGTTTTAATTCCCATTTTTAGTTTTATTCTCTTCTAGTTTTCAAAAAATATAAAAACCATAAAAAGTAGCTTTTGTTTTTATTTTTTTTATAAATTGATTTACCATTAACTAAATAAATATTATTTAATTATTTAATATATTAACTATTAAGAAGAACTATGAATAATTTAATTTGGGGTTAATTACCAAAAAATTCAAATTTTCGTTAATTTTAAAATATATTAAAAATAAATAAAAATTTAATTCATAAATTATTTATTTTAATAAAATGAAATCATTTTTATTAATAATTTATTGATAAATATTATATAAGGCATTAAAATCAATTTATTTAATTTAAAATAAGTTATCTTGAAGTTATATACATATATATATAATTAATATCAGTAATAAAAGTTTAATTATCTTGAAATTAACAACCAAACAAGTTTTTTTATTTAAAAGAAAAATTAAAACTATAACAAAAAAAAAAAAAGAAATGCAAGAAAAATTAATGGTGTGAATAGACAAGGGCAACCAGCCCAGTGGGATGAAATCGACCATCATAGATCAAAAACTCTCAGAACCCAAGCGGAGGATAAATTGTGAGTTTAATTTCAAAGTTGCCGAGATGCATTTAACGCAAATTGCCATCCCCAAGTTTGTTTTGAGAAAAACTAGCAAATTCTCATAAAATAGTAATACGTTCCCAGCCTTGCGCGACCATGTGAAGAAAAAAAATATGGATTTCATTCAACAAAAGAAAAGATCAGTAGGATGAGTTCCCCACATCAAAAGTGTGGCCAAGGAAAGGCACATGCACAAGGGACAGAGTTTAGAAATAGTTGCTGTTATAGAATTTCTTGAGAAAATCTGAGATGCCGTGGTCCTTAGCGCTCAAATCCTGCACAAGTCCTTGTCCACCAACTACATATTGGCCAATAATGTGATGCCGCTGTTTGGCATGCTCCGTGATGTTTCCCAGCTCTTCCATTCCCTTAAAGAGCAGTAAATCAATCACCTGCAGATGGACTCTGATTAGCAATTTAGAGAGAGATGCCCAAAACAATGTTTCCAGTAGAACGGTTATAAAATCCACCAAGTTCACTGATGTCTTGGATCGGAGCCAAACATAAAATTTAACCTTTCACAGGGAACTAAAGCAGTCTTCTTCAAACAAAAAGAAGTTCGAATACCAGGGACTAATACCAACCTCAAAACAAATGAAAGCCACTTAGGCTATGTTTAGTTGAAGGTTTTGTAATGAAATGAAACGAAATATAATATTATTTCATCATTTAAGAAGAAGTTTTATAATAGAATAAAATAGAATGAGATGGAAGAGAAAGATTTCATATTACATCTCATTTCATCCTAAACAGAAAAAATAAAAAACCTCCGATTTGGAGGGTTTAAGATAGGATGTAAAATGACAAACAACTTTACACTGTATTATATTATAAACCCTTCATCCAAACAACATTTCACTATATTACATTATGAACTCTTCCATCTCTCCTAAACAACAATTTTTAATATTATATCTTTTTACGTTCCGTTCCATTATAAACTATTCCATTCATTCTATTTTATTTCATTCCATTCCATTAAAAATTTTATGTAACCGAACATAACCTTAGGGATTGAGGTTTGGCAACTGAGCCAACAGCAGCTGGAAACATAACACGGACAAATTCAGCTAATTTACTAAATAATAGGTAAAATAGGGTTTTACACAACCCCAAACGCGTCAGAAGCATCTCAAAGGGGCTTGCTAAACAAATCAAGCCACCGTTCACAAGATGTTAACAGTATTTTATTTCCTAGAAAAGAAATAAAATCTTTTGTAGTCTATATAGGAAAATCTGATAAGAATAATAAAGTGACCAGTCCTTAAAAGGTCGTTGTTATTAACAACACCCTTACAGTAAGCTGCCATATGAGATTGCAGCATGAACACGAGCAATAATGTTAAGGACCTTTAATACACTGCCAAGGAGAAGTGTCGAGCTTATGAAAACTGCTAAGGAATATATAACTTCAAAAACTCGGTAATGTTGGAATGAAAAAAGAGAGTTCTAGAGACAGAAGCAAAGAAATTGAAATACGCATTGGAAAGAGAACTGAAACTGCAATACAACCCCTTGAGATTCATTACAAAGGCTAAACATTTGGCTGGTACAAATGGACTCTACATTGATAATATCAGAAACGCAGAGCACTCTTACTTGGGTTGAAATCTCATCCAACAGCACCGATTGGCTTCAAATAGCCCTCTAGGGCATAAGGATATTCTATTTCAGTCTCTGGTTTACAGTGGTTCCAAGAAAAGTTTTCATTGCTTCATACTCGAATTGCCAATATATACATACTAGCTTCTACACATGTACTGTTTAGTAATTCCACGAATAAAGGTTGGATTTTACAGTCGACGAGAAACGATCATAATCACAGCAATCTAGCATGACACTATCTGGTCTGCAGTTTCGAAATTGGGGCTAAAAGGAAGAAAAGAGCCTTGATTTGCCACAATTTCGACAATTTCACCCAAACCCATAAAAAAGGTAATTGCAATTCAATTAAAGAGTCTTTATAGAAGATTAAAACGATAAAAAGGATAAAGATTGCACCTTTGGGTTGGAGACTTGGGCATGCTTGCGAATCTCTGAAGCGATACTAGACCGAAGCTGGGACTCGGTAACAACATCGTGGAGATTGTAGATTTCCATGATAGAGGGAATTGATCTACATGCTGCCTTGAAGAAATCGAACACGCGAGCTCTTGCCTCCTCAAGAGTCGCTGAGTTTGGTGACACCTTCAGGCCTGTTAATCTAAATGCCATTTCTTTCCACACACCACTGAGTTACTTGCAACAAAAATCGGAGCTTTCTAATGGAAAGTAAGCTAAAAAAAGTCTAAACAGAAGGACTACAGCCAGAGGGCTGTAATGTCGTTTTGGGCTTGCAATTAAGCTGGCCCTACCCGTTTCCATTGAGAAATATGTCATATTCTATAATCAAAGCTCAGTATTGGTCTACCCATTCTCGTGCTTATCTCTACTTGGGAACGACAAAATGGTAATTTAGTCTTCAAACACCTTAATAAGTTTCTTGCGTTGGTCTCTTTTCTTTATTGGTAACAAACTTGCAAACTTTGCCTACCATAAGACTTTTCTCTAACGTTCAAAGGGAAACGGTTATCAGTGGGGTAGAGATAAGTTTTGGACAGGTATGATACATTGACCTCTCAACCCTTACCATCTTCAAAGAGAAAAGAATGTGAAACCTCAGGCAAACTAACTCTAAAGAGCCAAGATACTCAGTCAGTGCCGGTCCTGGGCAGGAGTTAGCTGGGCACCCGCTCAGGGCCCTCTATGAGAGGGGGCCAAGGAGTGATGCAGTACACTGTGTTAGTACATTGTGTTTTAAATTCTAATTTAGACCTGCCCAAGTTAGCTAATGAGTAATGATTTTAACGTTAATAACACTGTAACGTTAATGTCATTTATGAGAGGGGGCCCACTTCAAGGCCCTCCTCTCTAAACTCTAAGAAGTGATGCAATTAATGACTTTAAGGACTCATTTGGTTGAGCTTTTATCAATAAAGCTTTTATTAGTAAAGCTTTTGTCAGTAGAGCTTTTATGAGAAGAGCTTTTTTTAAAAGTCAGTTGACTGTTTGGCCTTCAATTAAAAAAATAACTTTTTAAAAAGAGCTTTATACAGTAGATTGTTTGGTAACATAAAAATAAAAAGCACTTTTATTAATTGTAACTATATTTTATTTTATAATAAAATTATTTATGCTAAATAATT
>JANZLX010000001.1:11362273-11377939 GCA_025531955.1 Erythroxylum orinocense
AGGACAACATGGACATTGAACCAGAGATAGTTGCAGTTGGGTGGAGGAAGTTCTTTCAAGTTCGAGAGACCGTATATCAGAATGATGTTTATGATTTCTGGAAGAATATAAATGTGGTAGACAATACTATTGTATCAACAGTAGATAGGCTATCTAATATAGTGACAATAAAGTCGATCGAGAAGGTCACTGAGTGTCCATCTACTAGAGAGAAGCTCACAAGCAAGGTTAGATGGATGATGCAAGCTAGCGTGAAGGAGAATGAAATCAATCTACAATTGTATGGAAATAACGATCCGAAGGAAAAGAAGGCATCAAGTCTTGTGCCTAAGGCGAGGGTTTTACACTCAATTCTTTTCCATTGCATTCTACCAAGAATAGGATCAAGGAATCTGGTGACAACCTTAAATGAATAGTGTCTATTCCATTTACTTAATCGCCAACCTGTTGATTTACCATTTCTTATTTTCCATTATATGGTAAAGAAGAAGAAAGAATTGAACAGTCACCCATATGGAATGTTGCTGACAAGGATATTTAAAGATTCTGGAGTTCTTTTGGATAGAGGAATCAGAATGAAGCTGAATGTCAAGAGTATTATCAATTTCGCAATGATTGGTAAAATGGGTTTAAAGAATCTGGACAAAGAAGAAGCAGATTCTAAGAAAATAGCAAGAACTGAATGGGAGCGTGCCAAGAAGGAAACTCCCACGAGAAGTTCAAAATCTCAACCCAGTGAGAAAATGCCCATGGTTGGAGAGAAGACATCGTCAAAAGAATCGATGAAAGATAAGATGATTTTTCATAGAGAAGGAAGCCAGGTGCGGTATATAGAGAAGTTATCCTTGAAGAGAAAGGGGGAGACACTTCTATCAGAAATACCTAAGCAAGCGAAAAAGTCACCCAGAGTGCAAACTCTACGTCAGCAAGAGGAGAAGAAAACTAAAGAGGTAAATCATGGAGAAGACTCTGAGACAAGAGCACCTCAAGCTACAAGATCTTTAGTCTCAATATTAAAGGAAGATACAACCAAATTAACTAGAGAGACTGAGATTAGAAGGAAATTGGAGTTTGAGAAGAAGAGACCGCAAACTCAACAGACTCCGAGACTGATTGAATACGGGAAAAAGCAGAAAATCAATCAGAGGAAGAGCACTCCCACTGTTGTTCAGAAGAAGAAAATAGTATAACGCAGTCCAGTACAGATCAATACCTCTCAACCTTTGAGAAAAGAAGATTTGAGAATCAATGATATTGAAGAAGTTCAACCTGTAAGGAGTAGCACCTCGATAATCATCAAAGAATCCCCAAAAAGGTCAGCAAAGGCACAATTACAACCAATTTTAGTGAATAGTTGTACAATGCTTCTGTTGAATGATGATGAGAAGAGTATGTATAAGTTTCTGAGATATGAAGGAACCAGACCATACCCTACACAGATGACAAGGCAAAAGTATACTATTTCTCCAATCACAAAGAGAACTATGATCAAGGTTGTGCCTGACTTTCAACCACAGCCTTACATTGTTCGCAATGATGATAAGGGGAAGAAGAAACTGTACCCAGAGGGGTTAACAAATAGATGAAACATGTTATGCAGCACAGATGAAGGGAACTCATGTTTCCCACCATATTTCAAAAGATCCAGGAAGTAGTTGTAGTCAACCTACCACTAATGAACCTTGTATGGTGGTTAGAAAACTTACAAAAGGGAAGTGCAGATCCGTGAGGATTAGAGATATCAGGTACTCAACCGAGACCCTTGTGCATTTGATTATGCGTATTAGGCTGCTTTGTACTGTATCTTCAATTGGAGATGTTCTACATCTGCTCAGAAGACAAGTCCCATGACTAGCTATCCCTAATGATTTAAATCTCTCAGAGCCGAACCTATCTGTTCAACCTCCTGCTCTTGTTATAAGTGAAGCACTTGTTCTGTCTTCAAATGCATATAGCACCACTATTGCTTGTGAAGACGAACAACAGAAGGATGAAAGTCGACCTACTTCATTAAGTGACTTACGAGAGGAAATAGCTCAAATACGATAAGACCTCAAGTCACTCGGCACAGAAGTGAAGGAAATGAAGGACATGATGTCAAAAATATTGAAGCATCTACGGTCGTAATTTATTTTTGATTAATAACAAATAGGGGAGAGAGGAGGAAGAAAAAATTCGAGAGAAGAGAAAGGAAAAATTCTAGAGAGGAAGAAGAAAATGATAGGGGGAGGAAGAATAAAAGAAGAAGTTGTGTTTCCAGTGTATATAATCTATACATGATTCTGTTTAATACTTTCTTTCTTACTAATATGATTATTTGTTATCATCAAAAAGGGGGAGATTGTTAAGTCCAAATGACTTTACATAAATGATTTTGATGAAGAACAAATAATAATGAAAGAAGAGAGTTAGACGGAAGCGCAAAGATAAAAGTTAGATGATAGAAAATCAGACGGAAACGCAAAAATAAAAGTCAGACGATAGAAAATCAGATGGAAGCGCGAACCAAAAGTGAGATGAAAGCAAGTAAGATGGAAGGCGCAAAATAAAAATCAGACGAAAGGAAGTGAGACGGAAGAACTGATACCACATCGGTTTAATAATAAGCTTGAGTTAGTTACAGAACTCAACTGAATAACTGAGTCTTGAAAGATCAAGAAACAAGAAGAAAAAAGCAGTTATCAAGAAGTGGTTAAAGACGAAGGCTATAAATACAAGTCGGAGTCGAAGACTGTAGAAGCTTAGCGAGTTAAGAAATCTTATTGTGCGAAAAACTTGAGTGATCACTTTCTGTAACAAAAGCTCAAAAACTCTTTCAGTTGAAAGAAAAGCAGATAGCTTGAGGAGGCTAAGTATGAAAGAATACTTGTTGTAAGAGACCTGAAGAGGCTCGGTATCAAAGAATACTTGTAACGTTGTGAAAGATAGTGAAATCTCATAAAGATCTCTAAGGACTGGACGTAGCCCCATGATTTGGGGTGAATTAGTATAAATCAGCCGTGTCAACACTCTCTCAACTCTTAACTCTTAACTCTTAACTCTCTCTTAACTTTGAATTTTCAATCTTACTATTTTCATAAGAGAATTCAGAAAATATTTTACAATATTGTTATTCAATAGTTTGAGAAAATAACAAGTTTCTTTTAAAGAAATTGTAAGAAAGGGGATCAGTGAAAAAGAATACACAATTCAACCCTCCTCTTATGCATTTGTATATCATTTATTAAGTCCTTATTAACGTGTGATTCACTTCACTTTCTACTAATCGCAAGAGCCAAAGATCGAGAAAAATTCTTGGAATAAAAACACTGCGTCTTTTCTTTCACCTTTTGACCAGAATCCGAACAAAAAATATCCAGAATATCCTGTATAACCATCAACTGATCATTCTTCACTTTGGAAAACAAAATAAGGTCATCAGCAAAGAAAAGATGAGATAAAGCAAGACTACGTCTACTTAGTTTTATCAGATTCCATTTCCCTTCAGAAACTGCTTGATTTATCAAATGACCCAGCCTCTCTATACAAAGAACAAAAATATATGGTGATAAAGTATTGCCCAGACGAATTCCTCGGGAAGGAGTGAAAATCTCAAAAGGCTCATCACCTTAACTCACTTGCATAGAGACTGTGGTAATACATTTCATAATGAGGCTGATAAGGTCCACAGGCAGTCCAACATCCACAAGAGTTTCCTAAATGAAATCCTAATTTAGGTGGTCATAAGCTTTTTTGAGGTCAACCTTTATAGCGAGAAAACCCGATTTCCCTTTCTTCTTGCTCATAAAATGAAGAACTTCTTGAATTATGATGATATTGTCTATGATCAATCTGTTAGGAACAAAACTGCACTGAGTAGGAGCAACAAGTTTAGTCAAGAACAACTTTAGACGATGGACTACCACTTTAGAAATGGCTTTATGTACCACCGAGTAAAGACTGATTGGTCGAAATTGTTTGATGGAGGCAGGAGAAGAAATTTTAAGAATCAGAAATAGAATAGTATGATTGAGCTCCGTTTCCCAAACTGCATGCTTGAACACTCTCTGAATAAAGTCCACCACTGAAGGCCCAACAATATCCCATTGCTTTTGGAAAAATATAGCATGAAAATCGCCAAAGCCAGGGACTTTATTGGCATCCATATTAAAAATTGTTGTCTTCACTTCTTCCTCTTGAATCGGAGCACCAAGACATACTATTGCATTGGTATCTAGCGCTAGGAAACTTCCCCTAGCCTGAAAATCTGAAGTCCCACTATCATAGGTATATAGTTGCTCAAAAATATTTTTTGCCAAATTCCAAAGGGCTATATGATTAGAAATTAGGCTTTTATCCTCATCTCTAAGAGCACTAACTGTTGCTTGCCTCCTTTTAATCTTGGTCGTGGCATGATAAAACTTAGTGTTTTGATCCCCATATGACAACCATTGAGATCGGGATTGTTGATGCCAAAACAATTCTTCTTCACAAAGCACTTGTTCTAATTCATGCTAAAGGAATACCTCCAACTGAACTAGAGAATCTGACTGTCGGACTTCAAGAGCTTGCTAGATGCCATCTAAACGTGTCAATAGTCTATTTTTTGCATAAAAATATTACCAAATTCAGATTTATTTCAACTGTTCAAAGTCCCTGCAAATCTCCTTAAAGACTTACAAAAGTCTTTTTGATTGGGAGAACAATTATTTTTAGTAAAAGTGCAACATGCCATTATCATAGAGTAAATACCCAAGCATTCAAGTACATATCCTATGGTAATGGTATGTTAGAGCAAAGCACATATCCAACTTACTCATAGCATCATCTAACATAATTTAAAAGTCACTAAATTTTTGAAACCATTCGTTGCATTCATTCACAAAGCTTACACTATTTCCATTAAACAAATATTTACAAAACCTCATACAGGTTCTAGCAAAAACTACAAAATAAAAGCTATAACTCCTCTGATGTTAGTTGACAGACCTCTGAGCCATAACTTAGTCCAAAATGGTTCTCTAATCCAGAATAAGATACTAAGTCTCCTATCCTGTACCTGAAAAGTCACGTTGCAATTTTTATGAGTTTTGCGAACTCAATGAGCGAACCATCATTGATGATTTCACCCATATCACATACAAAAATAACATATTTCACAAACTGTTGGACCCCGATTCCGGTGCCCAACGTCCTGAGACGTAAGCCTTGTGCTAAAAACCCTGAAGGGTCACTTGCTGTCAAACCACATTGGTGGTGAGCGTACACTAGTCAAACCTCAAAATCATAAGTTGACTTCTTCATAAAAGATGTAACTTTAAGTCTCTAGTTCATTTTGAAATAAGTATCACCTCAATTGGAATTGTATGGTTCAAGATATCCTCAAAATACCCTAAAGTGCACGCATTCCAAAACATGCCCTCCTAACCGACCCCGAACTTGTTTTCCATCAAAATCTCTCAATTTAAGTCCAAATGATACCATTTTTCATCTAGTGCTAGATACAGATCTTAGGAATCCATTGGTTAAGAATCACCTCAATCGGAGCATGGATGAGGGAGTTATGCTTTAAACAATGGACCATGTTCATGCCCAAATTCAATTTTAACCTCTCTTGCGCAAATGTCATAGCGTTTAATCTAGATGTCGGATTGAGTTCGTTTTTGTGCCATTGGAAAGAACATCTAGAGCTACAACTTTGCTGAAGACCACAAAACCCAATTCTGTCTCTAAGAGGGTGAAAAATCACTATTTGTCTCGAAGATGTCCGTTAAACGGACATGTATCGGCTAAGGTGGCCAAAATGACCCGAGACATTCCGTTAAACGGACACGCATGTCCGTTTAACGGACATGAAGTGGGTAAAGGGTGTTTTTGCACCCGAGAAGGTCCGTTAAATGGACACCTATGTCCTTTTGACTTTCCAAAGTCCCCATGCCACTCCAAAGCTTGCCCAAAACCTATCCAAACATCATAAACACTTCTAATCTTCCAACATTCATCCATTCCATGCCAAAACACAAACTCTTAATCATCAACTTCAATTCATCCACTTCTCAAATCCCAATTCAAAGGTTCATCAAAACTACAAATACCAATATTCATTCAAGCTATCTTAAAAACATAACATAACCAGTATCATAACTTGTAACATCTATATCTCCCTAATCCAACATCCAATAATCACAAGCTTTGTATCGTTGGAAAGATCAAAAGACCTTCTACAACTTTTGAGAGATAATACTCATCAATTTCTCACAAATTTTTCCAGAATTTCCCTAGAATTCCTGAACATCAACATTCCCCATGAAAAACTGGAAATAACAAAAGTAAAAACATAAATTGGCATAAACATCCATAATGCATATATATGTCATTTACAGCAAAACCAATGTTTTACAATGCTTTAAAGGGAATTTCAAGCCTCTTACAAACATGAGCCAAAATACAACTTACAGTAGCAATGAATTTCTTAAAATGCAACCTAAAGCATTGTTTTACAAATTTGAACTTCAAGAGATCAAAATAACAAAAATGCAAATCGGAGTGTTGCCATGCTGCTCATCTTGATCACTCGCTAGCTTGGTCGTCACCTGAGGTGGGGAAGGTGGGGGGTGAGCTAATGCTCGTGGATAACAAATTTATACTCGGTAATAAGCGAAAAACTATTTCAAACATTTTCTATCATAACTATTCTCATAAAAACATGCATTTCCTTAACCTTGTCAAACCAATCACAAATTTCACAAGTAAAGCATTTTTCCAACTTGTAAACACATATAAACATATAAACACATCATAATTGGCTTGGTAAGTCCACAATTCATGACGAACTACACAATTCCATAAAATGGCCTTGTGTAGTCGTAAACGTGAGGAGTCCTAAAAGGAACTCCGTGCCTTTTGCGGGTAGGCGGGAGAAGCCTATTCATGGTCGACGTGCACGTTACATTTTCTTAGGTGGACTTGACCTAACCCACATAACATGTAATCCATGCATAAAACTATATTTTTTTTCCCAAATGGCAATTTCTTGAAAACATGTTTTCATGCATATGTCATGCTTCACAATTCAACAATCACATTCATAACCCAAGCAATAAAAGTCATGTTTGTTCAACTCAATCAAAAACACTCATCATGACAAATTCAAAGCAATATGAACCTATTTCCATAATTCTCACATAATATCCAACATAAAGCAATTTTAAGACATTCAAAGCATATTTAAAGCTCATTAAGAAAGTAGTTGGAAAATCATTTATTTCATTTAGTTGAAAAGCATTTATTACTTTTTAACACAAATATAAAAATGTAATCCACCTTAAATCCTTGCTTATTTCTTGGTCAAAGGTGTGGCTTTACTTGCTTCTCTTGCCCTTCTTGAATTTCTTCAAACAAAACACAATTTTCCAATTTAATAAAACTTAAATCGAAAAACCTAATGAACCTAAGGTATGAAATTAACCCTAGAATCTCTAAACCCATTCCATTCTTAAGCTTTTGAACCCAACAACTCTTAGAAAAATCCAAACTTTAACATAACCCTTACCTTGAATCTTTACCCAATCAAAGGGTTTCTTGGATCAATTTGTAGCTTGCACCTTCCTCTTCCTTTTTCCTCTTAGGTTTTACTCCAAAAACCTCCTTGAACTCTTAGAAAATCAAAAACCCTAATGTTCTTCTTTTTCCCCCTTTCTTCTCTCCTTTCACGACAACTCTCTCCCCTCTCCCTCTCTATTTTCTTTTTCTCTTCCTTTCCTAAGCAAGCCTCTTCTTTTAATTCCTCCTTTTATACTCTCACTTAAGCCCAAGGCCCATTAAACCCCTAAGGAAAAAGCCTTGTCCAATTTTAACTTAAATCCCTCACTTAAGCTCAAAGGTCCATTATACTCTTCGGCATTTATCACCTAACTCTTTAATTCCATTTAATTTATGCTAACTCATGCCACCTAACCTAATTAATGCTACCATACTAATTAATGTCAACTTAATTTAATCTATCAAGCATCAAAACCAATCTAATCATACTTAATAAATAAATAAAAATTCAGGGGCCAACAATCTGACTTATATATTGAAAGTTATGGCAATCGCGCCTAGAGAGGTTTAAATTGATTTAAGGTGTAAACATGTGTGATTTGTTTGATCATAACTCCCTCATCTGACCTCTAATTGAGGTGATTCTTAAAGCAATGGTTTCCTAATACATGTATATATCTCTCCATAAAATTTTGTATCATTTGGAGTTGATTTGAGGAAGTTTGTTTTAGAACAAGGAAGAGGACGGTTAGGAGAGCATAATTAGGGTTTGAACATATTTGAGCTTTTTAAGCATATCTTGAGCTATGGAGCTCCGATTGAGATGATTATTTCTTTAAAGTGAATTAGAGACATAGAGCTATGATTTCTATGCAGAAGTCAAATTGAAATTATGATTTGAAGATTACCAAATTCTGTTCACAAGTAGGAGAATTGAGTTCAAGTTTAGTGACTGATTTGTATGAGCACACCATGGAATCCATTTGTAAGTGAATTTTGGGATGTTATGAGCATGGAGATGAATTTATAATGTCTAATAAGGGTTCAATGAAAAAACATTTCCTCAAGAGTTTGGGCTTCGGAATCATGCGAGGTCCAACAGACAAATGAGTAAGCAAGAGAGTTGGGTTCCGGAAACGAGATCCAACATGAACTCTGAAATCTTACTTAGCAAACTTCCTCAAGTATGTTAGCTCCATTGCATTAAGTCTTGGGAGGTTATTGAAATCATTTTTGTTATTATGTATTTGAGTATAAATAATCAATTAAAACCTATGTAGATATCTTATAAAGTTAATAAAAATACACTATTTGCAGTACTTTCTCACATATTTGGCTCTAACAAATTTTTTGTGTTCTTAGTAAACATAAACTCCCTTCTTTTATCAACAATAAGCTTGTGAAGTACTTCTTTAAATTGGTTAGAATTGTCAAATAGCAAACCATGCTCAATCTTAATGTTTTTCTTATAAGGGTTGAATATAGAAAATTATGATTTATACCTTACACCTCATTAATATTTAAACCATATTCCTCTTTAGAACTACAAATATTATCTAAGTCAAAATAAAATGTCATATTTGCATATAATCTCCATAATCTGCTTTAATGTTTTCTTTATATATTCTTTTTTTCAGTTGTCCTCTTTTAAAGAAAATTCCTAAATCCCTAGACACTACCAACTCTTCATCATCAATACTTGAATCAAACTCCTCCATAATCCTTACATCAATAAATACATTCTCTTCTTACTCAATTGGATCAAATTTAGTAACTTACAATCATAACTTCTTTAGTGTAATCCTTTACATCTTTATTTATAGACTGTACCACAGTAGATTGAGTGAAATTTATAGGAATATTTGTAATCCTAGTAATATCTTCAACATCAACAATAGCTTCAAACCATTCAATATAAATTTTAGTAATATAATTTGGTTTAAACATTGCAATTTAAATTCATGGTCAACATAGATATTTATCACATTATACTCTATAATAATCTTACATATTTCCATCACACAAGCATCACTCTTTTTCACCTTTATTAAACCATTTTTTATACTACCACCTTTCACGCTCTACAGAAACTTATTTCCTTTACATCCTTTAATGCCTTCCATAAGCATCCTCTTAAGATCTTATTAAGAAAATTTATCAGTTTCAATACCTAACTTTTAACATCTTCGCCAACATTTTCCATATCTTCCTTATAGACAAACTTTCCACTATAAAACATAGTTAATTTTTTTATCCTAACCATCCTAAAGATATTCCTAAAACTGCATTTCATACTCATATGGTCAGTACAAATATTTAGCAATGCCTTTTGGTCTTTGTAATGCACCATCTACATTTTAAGTCATTACGAATTTTATTTTTCATCCTTACCTTTGCAAATTTATACTAGTCTTTTTTATGATATTTTGATTTATAGCCCCTTTTAGACCATACATCTGGAACATGTTAGAAAAGCTTTTGAAATATTGAAGAAAAACTTTTGAAATATTGAAGCATCATCATTTTTTTAAGATAAGCAAGTGTGCTTTTGGGCAATAAGAATTAGAGTGCTTGGGCCATATTATTCCCCCTCGCGGTGTAAAGGTGAATCAAAAAAACTTAATGCAATAACTAATTGGCCTATGCCTACTAATGTTTTAGAATTTTGTGGATTTTTGGGCCTTACAAGTTACTACAGGAAATTTATACTCAATTATGGAATCTTGGCTCAACCACCTACCAACTTGTTAAAGAAAGGTCAATTTGGATGGCCTGAAGAAACGACAAAGGCATTTATAATTCTTAAGCAAGTTATGACATCAACTTCAACTTTAGCAATGCTAAATTTTAATAAATCATTTGTAATTAAATCAGATGCTTCGGGTGAAGGATTAGGAGCAGTTCTTACTTAACAAGGTAAACTGGTTGTGTTTATGAGTCGAGCCTTGGGACTATCTAAGCAATCATTTTCCAAATATTCTAAAGAAATGTTAGCAATTATCCAAGCTATTCAGACAAGATAACCCTACTTATTAGGATGAAAGTTTTATATTCAAATTGATCAACACAGCCTCAAGTACTTGTTAGAGTAGCATATTTGAACACCAAACAACAAAAATAGGTGACTAAGTTGCTTAGTTATGACTATGAAATTTGTTATAAACTAGGATGTGAGAATTCAGCAACTGATGCACTCTCAAGAGTAGTTGGCAGCCTCAGTCTTGATAGTTTATTTGTTTCACAGGTTGATATATGGGAGAGAATAAAAAAAGCAACCTTTGGACACACTTACATGGATAGCATTGGCAAATTGGTAATGGACAATCCAAGAGCTCGATATTCTTGGCACAATGGACTAGTTTTCTACAAAAATTAGGTAGTTGTTCCACAAAACTCCCAAATAATTCCTCAACTATTAAGGGAGTTTCATGATTCTCACTTTGGTGGACATTCTAGACTCTTACACATATACAAGAGATTAGCACAATAGTTTTATTGGCCTTCTATACATCGAGATGTGCAACAATATATTTCTTCTTGTGATATTTTCCCAAAAGCAAAAGCTGAAACACTCTCTCTAACGGGTCTCTTACAGTCTTTACCAATTCCGTGTCAAATGTGGGATGATATAACCATGGACTTCATTGAAGTTCTTCCAACTTCTTCTAATGGCAAAAACAACATCCTTGTGGTGGGAGATCGCCTGAGGAAATCAACCCATTTTTTGCCATTAGCTCATCCTTTCACTGCAAAAACAATAGCTAAAAAAATTTGTAGAAGATGTCGTGAAGTTACATGGAATGCCATGAAAACTTATTAGTGATTGGGATCCTGTGTTTATTAGCCATTTTTGGCGTGAGTTCTTTAAACTCTCAAGAACTCAACTAAAAATGAGCTTCGCCTACCACCTTCAAACTGATGGACAAACGAAGGTAGTAAACCGATGTGTTGAGCAGTACCTCAGATGCTTGGCTCACCAATAGCCCCGCAAGTGGAGCTCTTTTCTTCCATGGGCTAAATTCTGATACAACACCTCTTACCATGCTTTTAAGGGAATGACACCCTTTCAAGATCTCTATGATCTCTTCCTTTCATACCAAGCTCATTCCCATATTCCATAAAAACTTCCTTAGTAACCTCTTAATTTCTTTAAAAATTGAATAAGATATAACAAGGTGAGAGGTCCAATACACATTCAATCAGTTTAGTACTAAGGATATTAATTGTACCTACCAACCACAGATAGTGATTTAGAGCTCCGATCACTTATTCTTGCATCTACCCTTTTGATTAAAGGTTTGAAATCAGTATGAGATAACTTTGAGGAAGAGATCAAAACATCTAGGTAAGCTAGTGGAAACTTTAAAGGTTTACAACTTGTAATGAGAGAGAACGAATTAGCATTGTGAAAGATACCTTCAAACAAATATAACCTACTATTTTCATTATTAACCTACAAACCTGATAATTTACTAAACATCTTTAATGCAGTTACCAAGGATAATAATGAGTGATGATCAGCTTTAGAGAATAGAAATAGATCATCATTGTAATTAATACAAAGGACCCTACTTTTCTTGCATCTTAAATGATATTTAAACATCTTATTCCTTTCTACCAGCTCCACAAGTAGTCTATTTAGAACCTCCATACCTATAAAGAGCAAGTATGAAGAATTGGGTCACTTTGTTAGAGATCTCTCAAGCATCTAATGATTTGTTATAGTTCACCATTAACTAGTACATTATAAGAGACTTTGGTGATACATTACTCAATCCACTCAATATATATACAGGAAATTTAAAGGCTTTGAGATAGTTTAAAATGAACTTCTAGTCTATATATTGTATAAACTTTCAACAAACAATTCCAGCCACTTCTCTTTCTTATATAACCTTTAAATAGCTCTTGGACTAGTAGAATATCATCACCCATTTTTCTTCTTGGAATATACGCCTCCTACTAATATCTAATATGGGTAGGCAATGCCTTTTCTATCCGTTCTACTTGGATTTTGGAAGTTATCTTGCATATGGAGTTATAATATGTTATGGGACGAAAATCCTTCATGGATTTTGCCTAACTACTTTTTGGAATTAAACTAATAAAGGTCATGTTGATCTTCTTTAGTAACTTCCTTTCCTTGAAAAGCTTCCCTGTAGTTGTTGTCATAAAGTTACCTATGATGGCCCAAGGATTTTGAAAAAATTGTATGTTCATGCGTCTAGTCCTGCGGCCTCGAAAGGGTTGATATATTTAAGAGAAAGTTCAATTTTTGACCCAGAGACAAGTCTTGAAAGTATATCCTGTATAATTTCTTTAATAAAGTGAATAGAAGAGATTGCATATGATGAAAAGCCCAACATACTCTTGAAATAATCCTCATCTTCTTTCATCATTTCTTCCTAAGAAGTGATTATGGTATTGTCTTTTTGTAATGAAACAATTCTATTTTTTGAGTTCCTTGTAGCCACTTTCACATGAAAATAGGAAGTCTTTCTATCTCCTTCTGAAATCCATAGCTCCTAAAAATGAATATGTAAATGTAAACTTATGATGTTAATTACAATAAATAGTTTGAAAACCTTAAAAACAAGTTTTTCCTCTGTTTTGTTACATCGATCAGACAAAATCATCTAATAATAGTTAGTTAAGGATCTTTTACATATAAAACTAATTTTTGTTGTACTTTTTATTTTCATTCTTTGATTTTGATTTATGTTTTTTAAACAATAATAAAAAATTTATTGTTAAAGTTAATTTCGTTACACTTTTGTTACTTATAATAAGTAAATATCAAATAAAATTTAGAGATAAGAAAATTGTGTGAACGAATTAATTTTATTTATTTATTTATTTTAATCTCTTATATAATATTTATTAATAAATATTAGTAAAAAGGTTATCTTATTTTATCAAAATTTAGAAGTGCCTAACCATTTTAATTCCAATTTATTATATACTCTTTTAAGATTTTTAATTAAATGACTAACCTTTCAAAACTTTTATAATTCAAGTCAAAACATTATTTTAGTTAGTATTTGACTAATGTGATACGTCCACTAAATATTACGTGGATATCCGTCAATTAACCACATTAGCAAATGATTAACGTCGATAATATTTTATCTTAAGTTGTATGACTTTTGAAATTTTAGTTAATAAATTAAAATCTTTAAAAGGAAAATGGGCACCACATTTAAAACTTTTCGAAAGGTTATAGATTTTTAATTTTGTTATCTTTTTTATCAATATATACCTATTAATTTATATTTTAATTAATTAAATATTTTAAATTTCTATCATATATGTATTTAAGATATTTTTAATCTAATTTATTAAATAGTTACTATATTTTAAACTATTTTATTTTAAAAATATTTTATATATTTTAAATTAATAAAAAATAAAATAATTAAATTATCTTAGTCTTACTTCTCATTAGTAATAGATATGAAATAACTGAATAATATATTTTTATTTCATGATAAATTTGATTATGACAAAAAAAATTCAAAATTTATGAAAAATTGAAAGAAATTAAAATAAAAAAACTCAACCAAATAGTTTTTATTATTGAATTTGAAATGTGAAAACCAAAAACAAAAACAAAAAATTGTGTTAAAACTAAACAATTAATTAAAATAAACACTTTAATAATTTGAATTTTCGAAAATTAATGAAATGCAATAGTAATTCTTAATATTTATATTTTTTATCAATCAATCAATGATGTTTTTATCTTGTCACATTTTGTCATTATTTTGCATTTAAGATAAAGATAAAGAAAGCTCTTTAATTAGATATTATTAAGAGATGACAAATTAAACAGCGCCCAACTTTTGCCATTTATTTCAATGTAGTACCTAATGTTTTAAAGTTTTCAATTTAGTTAAAAGCTTTAAAATTTTGAATCAATAATTTCAACATGTTATCTTTATTTAATATTTAGTTATTTGGCTAACGAAGCATGTGAATTTTCAAATTTAGAGAGACTACATGGGGTCTTATTTAGGTTCAATAGTGATACTAGTCCGTCCAATGTGCTAACAACCCTAATAAGTCATTTATCTCTAAATTTTTTATTGTCTCTGTTGCCCCTCCATCACTTGCGTGTTTATCGTTAGTCTCTCTCAATATCGCAGCCCTTTCTTAATCCTATATGTCACTATAATCATTGTTAAGTCTTGGCTATTCATTCTTATTATCAATTACCTGGCTCACATCGCAACTCTGGTTGACATAGATGAAGGTTTAAAAAAGATAAAATAAAAAATTGGTTTGACACCCCTATATGGATTGGTTTATTTAAAACTACTTAGGCCCGTTTAGTTGATCTTTTATTAGTAGAGCTTTTATTAGTAAAGCTCTTTTTAGAAGAGCTTTTTTTAAAAGCCAGTTGACTGTTTGATTGTCAATTAAAAAAATAGCTTTTTTAAAAGAGCTTCATACAGTATACACTGTTTGACAACATAAAAATAAAAAGCATTTTAATTATTTTTAACTATATTTTATTTTATAATAAAATTATTTTATTTTTTCTTCTATTTAATAATAATAATTATTATTATTATTATTATTATTATTATACAAAATGAATTTTCTTCTTCTTATTATTATTATTAAATTCCATTTTTAGTATTAATTTTACTTTCCAACATTTTAGGGATTGGTGTGGAATAGGTAAAGACGAGGGGGGTAGCATCTTTAGTTATTCCCCCATGTCCCAGAATTATGAATCTACGGAATGGTTATTCCACTAACCACCCCGGCAAAGAACGTCTGCATGCTTCGAGGCTCGGAGTTTGTAGGCTTCGGGAAGCTTCAGGCACCGGAAGATATTGCTTATGATGCCTGGTACAGAAGAAACAGAGCAGATGGTATTTTGGGTTTTTATTTACGCAAGTGACGGAAAAATAGCTTCCCGAAAAAGTCAAAATTTGGGGCTTTTCTGAAAAGCTTCAAATTTTAGCTTTTGAAAAGCTGTATTTGAGCTTTTAAAAAAGTTATTTATACCTCAAAAGTGCTTTTAAAATTTACAGCCTGGTCGGGTCAGCCACCTTGACCTCGGACTTGGTCCAAACACATAGCTGGGCCGATCGGTCCAGTCACCAAAGATGCCAAGCCCAAGCCCGACTCACGCCC
>JANZLX010000001.1:11383172-11395054 GCA_025531955.1 Erythroxylum orinocense
GGGTTTGCCCCGGTTAGGTTTTCTGATCTCTGCGTGGATACCTTTAAAGATAGTCTCTATTGGCTATTCAGGTTTGAATCTTCATACCGACACCTGGATCCTGGCTTTCGGGAAGGTCCCGGTAACAAAATTTTTGTTTTTCCGCTGCTGGAGCATGTGATGTTCCTCTCGGGATTTTCCTACACAAACATGGAACTTCCTTGTCTTAATTCTTTTGAAATAACTCTCAAAGATGCAGCTTAATCTGTCCTTTATAGTCTTTGGAATTGATTTTTCCATTGAAACTCCATGGTCATCTTCTTCCAATTACACACTACGGTTCCAAGTTGTTCCAACCATTACACGCCTAAAACCAAGTCCAACCCGATTAATGGTAAAGAATAACGTGTAAGAGAGAAAGGAATACCTTGGAGTAGACTTTGCACATGCTCAAATCACCTTTGGCATTTTAATGGCCTTCCATTAGCTACTCTTATGTTGAAGGGTTTAGTGGGACCATTGGAAGTTGTAATAAACTTGGTATCTTTTCACTTATAAAGTTGTGTGTAGAGTCACTATCAATGAGTACCACGACATGATATTGCCCAACCTTTGCTTTCACTCTCATAGTCTTAGAGGCTCATCCTACAAAGCATGTAAAGTGATTTTAGGCTCTTGTTGTAACTCAGTTAATGACTTCTTATAGCGCCACCATCTTCATCATTATTATTGGTGTCCCCTCTAGCAATAACAATTGAGGCCTCGACATTTATGCCCAGCAATAAATTTTGTCACAATTGAAACAAAGGCCTTGAGCACGTCGTTTTTGCATTTCTTCCTATGAAATTCGCTTCATTAGAGGTGAAATTTTGGCTTTTAATGGGGTTGCAAGCTCTAATCATGCTCAGTTGAGTGGTGGATGCATAATTCTCCTTTAACGAGCTAACTGCTCATCTCGCATATGAGCAAGGCTAATTGTCTCTTTTAAGGACTTAGGCTTGAACATCTGAATATCGTCAACTAACTTAGGTTTAAGACTACCCATGAACGTTCCTAACAAGGCCTTTTAAGTCCATCCTTGCATTAGGTTCCCTAATCTTTCAAATTCCTTCTAGTAATCACGTAATGAGCTGACCTGCCTTACCCTTGATAATGCTTCGTCGAAATCTTTGCATTTAGTAGGACCAAAACAAGCCCACGACTCTTTTTTGAAAATTTCCCATGTCACCTCTCTCTCTTCTTCCTTATAAGCCCGATGTAGTCATTACCACCATTAGTTAGCTTCACCCTCAAGATGGAAAGAAGACAATGACACCTTTTGTCCTTCTATGGTGCCTTAGTATTTAAAGAACTGTTCCACTCTATTGCATCATTTAGTGGGATCATCACCTGAATATCTATGGAACTCTAGTTTAGCCAAATTTGATGAAAACGTTAGCATGCCTCCTTCTAAATGATCTTAAAATTCTTCTCTATTATTACGAAAATGACCATTGTGACCATTGGTGTTATTATTGGATGCTTTCTTATTTTAAAGCAAAACTTCGAATAGTTTATTGATGGTGATCTCCAATTGATGCAGGTTGTCAGCAAAGCCAAGTTCCATTCGGCTTAGGCTGTCTTGAAGTCCTCCTAGCCCAGCTTCTACATTTTCTATTCTTTCCTTATTGGTTGCCATTGTAAAACCAGCTCTGATACCAAATGATAGGTCCTAATCAAGGCTCAATTACAATTAATAAATAAATAGAATTCTCTCTAGGTGAGAATAAACCATGGAGTTTGGATAAAAATGTGCTTACCTCCTTTATTGAATTTTTAAGACCTTAAATACATAAAGTTTAATTGCTACTCCTAAACTCAAGACCACGATTAGTAAAAAAAAGGTTTAATAACTACTAATTAGAAAACAACAAATCCATAATAAAATAGCCATTTCTATGACAAGACCTATCTCATGCAAATTGTAGAAGTTGGTTTGGATGTTTGGACCAATTCTCGACAACACATCAATCTTCAGGTTCTCATAAACCATTTATGTATCATGCATACCTGTCTTTCTTACACATATCTTAGGTTTCTTGTAGGAATGCGTTAAGAACATCTTGTCTTAACAACAAGTTTAACATGGAGTTTATTAACCATCCATTTTTTCGATGCCCCTTTTTAAATAAGGCATGGAAGGAGATGTCCTAGAGGTGTGCACTTAGAAGTGTACTAGATACATAGTAGGAATTAATTAACTAGAGCAGTAGAACACTAACATGTATATAGGGAAGATACATGGATTTACAAGATAATGTTATCGTACTTAGTTATAACGTTGTGGGATGAGAGAAATAGTAGTCTTCAAAGACCTAGAGATGAGTTGTGAAGCATTTGTCGATAATCCGTGCGACCATATTAGGCTACAATTGTGTCTTCACTATAGAAAGTCCCATATAGTGATTACTCAAGGAACACCTAAAGCATTATGTGAACATTAGACATCATCAACCTATAAAACATTTTATCAAACAACATATGCAATCAAAGATAAAAAGATGCTTCAATGGATAGATGTTACTTACTTATTAAAATTATCATGTAGATGAGCCTGAGAGATCCAAAGGATAGTAGTGGTACCTTTAGTGTTGTAGATGTCAGGGTGATTAGGGCTAATCACCTGGTGTAATTTTTTCCCAATCCAATAAAATATGTAGTGGTAGAGCTCACAAGTGATATGAATGTGTTCTTTCTAACCCTTTCAGCTATATGCAAATGATATGGAAGTGTTTTAAGCTTCCTTAGTAACACTTTGTATTATTAAACATTCTAATTTGCTAGAATGGCTAATGAAAGCATTTAATTCTTCAAAAAGAAAAAAACTGAAGAAAATAAATATAGTAATTAATGTTGCGTTCTTAGTACTCGAGGATAATTATGAGATAACTTACCTTTCTCAAAATAAAACCTATATAAGAAATGGTAAACAATTATAATTATGATATAGTTCTTAGTACTCGAGGATAATTATGAGATAACTTACCTTTCTCAAAATAAAACCTATATAAGAAATGGTAAATAATTATAATTATGATATAATCATAATTATGGATTTCAAATTGAATTTAAGTATTATTGCTAAATTATTTTGAGTTATACATTAAAATGAGATATTAATGAAATGGTAAAGCTACCATATGCTATGTTCTTTCTTGTAAAGAAAGTAGTTGATCCTATAAACTAAAGTATAGTGATAATTAAATAAACATGTGAATGTTTATTAGAGAATATGTTCACTAAATTGGTCCACTAATAAGGATCCTAAGTGGAATATTGCTTATCTATTTGTGAATATCATTATTATGATAGTTTTACAATTAATCCTCAGACTTAAGATTATCCAGGTATTTCATATAAAATTACTATCTTTTAGTTAAGGGTGACAATAGGCTAGGTCGGGACAAAAATTTTATGGCACTGCTTAGGTATGAGACTCTCAGCCAAAGCCCAATCAAGCTTGGAAGTCATAAAACTCGATTGAGAATGAGTCAAGCTCAATATATTATTTTAACTTTTACAAATAAAAAAATCATGTTATTTTTATAAAAATTTTTTGGCTTTGAGCTTGTTGGGCAAGGAAACCTAAGCCCAAGCTTGGTCTGAAGCTTAAAATTTTCTAAAAAAAGCTTCAAATCAGTTTAATGCTTGATCAAATCGGTTTAAAGTTTGATCAATTAAGGTCGATTTAGGCTAGTTAAGACAGGCCAACAAAGCTTTGACATTCCTACTTTTAATACTATTTATGAAGTATAGTATTTAAAGTGGATCAATTGATATTGTTTTGGTATAATGTGAATTATATGAAGATATGTGAGTAAGTTAATGAAAAATTTGTCATCCTAAAGTAATTAAGTAGAATGATCTAATGTTCTTAATTAGTAATGATTTGAGCTAAATATGCAATTTGCACTTTCAAATTAAGTTTATAAGTAATTCTCTATTAATTAATACCTTAGATACTTTTTTGTATTATAACAATAATAAAATAATACTTTTACACCATGACCCAAACAAAGTGATTATTTTGTTAGATCATAATAACTAAATTGTCAAACTAACCAGCTCTCGTGCCTTATAATTTAAGAGATCAAAGATTTATTTTTGGAATGATTTTCAATCTAATTGATGAATTGAATTATGTAAAGTTATGTAGGCTTTGTGGGGTCTATATTGCCATCTTGTCAAGTCATGTGGGTTGAATTAACAACTCATTTAATATGATTTAACAAAACGATCTATTAGCATATATGGTACCATGAGCACTCTTTTATTAACATTACTCCTTTTATAAAATATTGAGATGCAAATCGTACTATTAACTTAATGATTTCAGAATTCTCTAAACATAGGAAGTTAAGATTTATTTTTTTACAAATATCAATTATTAATCAATTAATAATTTGTAAAAATTATGATTAAATTTAATATAGAGAAATATTAATTTCGATGGATATTAGATAATGAAATTTTAAATAATACATTATAATCATGTATGAATAAGTTAAGTTAATCTATCGTAAAATTAGGATGGTTATGATATATTACTAGATAACAATCATAATCTATAATTATAAATTGTTTAAATAAAAATTTAAAATAATATTAGTTTATTTAATTTTGTTAATGAATTATAATTAGAGTTTATAATTATTGCTAATTTATTAGGAACTTAATGAATCATAAATATAGAGCAATTAAATAGAAAATATTAATTTATATTAAATTGAATGTAATTTTGAAGTTTAAGAAACTCCAAAGATTAAATATAAAATATTAAAATTTATTTAAATCAAAATAACTTTAATTATAATTTAAAATTTAATTTTAATTAGACTTTGTATTTGAAAGATATCAGTTACTTTCTTTTCTCTTATTTTGTGTATATTGCTAAAAGTTGTACGATTGAATTTTTTTTTTTTTGAAAAGTTAAAGGACTTCATTAATAAAGAGTAAGAATTTTGCATATAAAATAATTTGCATAGTTAAAGTGTTTTGCAATAATCCCACCAATACTTAATCTAAGGTTGGACTGTACTAATAAGTTTAGAGATTATACATGGACACTTGTCCTATCCTCTTCTATATGTGCAAAAGATGGCGCATTTTTAGAGTTCATTTACATCTCCCACTTGTTCCTTTCAGTAGCATACATCTTCATCCATGTTTCAACTCGTTGCTTAAAAGAACTTGAAGGGGAAGTTGAAATAGGTGACCATAAGGGAGAGCAATTCATCAATGGAGTAACTAGCTCTTTGGAGATTATTATCTTCAGCTTTTATAACCAAAGATGCACTACGATCGATAGGCTTCAATTGCATGTTTTTTATATGGAAAGAGATATATCAATTGCCGGTACTTCTATAGATAAGTTGCTCTCTACTCCGTTGCCTAATCTCAATTAACAAGTTTTCCTTATATTTTATTTTGCTGTCTTTTGGAAACATCTATGATTTCTTTTCATCTATGTTTTATACATGCTTGTTCCGTAATATATTGAGATGATCTCCCTTTCTTCAGTCGTTATTGTTCTATCCTCCAGGAGCTGGTGTCCATAGAAGTTAAATTGTCGATTTTCCTCCTCATGCTGGTGTTGTCTTGGATTTTATCCCAGAACCATTTTGTGTAGTAGCCGTCAAAGAATAGGTGTGAGATGGTTTCCCTCTCTGCTTTACATAGCTCACAGTTTTCTTGAACATTTAGAAAATTGATCTTGTCCTTATTGGTTAGGCTATTCTTTAATGTTGACCATAATAGAAAGGATACCTTAAGGGTTAGAGAATTCTTCTAGATGATTGGATTCCAGTCAACTTTGTTTCCTTTTTCCCTTATAAGCTCCCTGTAAGAACGATTGGTTAGCCCTACATGAAGAGTGTCCTAACCAAATGTAGTTATCCTCTTTGCCTTATTGAGGATTATAATGATCTAGAATGAAATTGGAGATTATTCCTAGAGAATTGCTCTAATTATCCCTAGTGCCCATGTCTCCATTTTATCATTTAAAGGTTATTTAGCTAGCAATTGATCATATAATTAAGAGTGTATTGACGGTCTTTCCTTGCCTCAGTTATCAAAATACAAGGATTCTCTCCTGTTATTCCTAATTTATCACTTTATAAAGTTCGATAGGACTTCCTTAGCTTTGAGGAGTTACAACAAGAACCAAGAAGTTCTTGTTTCAGTGCTCAGTTCCTAAATGCTTGTAATTTTAAGGATATGTACGTGAATCCATCTAAGACAAAAGGTTTCTTTTCCTTCAATTAGTTTCTAAATTATTTTAGCAATAAGGACTTTGTTTGTTAGGTTTATCTTGGTGATTCCTAACCCTCCTTCATCTTTTGGCTTACAACTTCTTCCCACCTTACCTTAGTTAATGCTTTTCCATCCTTTCTTCCTCCCCATACGAAAGTTCTCATCAAATTTTCAAGTGTCTTGATAACCACTTTTAAGAGTGCTATATAATCTAACCACTATATGTGAAGGGATTTTAGCATAACTTTTATCAACATAAGTCTTTCAGTATGAGATAAGCCCTTATTCGTCTAATAATGAGTTTTTTTTGTACCTTTTCCACCAAAGGGATATAATCCATATACCTTAGTTTTCTAGTAGACACTGGTAGCCCCATATATGTGAAAGGTGGTTGTATGAATTAAAAACATAATATTTTTTAGAGCCAATCTTCTTCATTCATCGCATTCAGTGATAAGATTAGTTGGCTTTTATTATGACTTATATATAGGCCTAAAAGTTCTTTGAATATCTTCAAGTTAGATTTGATAGTGTAAATGGACCTATCATTAGACTTGCAAAAAACTAGGAGATCATCTGTAAAGTATAGGTTAGTAAGTCCAATTTCCTAATATTTGTTCTAAAATTGAAAACCTGGACTTGGGGAGATACAGTGACTTAGCAATCTTGAGAGAGATTCATTTATAGAATGAAGAGGTATAGAGATAGAGGGTCTCTTTGCCCAAGTTCTTTGATTCCTTTAAAGAGTTTTTATAGAATGCACTTTAACTAGGATGTTGTAAGAAGCGGAGGAGATGCACTATTTAATCCTAGTATAAAATTAATATGAAAATTCAAATAAATGAAGCAATTACATGATGAATTCCCATCTTATGGAATTGAATGCCTTGTTGAAATAAAAATTTGAAGCACAATTTTTTAGACCCTTTTCCTTGCATAATCTTTAAATAATTCTTGCACCAATAGTATATTGTCCCTTGTAGCTCTTCCCTCCAAGAAAGCTCCTTGAAAGTCTCCCAATAATGAGTATAAAACTCTTTTTAATCTAGTGGGAAATATTTTAGAGATAGCTTTATAACTAAAAATACATCAAACTATTAGCCTAAAGTTAGTTAAGCTTAGGTTATATTTTTTTGGGACCAATTAGATATGTTTTTTCTTGAATTCTTTTCGCATCCTACTATTAGAGAAGAACCAATGGATTGCATCAATTACCATTTGTCTAATCATTGGCCATGCTTTATGGAAGAAAAATCCATTAAATCTATTTGAACCTATAGAAGAAGTGTCCATTGAAGCCATTCGAGCTTGTAGCCTTGTAAGGATTCAACTAAAAAATTTACTTTTTCAATCTCCTAAATATATACTATATTGCATAAGGAGCTTTTTATCTCTTCATTGAGAAAACTATAAAGGATCTAATGAAAGGAAATGAGGATATGCTATTTGCTTATATCCCAACAAATCCACTGAAATAGTTGAATACTTCTTCCTTCAGCTTATGTTGTATGGAGATATTAGTACCATCAACCTTAGTTATAGAGGAGATTCTATTTGTTAAAGACCTAGCTTTGACTGAACAATGAAAAAATTTGGTGTTCTTATAACCATTATGATACTAGTTGATAGGTGCTTTCTACATCCTTATAGAATTATAAATCTCCATGGCTTTGGTATACTTCTTTAGTGTCGCTTCCTCTTCTTCTTTAAGTAAACATTTAGAAGTGTAATGATTTAGCAAAGCCTGAGCTTTGATTTTTCTAGTTTTTGCATCTTTAATGCTTCCCCTTAAATGAATTTGTCACATTGTAATAAGATTCTTCATTTTCTTGCAAGATAAGGTTTAGCTTCTTTGCACATATAAACAATTTTGTTCTTTTGATCTTTTATTACATACACTTGGTTATTACTTCAGCAATCTTCCTCAACTAGGAAGTTGGTAAAATCTAAATAGGCATTTTCTTATATTTTTGGTTTCTAAGTCCTTAATAATTTTTGGATTATGATATGAAATTTTTTGGGTTTTAAAGACTACCTTGCTTGTAGGATATGTATCCATCTAATCTTCATTAACTAGCGCATGATCTAGTTTTTTCCTCAAAAACCATACTTGGTTGTGCTTATTGCTTAAAGAGTAAAACTAGCCTTCCATCTTTAAGTTAGTCACTCCCATTCTTTGATCATAATCCTTGAATTTTATATTGTAGGATCCTAGGTCAATTTATCCCTCTATCTCATCCCTATGGAGTGCACTATTCAAGTTACCAAGTATTATCCATGTCCCTTACATTATTACGTGGATAGTTCTCATTTTCTCAACAAAGAAACTTCTTTGAAAGTTAAAGTTTAAGGCATACATAAAGGTTACATATCTTCTAACATTGCCTTGGAGCATTGTCACTTCAGAATGCATCATCTAGTCATCTGAATCAATCAATTCAATCATTACACTTCTAAAGTCAAATGCCACTATAATAGGATTAAGGTGGTGGTGTTGGTAATTTGATAATAGTGTCCAAAAACTACCAAAAATTTTAATCTTTTCTATATTTTTCTACTTCAATTTCGTCTTAAGTAATCCCATCAAAACATGCTTATTTTCCTTAGAAAAATCTCTAACTATTGCTAGTTTATTGTGGGTAATTTATGCCTCTAGTTTCCATGCTATAATGGACATTAAATAGATGGAGAAGTAGTAAGGCTCTTACCCTTACTTCTTCTTCTTGTTTTCTTCTTTTTGCTACTTTGGAATTCACCTGTCTCTTACTCTATTTTTGGATTTTGTTGGATCATACTTTTTAAAATCTTCCTTGCTCACTTCCTAATGTTCTACCACTAAGTTGGTGTTTGAAAAGAGCACTAATGAATTGTTGTTTGCTTCCTGTACATATTTTTAATTTCCTTATACTGTTATTAATCTTTCCTCTACTTAGATTTGGTTAGGGGGTTTACATTTGGATTTGCATTTGTATTAGAGGATTGTTCAAGCCCCTCTATAATGATAGATTGAATGCTTTCATGGTTCATCAACTCCTCATAGTCCTCTTTAGTAAAGACCCTTTCAGTTAGCTTCTAGAATTGCCTAGGCGCTTTAGAGTAGGTCTCCAACTATCGAATATATTCAATTCATGTTTTACCAATTTCCCTTCTTTGATGAGCATTAAAATTAAAATAGCTTTTAGGAGCTCTTGATCTAATCCCAAAATAATACAAAAACTAGCAAATCCAATGCGTTTACATAGGGGCCTTCCTATATAACTTGCCAAAGACCTGAGCCCCTTGTTTGTTCAGTATTCTAAAGATATATTATATATATTCACCTATAATGGAATATTCTCGTGCCTGACTCTATCTAGCCCGATGTTAGTTCTCCTGACTTGGAAAAGGAGAGGCATGTTAAACATATGTTGTGGACCAGATTCAACTACTTTTAAATTTGAACAAGAATTGATTATATTCTAAAATTAGAACTTTCTAACCCCAGGGCGCAGGTGAGTTGATAAGGGGCTCTCCTGGGTTAAGTGAGGTCACAGGTTGGAACCGTTTTCATATATGCAGCCGTTTAAAACTTGGGGTTGGAGCTTTGCCTCCCGCAAGGGACCTACCTAGCTTGAGCGGAGATTAGTCTAGGTGTGAATAACTTAAAGGTGTCTTCTTATAGTTGGGACCCTCCTAGGTAGGGATGGCAATGGGTTTTCAACCCGATCCATATCCGTACTACCCGACCCTAAAAAATAGATTTTAAATGGATGTTAAAAAATAAATGTGGATTTGGATTTGGATATGGGTCTAGTAAAAACCCGAACTGATAGATACCCATACCCGATCAGTTTTCAAATAGCAATATATATATTTTTTCAAATAGCATTATTAATTGGTACATATATAATTGTTTGCATCTTACTGTCGTTATTAAAAGAAACGTAAATACTAAGAAATCACTGAACTGAAGTAAATAAATAAATTAGATACAACAAAACCTAACAAAAAATTCCTAATTAATCGACATAAACGTTCAACTTCCAACCTCAAACGTTCCAAGTTCCAACTCCTAGTCGCTGCAGTCTCAACTCTCAAGAGTCAAGCCGTAATTTGCATTGCTCGTCAGTCGTCACTGACAATCAAGTTACTCGTCACTACCAGACGCTAGTCAAGAAATCTCTGTTACGTTGCATGTGATTAACGCAACCATCAAGTTACTAGTCGTCACTCGTCACTCGTCATACGCAGAAGGTTGTCAGTTCGTCACTCGCAAGTCGCAAGTCACAGCTCGCAACTCGCACGCACAAGGTCGTCTGATCGTCTCGCATACCCACTTGCCAAGCTATACGCCTATACACGTTATTTCTGTCTGGTGTGAGGCTGTGAGGTATGCACTTGTCTTACAATTACAATATGTTTGTCTATTTTTGAATTACAAGTTATTTCTGCATTCCTATTTCCTACATTCAATGTCGTCTACCAACTACCAATACCATCGAATACTATTTATTATTTCTAATACCATTTATTATTTTTAATGTCATCAACCACTTACACTTGTTTAAATCCACCTAACACCTATACTTGTTTACATCCAGCTAATTCCATTGGATTGTTCCGTGACTGTATGTCGTTTTCTTGTCAAAAATCCAGCTAAATCTGTGACCGTGAGTGATAGTGTGGAACCGATGGAATGAGTTGAGAATCTCTCTAGTCCACCACCTCTTGAAGAAGAGGAGATTACAGCTATAGAATTGCGTGATCATGGTGCAACTAAAAGCAAGAAGCGTACTTCTCTTGTGTGGTTAGAGTTTAATTTGGTGACTGTGAAAGGTGTTGATAAGGCTGAGTGTAAGCATTGCAAAGGGAAGCTTTCTGCTAAAGGTACGAACGGGACTTCACATCTGCGTGAGCATTTGAACAAGTATTGTCCAAAGAAACATTTAAGACTTGTTGGTGGCCAGAAAGCATTATTAATTGGGAGTGAGACTAAGTTTGATGGGAAAAAAACATTGCAAACCTACAAATTTAGCCAGGAGTTCTCAAGAAGAGAGTTAGTTAATATGATTGTAATGCATGAGTATCCTTTGTCTATGGTTGATCACATTGGTTTCAGAAGATTTGTAGCGAGTTTAAGCAATGAATTTAGGATGATATCTCGTAATACATTGAGAAATGATATCCTAAAAATATTTCTAAGTGAAAAATCAAACTTGAAAAAAATGTTGGAGGATCATAGGTCCAGGATTGCTATCACTACAGACATGTGGACAGCTTCCAATCAAAAGAAAGGATACATGGTTGTGACCGGACACTTCATTGATGGAGATTGGGTTCTAAGAAATCGAATTCTAAGGTAATACTTTTTTATGCAAATACTTTGTTTAATCTTTATCTTTGTTACCATATATAGATATAGTAATTTGCATGTTTAGTAATTGGTTCCTTTATACATGATGAATATTAATTGCTTAGAGAACCATTATGTGTTCTATATTTAAGTTGTAATAAATTTTTTATCATTTTATTTTATAGGTTTATATTTGTGCCATGCCCACATACAAAGGAGACTCTATTGAAATTTTTAGAGGAGTGTTTGTATGAGTTTAGCCTAGAAACCAAGATTTCTT
>JANZLX010000001.1:11422125-11432274 GCA_025531955.1 Erythroxylum orinocense
GCAAGATTAGAAGTGTTTATGTTGTTAGGAAGGAGTTAGGAAGCATGAAAGAAGGTTTGGAGGGCTTTGGGGAAGCCCATGTCTGTTAAATGGACATGGAAATCCGTTTAACGGACCTTCTCGGGTCAAGAAGGACCCCTTGCCCAGTCCATGTCCGTGTCCGTTGAACGGACTTCTTAGGTGAAAATGGGGTTTTTGGCCAGTCCATGTCCGTTAAACGGACATGCTCAGGTTAGCTATAATGTTTTGCAATTTTGACCAGTTTTCAGGCCGAATCTCGCTTTGAAGCCTCTAATACGAGTTGTAGATATTGATGTCATCTTTCCAATGGAACAAGAATGAAAGAATTTGAACATTTGTAGACAAATTTATGGCAATCGCGCCAAAGTATGTTCAATTTGATTTTGGGGTATAAACATGGTGTATTCTTTTGATGATAACTCGCTCATCCGACCTCCAATTGAGGTAATACTTGAAGCAATGGTTTCCTAAGACATGTAGATATCTCTCCATAAAAATTTGTATCATTTGGAGCTGAATTGAGAGAGTTTGTATTAGAGCAAGTAAGAGGTCAGTTAGGAGAGCATGATTAGGGTTTGAACACATTTTGGTATTTTGGTGATATCTTTAGCTATAGAGCTCCGTTTGAGATGATTCTTTCTTTAAAGTGAATTGGAGACCTAGAGCTATGATTTACATAAAGAAATCAAATTGAAATTATGATTTCATGCTTTCCAAATTCTGTTCGCAAGTAGGAAAATTGAATTCAAGCTTAGTGACTGATTTGTATAAGAGTACCATGGAAACATTGTGAGTGAATTTTGAGATGTTATGAGCTTGAAGATGAATTGGTAATGTCTAATAAGAGTTCAAACAAGAAAAAAAATTTATGCAAAAACCCTTCATGGTTATAGGCACGCAGGTTCAAGTTTCACGATTTTAAGCAAGAGAGTTGGATTTCGGAAACGGGATCCAACATAATCTCCATAGTTAAAAGACGTTTTAATTTTTTGTAGTTTACTTATTAGTGGTGAAGATGTGATTTTATTACAAGATTATAAATAAGAATCCTCCTATATATTTATTTGAGAGTTTTTCATATTTTCCACTCTAAACACCTTGAGTCATTAAGTGAATCCTTGGTGACAAAGTGAAATTTTTTTCTTTTGATTTTAGAAAGATTATCAATGTGATTGCTATTGATATTAGCTTATAAAAATTTGTTTTAGCATAACTAAAGTCTCTAATTGTAGGCTAATTTGGTTAATTAAAATGATAATTTAGGGTGTGGATGAACAAGTTGAAATTGAATAGGGATGGATGTTTTTAAGTTTAACTATTTGGATTATAATTTGCTTGAGGACAAGTAAAAGCTTAAATGTGGAAATGTTCAATAAATGCTTAATAGATTATGTTTTCATTCCTCTATTTAGTATGTTTTGCGTATTATTTGAGAGTTTTATGTTGTTTTTGGTACTTATTTGGTTCTTAGTATGTTTGTAGGTCTTAGGTTCCATCATAGATCAAAAAGAGAAAAATTAAGGCGAATCGAGATAGAAAACAGAAGAATTGGAGCTACTTTAGAGGGACATGCTGGTGTTGATAAAGGACACACTTGTATAAGTCATGTACATGGTCGTATGAAGGATGATATAAGTCCTTGTGAGCATGAACGACTTTGAAGATGTTACTTCACCTATGTGAAGTTGGACATGCCCGTGTAAGTCATGTAAATAGTCATGTCTACTACTTATGTAAGCTTCTGGGAATGTGTCTACGCATGATTTTGAAGAGTTTTTTAGGGACACTGTCATGCACACAACACTATAAAACTCCTAATTTTACACTATAAAAGGCAATTATAAAGGACAACTAAAGGAAGTAAAAGTAGAAGTAAAGTTATAGTCAAAGTTAAAAGGCGGAGTGGGAGTTCTAAACACACTTCTGAAACATAGGATGGAAAAAAACACAAGGTTTACACCAAATATCTGATAGAGGGCACTCTTCTTGTAAGGCCTCAAATTACATCTTAGTTGGAATGATACATGTCCATGAAAATAAATGAGATAGGGGTTAAAATTGTGATATGAATTGAATATGAATTATATATTTCTTGAATTTCTGGTTTAATGGATCATACATAGTGACTTGGAATTAATTGTTACCATTAGAGAATTGAGGTATTAAAATGTATATTTGGACAAGGAAAATGTCAAGTGGCAAGACAAGTTGGTATATGAAAATTTGTATGACTAAGCCTATACATTTAGTGACATTTGGCATAAGTAAATAAGGGACAAATGGCAGTATAATTGAATGACAATTGACAGTATTGATTAAGTGACAAGTGGGCTAATAGAATTAAGACATTTGGTAGCTTATATGGGGGACAAATGGGACATATGCAATGGTGACAAATGCTATGTTGTGAGAGTGACACCTAGTCACTTAGGTGTTAAGCTTGCAAGAAGTTTCTACAGCCCTCATTTTTGCTTCTGTCCACCGAAATCATCCCCTCTTCTTGCCCTGAATTTTATTGCAATTTTGATGTAATATCACACTAAACTCCTTACCATATACTGCATTAAGAAGCTACCTTAAGCTATCATTTATGCTGTTTTTTTTTAGTATTAAGATCATCCTACACTACCTAGATTTTGGAAGTGTATTGGTTGCATGAAGGGCTGGTTTGGTTGGCTCTTTGAAGAAGGAAATTTAAGTTAATTAGGTAAGGGAATCCTAACTTGATGACGTATTGTAATATGAATTATACGTTAATTGAATTAGAATGGAATATGTGTGGAATTGATGATATAATAAGGTTTATAACATGATGCTTGTTTGATGGATTTTGCTATGGATTTTGTTGTCTGAAAGACAATGATTTGTAAGCTACCAAATGAGCTATTTTGAGTTGGAATTTGATATGAAATTGATGAGGAGTTGGCATATAATTGAGGTATACTTGAAGTATGATTTAGGGATTGTCATATGGGTGTTTTGAAATTTGAAAGAAGATGTTTGGACCTGGAATTCATAGGGAAATGGGTAGTCCATGATCATGACAATCATCCTACTATCGTGGGTAGATTATCACAATCGTGGGAATGTACCCCATAATCCTGGGAAAGGCCTTAACATAGTAATCTTTGTTTTATGTAATTGTTGAACCATATTAGGATAATATATCCTACATTGGTATAACTAAAGCTGATTAGGGTTTGTAATGAACCTAGTTTGAGATTAGATTAATTGGTTAAAGGTTGAATAGGTTTTGGATTTTCAACTAAGGTAATAACTTATGGAAGGTGTTATTTTGATAACAATTATGCTTATGAACACAAATGTGATATGAATGTTTGTGAATTGGGAACTTAAGTGAGTACATGTAAAATGTAATTACTTAATGTATCCATTGGTGCATCATTGCAAATGCTTATGTTTATAAGGCATGTTGAGTTTGATCAAATGTAAGTGAATATGTTCAAGTTAAGCAAAATGGAATAAAGTCATATGTTTTGCAATATAACTTTTACATGAGGATTGTGAAATTTAAATGTTTTATTTTAAAACTGCCAAGTCCTAATTGTGTGTAAATAGGCATGCTTAGAAGGGTCTGCAGTTGCTCTTGTAACTTAACACTAAGGTGTCCCCTGATTGTTGACACTATGGTGTTCCCTGATTTTGAGACATAAGTCTCTTCTGTTCTGTGGTACCAATTATGGTATCTTCTATTTTGGTCCCATTACTCACTTCTGTAAAAGGGACTAATAGACTAATCTGTTTGTGTTCTGATATATGATTCGCTCTAATGCAAACTAAATTCTATTATGACACAAATAAGTGTAATTTGATACAAGTTATGTTATATTCTGACACATTGATATCCTGCTATGAGATTTTGAGTTCTATTCTGAAGTAATGATATTATGCTCAAATACTTATATGTTTTGTTCTGACACAAGAATATTCTGTTCTGATGTATTATAAGTTCTTCTAATACAAATAATGTTTGGATTACTCTTTAAATTGAGCAATTAAATATTGTTTTTTATGTGATATTTTAGTACATGTGAATGTTAGACGACTATTAAAGCAGTCGCCATTTGATATCTTGTTTAGTTATTCCCTACTAAGATTTTTACTTAGCACGGTGGTTTTGCCTTTGTGTAGTTCTAATAAGAAGGTTTAAAGATGGCACAAAGACAACCGCAGTGGCTAAGAAGAATGTGTTTTGTTTTGGAAATGTTTAGTTCGTTTTTGGGTTGTACTCATTATGATGAGACCTTTTGTTTTTGTGTATATATTTTGTAATAACTATAATATAGGTTGGATCTTAATTTTAAAGCATGTATTTTCATATATATATATATACAATGTGTATAAGGTTAAATGTTGTCAAGAACAAATGAAATGTAGTATAGGTTTTCATGAGTTTCTTGAAAAATTTGGAATGCTATGGATTGTTTAGTTCTGTTTTGTGTGACATCTGATATCCTCTTAGGGGGTATGTAGGTGTTACACGTCCATCAAAACTTTAGGGCATTATATTTAATAAAAGGGGATATATAATTTATTTTCTTCTTTTTTAATTCTTCTTCTAAACTTTTCGTTTTGTTTTATGTGTTTATGAACTAAATTGGTTTTGTGCCTAGGTAGGATGAACCCTAAGTTGGGGTAGCCCTTATGATTTGATTATTTATTTAATGCAATTTGATTGTTAATTCATTGCGATTCATTTATTTGTTTTAATTCATTAATTAATATATTCGAGATATAATTTGATATAATTGATATTGAGAAACTTTTTTGTATGAATAGAACTAAATCCTATAGATTAGGAGTCAAATCTAATAGTGAAATTCATAGATTGATTAATGCAATCTTAGGGGTTTAACTAGGAAAAGATTTTAGTTAATTAGTTAAGGCTTAGTTCTTGATAGTTTTGAGAAAGATATTAACATGGGATAGGAATTTCCACTTTCTAATGATCAATAATTAAATATGATGATAAAAGGTTAAGAAATTGTATGGAGGATCTAGTACCTAGGTAATAATTATTTGATATTGATTAATCTTAATATCATATGTGTTTTTGTTTATTACTATGTTAAACTTTAGTTTAGTTTTATTTTTTTAATTAAACTATCATCTTAATTTGTCTGTTAAATAAAGGAGGTAATTACTATTACTTGTAGTCCTTGTGGGATCAACATTCAATATTCCTTAACACTATACTTTAGTTCGATGGGTGCACTTACATGTCTATAAGGTAGGGGATCAACCATATCAATGTATCTATAGGTTTGCATGCAACTCCTTTCAATTATGCTAGATTTATTCATATAAATAATTTCTTAATCTCAATTATATGAAATCACATTAATCAACATACCAGAAATATCAATTCATTAACAATAAAGAATAGATAATTGAATCTTAATGAAACTAAAGAATAAATTAAATTAACATAAATCACTACAAGGTATATCCTATAGTTCTTCTAATTCAAATACCATTTTTTTTGGAGCATATCTAGCATAACATCAAAGTTAAAGAGAAAACATAAAATTAAAGATAACATGATGAAATCCCTTTAATCCTTACAAATTTCACTCAAGACTTATGAAAATCCACTTCAAAAGGGTATTTTTGATTATTTTTAATTCTTTTTATTGTCCTAGGTGTCCAATTGTATTTCCCCAGCCTCCTCCTTCCTTTTGTCTTAAGGAGTCCAATTGTGTTTCCTCAACCTCCTCCTTCCTTCCACCACTTAATTCTGACTTTTAAAATTCAAAATTTTGATTTTAAAAGATACATCGTATACTTCAAATAGACATAAGATGCTTTTCTAGAGCCAACACATACATGAAGATGGGCATGTATTGTCAACACGACCTACTCGTCACTTAACACGTGCTCCTCATCAACACAAGCTTGTTTCACAAAATTAATCAATATACCCAAAACTCTTCAAGCACAATCACATACTTGATATGCACTCTATAATTAAGTCAAAATAGCTCTAAATTGTTCCAAACTTATTTGACTTTGTTCATCTTGCTCTAAATAAGTGATTACACCCTAAAAAATGAAAAACTTAAGTACCTGAAACAATAAGAATACTTAAATAAACAAGCAAAATGCACTAAATATAAGCCTAAAAAATAATTAAATCAACAATTATCATATACAAGCATGTACACAGGTGTATTCATGAATGTGTACTTAAAAAATCACAAAATCCTTGAATATAAAGAAAATACGAACCTAGAATATGAACATTTGCAAGTACATAAGCAGGTACTTCTCTAACACAAGTAGGGTCATGACCATGTAACTCTTTGAAACTTTGAAACAACTTGTCCTGCATGAAATATGGCTATTTTGAAGTACATAGGCAAGTAAATGGGCATGTTAGTGTCTATTTATTTTTCTTGCAGCTTCATAACTTCGTCAAAATAGCTCTAAATCGCCCTAAACTTGTCCAAATTCATTCATTTTGCTCCAAATAAGTGAATTATGACTTCAAAACAAAACATAAATTAATTAAGTACCAGAAATACTCAAATAAAAAATGAAATAAACTAAATATAAATTTAAAAATATGAAAAATTAAGAACTTATCAAATACTATCACATTTGAACTTTTGCTTGTCCTCAAATTAATTTCATTACTTAAACTTAATAAGAAACAATTATGAGAAAGAATTAAACACATCAAAGATATCAATCAAGATTCTTCATTATTCATTGAATTACAAAGTTCATTGAATGTTAAGCACTTATGTACTTGCATCAAATTATAAGTCAGTCCAATTCACTCCATAATTCTTCAAATTTCAACTCAGTTCCATTTAATGCATTAAGTAAACATACATCAGAAAGATGTTAAACTCTTTAAGCATTTTCATACCCTTTTTTTAATAAAGCATTAAATCTAAATAACACATAAGCATTTAGAAGTTTATTTGAAAAGTCACTTAGTTTTTTATACGAGAGTAAATACCTTGTTATTAATATCCTCAATTACTCAACTAAGTCACTATCTTAAATGACTACTAAGAAGTCCGTTGACTGTTTGATCGTCAGTTAAAAAATAACTTTTTTGAAAAAGCTTCATATAATAGACTGTTTGGCAACATAAAAATAAAAAGCACTTTTAATTTTAACTATATTTTATTTTGTAATAAAAATTATTTATGTATATACATATTATTTAAAGTATATTAAACAATATACAAAGCATAATATATTAATTATTATTTAATTTTAAACTATATGAAACATCAATGAAAATATCTAATCAAATCTTTTATATGGATTATAACATAAGTAAAAATAATATTAAAAATAAAAATTAAAACATATAAAAAGTCAAATAATATTATATAATTCCTAAAATAAACGTAAAGATGAGTTTGTGGGTATTGTAGGAATTATGTGTAAAACATAAGGGCAAAAGAGACTAAAAAATATATTCATTAATTAATATAAGAAATCTACTAAAAAAGCACTTTTTTTAGAAGTTTCAAATTTGAGCTCTTTAAAAAGTTGTATTTTAGCTGTCATAAAGTTTATATATACTAAAACAATGCTTTTTTTTATTTTACAGTTAAACATTCATTTTTTTTAAAAGAACTTTTGTGATAAAAAAAAGTTCTTGTTCACCCTTCAAAAGTTCAACCAAAAAGACATTGAATCTATTAATAAAAAATGTCATATGCTTTTTTTGTCATTCTAATTTAGAACTAGTCAAATTCTCGATCAAACCTTTAACTTTTGGACTTTTGAAGTGTTTGAGAGGTTTTATGATCACAAACATTCCTCAGTTAGAGCATCCCAACTTTCTAATTTAGTGTGGTAGATGAAACTCTGAACCAAAAATCTCTAAAACTTTTCCATAATCGGATATGGCTAAATAATAATAGCTAGAAATGGGAAGTGATTAGCAGTTCTTGGTTTAAATAATAGGTGAAATAAGAGACATGCAAATGAAACAGAATTTCATGCTCTTTCGTACATGCCTGTAGGGCCAATTTCGAAATTACTGGGCAATCTGGCAGACAAAATGCAGATTCTGATAGGAGTTGAAAGCCCTTTTTACTTTTTCGATTCAGTGCGTTTTCAGCTCTTTGAAGCTTTTAGTCGACTTGTCGATTATATCATTTTCAATGTCTATGGAATTTTAGTTTGATTTCACTTTCACACTTTTATGCGTATATGTGATTATATATGCGTAGCTATACGTACGATCATTGTTCCTGCTTCTCAAGGTACACGGGTTTGATATGTCTATATCGATACCCATTATCTAAAGTAACACGGAGTCTTCCAAAAGAAAAGACCTACGAATCATATACGAAAATTAAATTTTCCATCTCCAGTTAAAGGTATTGTTGCAGATACCGAAAACGACTCACCGTAGACCAAAAAGAATGTAGACCATGAGTTTAGCTGGCTGGAGATCATAGTTTTGGCAGCAAATTTTGGTTGATTGAAGAGAGAGCCGAGCCTCCTAGAATTTTACTTTTAGCCGACAATATTTGCATCAAAACATAATTTTAAATTCAGTTCTTCAGCAAATTAAATTATAAATTTGGGAAAAAATATAAATTAATTCACAGATAATATTATTGCTTTTCACAAGTAAGTTTTTGCTGCAAGAATGAAAAGTAGAGTGCATTTAGATACTCTTGTAAAGTAGAAGGAAGGCATTGTTTGAACTGAAATAAAAAAAAAAAGGTATAGTTAGACTTTCATTCATAATTTTGGAAAAGTAAAATCAAGGTAACTTAAAATAGTCTTCAGACTAAAACGAGGCCCATTTATCCTCCTTTCCACGTGAGCTTTCTGATGGCTCCTTCTTAACCAACCCACCATGAAGCTCCATGGACCCTACCGCAATTACAAGCTCCATTGTCCATGGCCCAAGAAAATGTCGACACAAGATATTTTTTTTTTAAAAAAGAAAAAGAATATGAGATATCCATACCCCACGCATTATTACATGAGGATTATGAAACGGACACGTCCCCGTAAAATGCATCCACAAGACTGTGTCTGTGCCGACCTCTCGCTCCAAATCATTCTAATTCTATTATATTATCGATCGACATAGAATTTGAAAAAGTGTGGCTTTGAACCGTCTGATTGGTCAAAGTTTGTTTTGTTGTACAACAAAGCCAGGGCAGTGGAAAGTGGGGAGGTGACGGCTGGGCCCCCGCTATGAATTTGCGATGTCTACCGGATTGCCTTCCCCTACATATTTTGAAATGGACCACACGTGTATAAGCCTTTCAATTCTTTTCTTAAATAATCCCTGGTCTTGGTTTTGACTTTTGAAAGCTGTCGCTGAACAGTATATTATGCAGGAAGCAGCACATGAAAGCCTCCCTTCTAAAGAAAAAAAAATTCTGGTTGATATAATTAAAAAAGCACTTCCTTTTAATATATAGAGAAAGAAAAAGCGTAAATTTGTATATGTTTCTAAGTAATTCATTTTTCTGAACTAATACAAAATAATTTAAAAAAGAACAGGTCTCACAAAACATACATATTGAATCGCCTATAGGCTATAACAGAAGGAGCACTAGTAGCATGAGAAAAGTTGAAAGAGTTTTTCTCTATCTTGTTACAAAACCAAGCATTTGAAAATTTTAAGTTTCAAATAATTTGATTTTTTTTACATTAAATTGAATTTGTCGTTTACTTTAAAATTTTAATTCGTTAAACAATCTATTAAACTATGTTCATTTGTAAATTACGATGCATATTCAAATTTATAAGTACATAGTCACAACAAGAACTATTTGTTGCTGGATCAAAATCACAAAGATTGGAAACGAAAGCAAAGATGTGATTGTTTTTTTGTGTTTGCTTTGTAAAACTGACGATTAACAGTTTAAGGCTAGACTAAGTACGCAATGCTAAAATTTGTAGCTCAGGTAATAGTAGTGCCAACTTAACGAGTAATGACTAGTTGATTAAGGAAGCAAATTTAATTAGGTGGAGTCTATTTATGAGAAGTGGAAGAGTCAAGTAAGAAAAACAATATTGTTATTGGTTCAGTCGGATTCTGGCCGAATGGTACGTTACCATTTGGATCCATTGGTTGGAGACCTTCTGTGTTGATCTTCACGTAGAAAA
>JANZLX010000001.1:11433526-11452196 GCA_025531955.1 Erythroxylum orinocense
AATTTTCTACTTATTCTTATTATTATTAAATAAATTTTTATTATTTATTAATAATATTAAATAATATCATTAAATTGCTGACTATTTAATATTTAGTTCTTAATAAGAGTAAGCCACAAAATCATATTTTCAAAAATCACGTTATTTTAGAGTTGCAGCAAAATTAGCGTATAGCATTAATGGAAAGTGGCTTTGGTGTTAGCTTTGAAAATGGCTTACAAACGGTCCGTGGGTCAGTCTCACAGATGTTGTACATTTAAGAAAAGGAGGGATCAAATTTTAAGTTAAAAACGACGTCATCTTATTCTTAGATAGAATAAGATAAAAAAAGATTCGAAGAGGATCTAAACTTATCGCCATTATCTCAATTTCCGTACGTTGAAGAAAAAAAAATCACAATTCATTGGCCTTTCTGTTCATCTTAGCTGGAAATGCTTTTTAATGTTTTTAAAAGATGCTCTCCTAAGACGTAAGAAAATTGGAAACTATTGGCACGTCTGCATCTTTGATGCAAATATCGCTGAATAAGTTTTACTGTCCTTGGTTCTATTGCTACAATTCTGATCTCAACTTAGGTTTGCGTCCAAACTGGAGACACGTTAAGCCATGAAAGACAAGAAATACGAGGAAATATAGGAAGGCCCCATCAGTTTTACAATCGTGACTGCTTCTGTGTGTACATATAATATACACGTAGCTATAACAACTAAATCTCTAGTCATTTATGAAACACGAGAATAAGTGTATATAGATTAGTTGCATGACTCCCTAGATTGCCACAGAGACATTTTCTTTTGTGTGTTTAATTAAGAGTTTGGCAAAAAGAACAGAAACGAAGATCAACATGCAAACTATGAATGAGCCATTTTCCGAGAAACAAGGCTATCCATCATTGGCATACTTCTCTTGCATCCCTGTCTCACCCCATTGGCCACCACTTAATAGAAAGAAAATAGAAAAGAAAAAAAAATGAAAACTCTTTCAGACACACAGAAAAGAGAAGGAACATAGAATCAAGATCAAGAAGGGTTAGAGAGACAGATTGTCAGGTATTGAGAGTTACCATCACCCCTGTAGAATTTGTCAAAATCCCATTTATGCAATCTCTTTCAGCTTCTTGGGAAACAACCTTGAACCATATCATTCTTAATTACCAGCAGAACCTTAACATCTTTGATATATACTTACCAGTTCGATCAATATGGATGCAGCAAAAAGGGCCATGTGTCTAGATGATCCAATTAACCCTCTCATTACAACCACCCTGCAGGCTTCGAGCATTCTTGTCCTATCCCACTTTTTTCACCTTCTCTTGAAGCCCATTGGACAACCTGGACCTATAGCTCAGATCATGGTAAGTTCAGCATTTCCTGTATATATTATTTATAACTATTGGTGTCGGTTCCTGGTGCATTCATATATGTTGCCCAACCTACATATGTATCTATTCCATTTAGATTGGTAGTAGAAGAATGAAAGTTCCAGCTGCCATCTTTTTCTCCTTTCCTGGAGTTCATTTTTCCAATTGCAGGCTTGCATTGGAGTGTAAATTTCTGTGCCAACTTACGCAGATGACATGATTTCTTATTTACCAGGCCGGAGTTGTATTAAGTCCAACCTTGTTGTCCCGCATCCACAAAGTGAAGGAATTCTTCATCCAATCTTCTTCAGCAGAATATTATGAAGTGTTTTCGTCAGTTTCTGCCATACTTTTTATTTTCCTGATCGGGCTTGAGACAGATATTCCTTACATAAAGAGGAACTTGCATAGGTCAAGCATTGTTGCTCTTGGTGGGGTGACTGTTTGTGGGATATTCGGGCTTGCAATCTCTTCCTTTATCATCCAATTGTTGAAAGTTCAACATGACAAGCTCACTTTAGTCTATGTTATCATGATAACTCTAGCCAACACAGCCTCTCCCGTGGTGATTCGGTTGGCAGTCGAGCTGAAATTTGCGACCTCGGACGTGGGAAGATTGGGAGTATCAGCTTCTTTGATCAGTGAGATGTCCTGTGTACTGTGGTTCTCTCTATATTTCGCTTTTAAGTCATGGAAAATGTTCGGAAAAGGGATTCTTTTCCTGCTTATGACTGTGGCACTTATCTTTCTGAACAAGTATCTCAACTCTTGGTGCAACCAGCGAAACCAAACCCAAAAATATGTCACCAACGCAGAGGTCTTAGTCATCTTGTTTCTTCTTATAGCCCTGGCATTTTTCATAGAAAAGTATGAATACAACAGTATGATTTCTTGTTTCTTCGTGGGCTTGATGTTCCCTAGGGAAGGCAAAACTACCCGGACATTGTTGCGAAAACTCAATTATGCTGTTCACAACTTCATCCTCCCAATATACTTTGGTTATGTAGGATTTCAGCTCAATTTAAACTATCTCAACAGTTACAGGAACATAATTGTGGCTGGACTTCTGATATTTTTGAGCTTTGGGGGTAAGATAATTGGCGTGGTTGCTGCTTGTCAACACCTAAAGATTCCTAAAGTTGAGGCCGTTTTCCTAGGCCTTTTACTATGTGTGAAAGGGCATGCTGAACTTTTACTCATTCAGACGATACCAAATAGCATTGTGAGTTTCTCCAAACCTATTCATATATGACTAAGGTTCTAAAGGCAGGATGGACCCATTCTAGCCATCTGAATTGCCAATGCATATAAGTAAATATTGTTTTTCCGTAATGAGCTGATATCGCATTTGCTTTGTCTAATAGTTGAAGAATATCTGGAGTCAAAATGCACGCAATTTGGTGGTAATAGTGGTAGTGCTTGACACAATTATCGCCGGACCAGCAGTGGCTGTCATACTAAGGAAAAAGGAAAAGTTCTTTTCTCACAAAACTATCCCACTTGAGTTGCATGATCCAGAGAGTGAACTTCGATTGATGTCCTGCGTCTATGGCTCTCGCCACATATCATCAAAAATAGGACTAATCATGGCGTTGAGTGGATTTCTGAAAGCACCCAGCACAGCGTTCTTGATGCACCTAGTTGAGCTCCCAAAGAAACGCCACAAAAAGAATCTGATGTACCATCAGCTGAAAGATGGAGACCAGTACAGTGATGAGGAAGACTATGGTGGGAATGATGTGCTGGAAATCAATGATGCTGTGGATGCTAATAACATGGACAAAGAACTTTTCGTCCACCAACTAAAGGTTGTTTCGTCCTCTGCGAAAATGTACGAGGATGTCTGTGAGTTTGTTGAGGACTTGCGACTGTCCATAGTAATAATCACATTTCACAAGCACCAGCGTCTTGATAAGAAGATGGAGAGTGGCAAGGAGGTCATGAGAAGCACGAATCAAAAGGTTCTCTTCCATGCCCGTTGCTCGGTAGGAATCTTTGTCGACAGAGGGCAGACAGGGTTTCAGCAACCAAGACCTGAAGTAGTGCAACATGTTGCGGCATTGTTCTTTGGAGGACCTGATGATCGGGAAGCATTGGCATGTAGCAGAAGGATTGCTTTCCATCCATATATCAAATTGACAGTCATCCGCTTTCTAAAATCATCATCGACAGAAAACAATGAACAGAAGGATTGCATTGATGACACAACCCACAATAATGATGAAGTGGTAATGGCTATATCAAGTCAACAGATGGAGACTGAGATTGACAATGCCTTTCTGGGTGACTTTCAAAGCAGGTACCTAACTAGCTAGCTACAATCTCCTTGACTGCATAAAGCTGTAATTCTAATTTTCTTTGCTTCAACAGATACGTGACGCAAGGTTCTGTTGGATACGTAGAAAAGTTCACCAATAATGGGAATGAGACAGCGGAAATTCTAAGAGAAGTTGCTGAGACGTACTCATTGTTCATCGTAGGGAAGGGTGGTCGAGGGCAGTGTCCCATTACCACTGATTTGAGCGACTGGGAGGAGTGTCCTGAGCTTGGCACAGTTGGGGATCTTCTGGCTTCTTCAGAACTTAATATCAATGGTTCAGTTTTGGTCATTCAACAATACCGGCACTCAGATGAATGACATTGGAGATTAGCTATCATATGTGTACATATGTTGTGTATATAAATGCCATTGTGTTGTAAATACACTGGTTCAATTACAATTAGCTTCACGGAATCTGGTGGTCGCTAAGCTAAACAAAATACACGTCTCTCGTATAATTTTGTTACAGGAGATGTAAATTTAACACCAAAACTCAGGGAGGATATAAAATTCTGGAAACTGATAACATCTATCCGATTGTCAATGTGTTCCCAGGTATATACCATCTTTTGTAGCATATACTTGTCATTTGTGCACAAGAATCTTTTGAGAGGCTAGTTTTCTCTCTTTTGCAATAGCGAGATACACTAAATTTAGCAGCAAGCTGGTTACTTCTTTTTTATCATCTCTCTCTAACCGAATAAAGAATTTTGCATTTCTTTTCCTGTAAATATTGGGTCAAAGTTGGAAGATTTTGATGCATCAGACGAAGAATGCAAGAAAAGAAAAAATGGCATCTGAAAGCAAAATGAGAGTATAATTTTATTCTTTGGCTTCCAAGTTTAGTACCTAGCATAAACTTGACACACGAGGGAAGTGACAGCCATTATACAACTCACCGCCCGCCCATACACATCCTGTGCCATGCACTTTCAAGTATAGAGAGTAGACCTAAGAATTTACAAAGTGGCTAAGCATACAACCATTTCCTCAGGACTCCGGTTGCTCTGATTTCAATGGTCCCTTGGGTGAGGATGCACAATTCCCATTTTGAAGGTTGAGGCTGTTTGCCACCATAGAGTCACTAACCAAGCCAACATCAACATTATCCAAGTTGAGCGGGCCTCTGATCCTCCGATTACTGACAGATGTGAAAGCATCAAAAGTAGCATTCATTAGAAGACAAATACCAATTGATTGTACACACATTTTAGGCTGTTGTCAAAATGATAAGCTTACCCATTCAAGCGGTTATTGATGGCAGTCAGGTCTTTTGAAGGGCTCTGATATGCATGAGTACTTTCTCCAACACACGCATAATAACTTTTTGAGTTACTTGAGATCAGCGCATCCATCTATGACAATCAAGCAATAAGAGTTTGTGAAAACAAAGCATGTCTCATACGATAAAATTGACACTCAAAACATCACACTGAACCTTTTTACAGGGAGTAAAATAGGTTATTACATTGACCTCCAGGTTGCGCAAATGTTAACTCCACTTTGTTGTAAAAAGAAACAACAGAAACATAATTCAATGAACACAGAGAACAAAGACATACACATACCTTATTGCTCCGCAATGGGGAAACATACACGTTGTGGGATGCAGATACTTTCTTTGGCGACATGTCAGGGAGACTTGGAAATGGAGACACTTTAGGAGATGCGGGACATTGACCTAATTGACACCCAGAGAAAAAAATCAAAAACAAACTGTGTTAAATAACAGCTGGACGAGCAGTGACTGAAGACAACTTGTATCAAAATAACTCAAATCTATTTTATACGATTACCATCTTTATTGTTACTGCTTTCAGAAACCTGGTTGCCTTTTGTGTTTGTACCAGCAGAATCAATCTCCACCAACAAAGGCTTTACAGCAGGAATGAATATTTCGTTGTAGAATGTTATAATATCAATGTGATCCTGCCCTGTCCTCTTTTTCCAGACAACCTAAAAGGGTTAGGAGTAGGCAAAAGAAGACATAACAACAGAGGAAGTTCATGGTCAATGGCATACCCCTTTTTGAATGGCTACTGACCAATCGACATAAACACTGCGAAAAACTTGTGTTTTACACTGTGGCTGCTTTCTATAGTTACATATAATTTCCCTGAATGTCAGATTCACCTTAGATATCTGCAGACACACCACACAATATGAGAATAAGAAAGGATGATTAGTAAGGAAACAAGTTCCACAAGATGTAGACATCCAAACCTTGGCAACCCCATAGAAGCAACAAAGGACAATTTGGTCTATATGACGATTAAAGAAGAGTGAAGTCCGTTGATTAAGTATTTTTTGAAAAAGACGATAGACATTCTCTCTTATATGCTGCTGTGACTGTTGTAATCTTTCAACCATACCATTGATTCTAATAGCAGCCAATTTGATAATCTGTGAAGGAAGAAAAGGATGAAATAAGTAAGCACAAGAACAAAGTAAATCAAGGAAAGGAAAAAATCAAAGTCAAGTAAAATAGTGGCTTGCAGAATTGTCACTCGGAAAACTCAGAAAATAACATTTTAGTCTTATAAATCTCAACATCGCTTTATGAGAAAGGGCATGGGCGGTCATACTATCTATACCATCTTCTTGAAACCCATGTGACCAAGGGATTTATGTTAACTTCATTTGTGAAGCATAAAAACAGCAACCACAAAGTTCAAACATATTCAACTTACAGGGCCTACAGTTCAAACTACAAAGTCAACTTTCCATCCCTAGGTCTTTCCCCCAGAATGCAGGTAGAAGGCAAGGTCTTATATCCAATATATTAAACGTTTGCCTAAGTGCATACAAGCTCATCGTACTATCTTGCCATGGCACACAGGAGAAACAATAAAAGATATAATGAAATTTGTCTAGCACCTTGCTAAAGAAGATATTTATCCCAGTTTCTGCACATGTTTCCCCTCCTCCTCCAGGGATTGGGCGTGTTGGACTGTAGAAGATCCATAATTAGAATGCAGAAATGAAGTAATAAAGCAGGTAAACAGATATCCTTCTTTTGATGGGCAACACACAAACAGATAATGTTGATTTTTATGGAAATGAAAACATCAAAATTACCTAGCAAATGCTGACTGCAAAGGTGGTGCAGAAAACTTGGATTTTAAATTAGTGTAGGCCAGTCGACGATCTTTCACTGGTGATGTGAAGGAGTTCCTTTCCACTAATACACTCCGGTAATCTGTGCATGGTCTCTTTGGAGATCTTACAACACTATTCTGACCTGAAAATGATTTTTATAGAAATATGGCGCAGTATGCAAACATCTTGAGAATTATGAATACAATTAAAAGAAAATATCCAAAGCAGAACTATAGAACAGAAATTACCAGGACTGCTTTCATGTTTAGGCATAGCTGACAATTGTGGCAATCCTCCAGAAGAGAAGTTCATATGCATGGCAATTGCATCCAAAGATGGCATTGGTTCTGCTAATAAACCAAGACGAGTTATCTCCTCAGACAGAGTTGGCCTCGCAACTGCCAAAGAATTGTACATTGAGGAACCCTTTTCCCACACCATACTCTCCAAAAGTCGCTCTTCCAAAGAATTTAAGTGCCGCCGCAGCTCCCTTGGGAGAGAATCTTCATGTCTAATAAAACTCTCTATCACTTTACTAAGATCAAAAGCTGTGATTCCAGTTCTTTCTAAAACAGCAGGAAATAACATTGTAATGGTCTTATGTGTTGCCAGAACAAGCTCAGCAGAGCATGCAAGCATACACCTGTGGAACCTCTCATTAGTTAACAAAGAGGTCAAATTAGTTGCATGCAATATTTGAGCCTCGGCTGTACACATTGCTTCCAAGACCCTATAATATAGCTTTAGTGCTTCTAATCTTCGATTTTTTGCCCATTCATCATCTGTCAGGATCGTACTCTGCAGGCCAGATCCATATCGGTCACCAAGAGCACAACTTGGAAATATGGCCTCCAATATTATTTGTGCCCTACGTATTACATCATCAGTTACATCCCTGTCACATGATGCTAGGAAGCGCTCCAGCTGTGCTGAGGGTTTTGAAGGAAGAGAGCAGACAACAGTTCGAAGCCATTTTGCAGTTATCATTGCAGTGCTCACTGGTGTAGCAGCCATCTTGGAACATGAAACGCCAAGTATACCATTGGCATGAGAAGCAGGAGAGCGATGGGGAGACAGTGGACTTGTAATAGTCTTTGTTGGGGAGGCCATATGATCAAATTTCCTCTATGCAAAACAACGATTTAGTGACTAAGATTAGCCCAAGTTAAAGTTAAACCAAAAGCTATAAACAAATTGCCTCAACATAAGGGCCTTAGAGAATCATGTGCCACGCACTCAACTCACCTTAGTACCACTTATACAAGGTGAACCTCCAGATAGATTCCCTGAACCGAGTAAGACATCCTCCTCATTTATAAACACCCTCTCATCAAGTTCACCCTTATCACGGACTGCTTCGCTGTAATCCTTCTCTAAGATATCCAAATTTAATTGCAAAGACGATTCTTCCATTAAATCTTGAAAATAGATCAAACCATCTGCACCATAGGGAACAAGAATTCAGTAATATTGGACAGCACGATTCCTCCTAAAAGATCGCAGCGATGCATGCAAATAAATACAGTGCAAACCTGTGTTGAGATTTGCTATATTTTCATTTTTATTCTCTGTCGCTGAAATGGGCATTTTCTTCAAAATGTCTATTATTACGTTATTGGTCTTCTCCACTGTTCTCCTCAGCTCATCTTCAGAGGCATCATATTTGTTGCAAAGAGATGCAAGCAAGTCAACACCTTTATCACCTCTCCTTACTGCAAATATATGTATGCAACAATCAAAAAGAGTCAGAACAAAACATTCCACGCTAAAAATTAAGATACAGCAATGGGAAAGGTTATTACCGAACCATTGACAGTTGTCGTAGCAGAAATTCCTCAAGCGAGCAGGAATGTGCATAATCAAAACAGCCTGATACAGATCTCATTACTTAGTATGAAAATATATTTGTGATGAGACAAGAAACTTAGTTAAAACAAAAGGTAAAGATCATACAGATTGAACACATCCAAATGAGAGAAATTCATATAATTTTAAATTGCACAACAGAAATAATTGCTCCTTCATTTTGTGTAACTAGAGCAGTATAACACAATATTGAAGGAATGGAAAAGGGAAGAAACTAACCAAGACAGATGCCAAGCCATTTGTACAAGTAACCAAATCTTTAGAATGGCCGAATCCATGCACACGGAGTGCTAGAAACAGCATCCATCCAAAACGATAACAATTTGATACGTATGTTGTGTCACCAGAAACTGCCGACAGCTCGTCAAGATTAGCATCACCCGTCAAGAAAAGTTCACGATATGAACGTTTGTAATGCCTTTGTAACATTCAAACAGGATATAAAGTGTTATTAAGTCAAATACTTAACAAATATAAACACTTCGAAAAATTGTAATAAAAAATGCAAGAAATGGAATAAATACTAAATGTCATGTGACTGCACTCCATAATAGGGCTGCTCAAGGGGTGATCGGTAAAGAGATTGGAAGCTTTAGGAATTCTATCAAATAAATCTGAGAAGTTATCATAATGATGAGTTTATCTGAGTTTTTTTTAATTCCTATTATTCAGGACTTTTATCAAATAAATTTACAAATATATCTTTAAAACAAGTTTAACTGTAAAATGTTTACAATATTCCTAAATTTCGAAAAGCTTCACATATTGACGTGTTTATAAATTACTTATTAAAATGTGTACAAATTAACCCAGTGAATATTATCTGAAACCCAGTGAATATTATCTGTAAATTAAGCTGTAAATTGCTATGTGGTGGTTATTGATGCAAAGAGAAGAACAGTGATACCTACTTGCTCAAATTGCTCAAGTGCTCAAAATTAGCTTGCAGCTCCTTTGCCTAATGGGGCGGTAAACACCAATTCATAAATCTATAAACAAGTCCACAAGACTATAATGAACCCCTTTCAAAATTAGACATAGTAAATACCTCAAGTCTGCTCTCCCAATCTCCACCATACAAATTACTTAGAGTTGGACCAGCCTTGACCACAAACTGAGGTAGCTCCTTGAAGAAGTCTGCAACACTACAAGGTTTACAGCAAAATAGTCAAAAACCAGCTAGGAATAAAAGTTGTCAAAATTTTTCTGCACCTAAAGGAGTCCATACTTCAGCTTGGCACATCTCAGTATTCTGCATAGTGTGAGCCCAGTATCATCAGAATTCTGCTGCTCATTAAGTCTTTTCTCCTGGCTCAACCTCTTTAAAGAGTATAAAACAAATGCATGCCAAAACCTCTCTGCTTCCTCGAACTAGGAAACAAAATTCAGTCCCATCAGTTTGTCAAACTATTTCCTAATGAATAGATCAAAAGAAACATTAAAGATAAGTTGCAAAACTTACCGTGCCATTACCAAAAGCTGAAGCACTAGTTAGCAAATGTTTTGTTTCTCTGAAGAGCTTCATAGCTTGTGTACAAGTATTCTCATCCAAAGCCAAACCACTCTGGCCAAGAAATCCGACGTTGTACTCAATAACCAAAAAAGAAGAAGACATAGTTGTAACCACCAAATATATCTTGACAATATGAGAAAAAAAAAAGGTACCACCCATAAAACCAAAATTGCAACACTTCAAATAAAAAATCACAACGGTTTATACCTTGCAAAAGACTGAGAAACGGGCTTGTATTCCATCACCTTCCCCTCCATTGTCACGCGCAATACTGGTTGTTGTATTGGAAAATTTGGGGTCTTTTTCCATGTTATCTGAAGCCACTGGACTCATTCAAAATCTTGAAGGAAAAAAAAATCAGTTTCCACTCAAAGCAAATTGGAAACAAAAAATAGAGCGTCCACAATGAAAAATGTTATAACATACGATACCCATCAAATCCAGACATTAGATCAATAGAAAAATTAAACGCCCCAAAATCAAAAACTTTACACTACATATACGTGTAATTTCCTTAATTTAACACCCAGAAGTCCATATTTCAACAAGTACACAAACATACACACAAGTGGAAGCCGAATTTGAACTAAGAAAACGAAGGCTGAGGAATTGGTACACAACAGGAAGGAGAAACATATGGCTTTGAGAAAATCTGTTAAAAGGAACCTAATTGACCTGCAGATCCAACTCCAAACTAGCCAAACCCTAGCTCAAGCTCCTCCAATAATGGTCTAAACTTTCCAAAAAATCAAGCACTACAACAACAAATCCAGAACGAAAGAGGAAATCTAGAACTATTAACCCTCTGTTTTTGTCACTTCCTCAGTTTCGCTCTCTATCAGAGGCTCTTTCTCTCGCTCTCTTTTTGAGGAAACCCTATCACAATCTCTCTCTCTCTACAAGCGCGGGAAAATCCAACATGGATATGCACATACATACATGTCATGGCGGCAACGCATGCATCTACATCCAATTGGGAGATGCCACGTCTCACGTTTCTGTTGTTTTACCGCCAAAACAACTCAATTGTTAATAAATTTATTCTCCGTCTAAGTCGCCGTTATCTCGGAGAAGGTGAAAGATTGACGGAGTCAGTGGAATCGACTGTTACTGGCCTCGGGAATTGGAGGTGTCCGTTACTTTGTGTAGGGGCCCAACTACTGGAACTAAAGCTTTCCGTTGGGTTAAGGAAACAATAGATTTGAAATAAATAAATATATTTTTAATCTTTTAGTTTTGAATTACTGAATTGATCAACGAATAATAGGTTGAAGACTCCATTTGCGATACAGCGTCGTATCTTCTGTTCTGTGATCTTTTCTTTGTTTCGTTTGTTGCGCTGTGTTCCGTGTACTTCGGCTTCCAACTAGATCTCTCCCTGTTATTCTCCGTCGCAGCTTCCGGTCACTTCTCCGCTGCGGATACTCTACCGTCGTCGCCTCTTTCTTCGACTTCATCCTCTCGCAATTAGTCTCATCTTTTCCTACTTCAACACCATAGCTTCTCTAAAATAGCTCTTTCTGTCTCTATATTTGGATAGACTGTAAGGGTTAGTTTATTTTATGGATACGTCAAGTCTATTTCTGTTCGGTAGTTTCTAATTATGCATATAGAACCTTAGATGAAATGGGAAGTGCTGGTGTGAAGTAGAAATGGCTACTTGCTGATGTTAATTGCTTCTTGATATTTCTCCACTTTAGTAGGTTGAAAGTAGTTGGGAAATTGAGATGTTAAAGGGAAGTGCTAATGTGGTGGAGAATCTGGAGTTGAGACTGAGAAAAGGGGTTTTCCCCAAAAAGTGGTCAAGCAACAATATGTCTCTTCTTCTTTGTTTAAGTATACCATTGAAAGTTGAAGCAGACTACCCCACTTTTAATTTGAATGGATCTATCACGAAGCAGGGATAGAACAGCTATAAATTTTCTCACTCTAGTAATTAACAGAACCAAAGTGAAGATTTTTTTTGTGTCGGACTGCAATCGGGAGACGAGAAATAAAAGGTTTCTTTTTTTGGAACCTAGAGAACATCGGGGCAATAAAGTCTGTTAATTTCGAAATCAGGAGATGTAGGTAACACAATGGAGATGTGCAGAAATCATGTTTTTTTTTTCCCCGTAATGTTATTAATAGTATTTGTAGTTGCATTATCATAGGTGGAAAACTGGTGGGAGTGAAGGTTCCAACTTGAAGAGTTATTGCCTTTGCTTTTTATCTGTACTAACTTTTTCGAACCCCGAATCTTAAAAAATGCAAAATTGTTGTCGGTAAAATTCTCTTGGCCTGTCAAGGCCGTGGTTTGAGTCAGGCTTCTGGGTTTTAAGTGAACGTTGTTGCAGTATAGCTCAGGAGCAGTGTTAAAATTTGGAAAGATAAGTGATGTTAGGGAGTGTTGTTAGCATTACCTATGATTAAACTTCTCTTGCAAAGTCTGTTGATGCTTTTCATAATTTGTTTTGCAGCATGAAATTGTTAAATATTCATACACTCTTGCTATTCTCGGCAATTTTCCGTCTCATTTTGATTATGTATGGAGAATGGCAAGATGCCCATTTGGAGGTTAGATACACAGACGTAGATTACATTGTCTTTTCTGATGCTGCTGCATTGATGGCTTCTGGGCAATCTCCTTATAAAAGAACCACATATCGATACTCGCCTTTGCTTGCTCTCTTACTGACTCCTAATTCAATCATTCATCATTCTTGGGGGAAGTTCTTCTTCTCTACTTCTGGTAATTAAACTTCTAAACTTCTGGGAGGTGTTTTTTATTTCAGTCAATATTCTTAGATGTTTATGACTTTTTACCTTCCAGATTTGCTTGTTGGATTATTTATCCACAACATCTTGAAGCAACGTAAGGTGCCTGAGGTTTTATGTCTCTACTCTGTAATGTTATGGCTCCTTAATCCATTTACTTTCACCATTGGAACTCGAGGAAACTGTGAGCCTATCGTTTGTGCGATGGTTTTGTGGATCTTTATCTGCCTTATGAATGGTATGTATCTGCTTCTGTTCCCAAGAAGTTGCTTAATGTGCAGTTGATTTGTCAAGATGTTTTCTTGTTAATCTATGGCAAATATTTTATCCATATCTTTTTTGTAAACTTAATGAAGTAAATGGAATCCTACACGGTAGTAATGTAGTATCTAGTTCCGGTTTCCATTTGCAAGGTTTTATAGGGAATGTTTGCTTGCAATCTAAATGTTTCTTCGCATTCTTAAATTTCATTTACTTTAATGTTTCAAACTTGAAGATACTTTTCTGATAGTCAGAAAAGGATGAGAGTTTAAGAAAATTTTCTTTATTTTATGTTATGGCTCTGAGATGGCCAAGAAAGGCGAAGATCAGAACTTTGGGAGAGGAAAGTCTCTGTTTGACCTTAAAGGTGTTTTGTGGTTGATTCCAGTGCCCATTTAACTTCAATGTTTGCTGTTTCTGCTGTGCAGGTAAAGTTATACAAGCTGCAACTTGGTATGGCCTTCTTGTCCACTTTAGAATATACCCTATAATTTATGCACTTCCCATCATTCTGTGCCTTGATCGAAAATTCTTTCAATATGGACAAAAGCCTCTCCTTATGAACTGGAAACCTATTCAAAACAAGACACATCAATACAGCATGAAGTTTTTCAGTCAATACAATGTATCCGCTGCATTGAGAGACATATTTACAAAAGAACGAATTATGTTTGGACTGGTCTCAGGAACTGTTTTCATCCTTTGTACTACTCTTTTCTTCTATATGTATGGATGGGAGTTCTTAAATGAGGCACTCTTGTACCATCTTACTCGCACAGATCCAAGGCATAATTTCTCAATCTACTTCTATCGCTTGTATCTCCACTACGAGCACGAGTTTTCATTGATGGAAAAGCTGTTTTCTTTTATACCTCAGTTGATAATACAAGTAGTTTTCATTTGCTGCTTTGCCCAAGATCTTCCATTTTGCGCGTTTCTGCAGACAATGGCATTTGTGGCATTCAATAAGGTTTGTCTTCTATGATTTTGATCAATCTTTTATAAACTGCTAAATTTAGCCTTTCATATCTATTAGATATTGGAAATGAGGAGAACTACTCTTTTCATCGGTGACACATAATTGCACAATCCCAGTGATCAATCGGAATGCAATAATCTCTATTGTTGTTATAAATGCTAGTATGTCATGTGGCTCTTCTCTTTAAACAGGTGATCACTGCACAGTATTTTGTCTGGTTTTTTTGTTTGCTGCCACTAATATTGCCGTGGAGCAAAATGAAACTGAAATGGGAAGGCCTATGCTGCATGCTATTCTGGTTTGGAGCTCAGACTCATTGGTTGATGTGGGGTTACTTGCTCGAATTTAAGGGAAAAAATGTGTTAATCCAGCTGTGGTTGGCAAGCTTGGTGTTCATGGTTGCCAACACCATTGTATTGATCATGTTTATAAGGGGGCATAGATATTCTCCAATGTTTAAACAGTTACAGCCTGCAATTTCCAGAAACGTAGTTAAATCCGAATGAGCATTGAAATCTACAGGATCTTTCGTCCTGACATGGAAACTTGAAATGTTCATATTGTGCGGAGGATTTTGCATTGTATCATCTTATACGAATTTCATGCACTTTTTCCACCCCTCTGTTTCGTGACTCTACGGTCAAAAATTATACAAAGTTGGTGCCAAAAATTCATTGACAATTGAACAGAAACCCCAATTACTTGAACAAAAATAAGGAGAGACTGGATTTTGGAAGGCCCAAGTTCCACGAAGTGCTTGCTTTAGTGGCAATATTTGGATATTTTCAACCTACAGGAATCTGCCGAAGGCCTGTCAGAATTCCACAACTTCATTTGTGAAGGCTGAGTTGGTGGCTGGAGCATTCTTCCCATTCTTCATCATTTCATTAAATATGTAATGGTAAATAAACGTGATGAAAATGATTAAAAAGAAAAAAAATGGTACATGTAAAGCATTTCATCTAACGTCCAAGCCTGTCATTTAGATTTGCGAACCATCCTTCAGCTCAAGTGACATGGTGACGAAGAGAGTGCATTTCGTATCTGGCAGTACATAGAATTTTCCTGACCCCACTGGCTATGTAGGATCTTATGTTGGATAAAAAAGAACATTGCCTGGTAATTTGATTGCACCCTGCAGCAAAATGTTTCTGTAAATGTCTGCTGACATCATTAGAAGTTAAAATAGTATATGAGAGGCTAAGCGAAAGCATAAGAGAGGGGTCATTGACAAAAAGGTGACTTCTTCATCCTAACTTATAATAGTATTAGGTTTTCTCACATATTAATGAACTTGTTTTGTAGGCTTAATAAGATTTGTACTTCCTGCAACTTCAAGAGTGAAATGAGGTTTACTCAGATTGATTTTCTTTTTTACTGTTCTAGAGATGATAGGTCTAGTCATATGACAACTTCACCTCCATTCTTGATGTCTCTTCTCTTCCTTCTAAGTAGTTTATCATCTTTTGATAATACAGCTGAACATAAATCTGCTCTAGTTTATGTGATAGGTTCATCTTTCGGGTAAACTTCTAGGTTGGTTTAATTTAAAGGTCGAGTTAGAGATGAGTCTAAATAAACTCCTAAGCGAATTCATAGGTGAAAACACTAATTTTTTATCTTTCCCCAGAAGATGAGAGTGAGTGGGACTTAAAGGTAGACATTGGGAGAGGGAGACAAAAGCTTCAATGAGAGATAAATGTAAAACGATATCCTATCTTCTCAAGTAAAGGCCCTCTTACATTATAACAATCCACTTCTTTTAAAGCAATTGTTGTTAAAGGAAGAGACGTTATTAGAGGTAGAGATAATCAATCAACAGGTCTTCATATTTCCCCTCCATTAGCCCATTAGAAGGAGGATGTCTTAGAGAAGAGAAAGAGGGCAAGTTCCCAACCGCCTATATCGTTCCAACAAGCCCCTAAGACTCACCTAATCATCTAGATTGATGTCGATGATAAACCAATGCAAGGTTTGGAGCACCCTATCCCAGTTTGGGTGTTCCAACCTTGTCCTCCTTAATTTAGTTCACACAACATAAGTAAGAGAATGAGATTTAACAGAACTTGGTTGGAACTAATAAACTAAAACAGAGGATCTAATCCCTTAAAGCAGAAGGCTCATCATCTGCCCTAGACCAGTGAATTATAAGGGTATAATTGTAAATTATGAGGGTAAGAAACTCCCATCCTCGGTCTGTCTCCAAGTGGGATATCAGGTTCAAATAGTTGACATTCAAGAAAGTTATACTTAATAAATAAACGTATTGTAGCTGTTAGTTTATGCCTTAAGCTAATCAATTTTGTAGCTTAGTGAAAAAATAAATTTAAAGGTATTTTCTATCTTATACATTTTTCATATATGGGATAATTATACATTGCAAATAAAACTATGAGATTATAATAATTATAAGATTCATATTGTATTTATATATAATTCGTAAATTGTTCTTAGTTATTGTTCTATTAAAATTAGACACTAGAAGAATACAAAAAGACTGGTACATATTTTGTTTTTCCTTATGAAGGAATTAATCGATGTTAGATGATACTTAAACAAAAATGTGAATTCTTGTTAGAGAATAAGTTAACTAAAATGACCACATACAAGAAATTCATTTAGAACATTATATGAATGTCTATGAATATTCTCATTGTGATGAATATATAAGTAATCATTTAACATGAGATCTCTAAAGTTATCTTGTATAAGGATTGTTATATTTTAATACTACTTATAACTTATCTTAAATATGGATAGTTTAGTCATTAAATGTATCATTAACAATATAGAGGTAGTTGAATGATTCAGATATGATTCATCACCCTAAAGTCATTATAGAGAATGTTTCATTATTTTCGATTAGTATTGATTTGGAAAATAATTGACCAAAGTGGAATAATGTTTTTATAAATAGATTACAAATGTCAATAATTGAATATGATTGGACTCAAATAGAGAAGAATTAATTTCATGCTCTATATCTAATCGAAACATTGTATGATGAAAAGATTTAATTATATATAAAAATCATGCACGAAAAGGTTAGTCAAAACTACTTTTGATATTCCTAAATACTTTAGTGGTTATGATATGTTGTTAGACGTCAATCTTGATCTATGAATATAACTTGTTTAATTAGAGAATTAAAGATAAACTAAAGGAGTTTAATTTATCTAATCCTAAATATGATTTAAGGTTATAATTTATATCCATTACCAATTTTTTTGAAAACTTAATGGGTCAGAGATAAAGAATAGGCTCAAGAGAATAAGGTGTTTTAATCAAGTTGAACTTGATTGTAAAATTTGATAAACTTTATGATTATGTTGGATCCCGTTTTCGGAATCCAACCTTCTTCCGGGAACTAAAAATCGAAAAACAAAAAGGGTGAAAGCGAAAGAACGAATCACAAAGCAAAAGTGGGCCAAATGGCAAAACGAATGAATGGACGGAAATCAAAAGCGAAAGTCAAAGTGAGCGAAATCCGAAGAAAATCAAATCGGAACAAAAAGTGAAGGAATCGAAATGTTCAGAATCAGAGAAAACAAAAATGCTTAAGGACGAACTCTTAACTCCGATATCTGAAAACGCATACTTTAGAAGAAAACAAACAAACGCGTTAGAAAACTATAAGACGATCCTGATCTAAACCAATCCAAATCGATATAAACTTTTTATTTTACTTTGTTCCATTCAATATCATTCAAAACAATTCAATGTCCCAATTGAAATTCATCAATTCCCCAACCTCAAATCGTTTAATTCTTCATATACAAATCATAACCATCAATTCATACACAAAAAATACTTCAATAATTCAGACCAACCATCACAATCATCGGACCTCCTGTCCGGAATCCCAACACATTCATATACCCATAACATTTCACTAATTTGCAATCATCAAAATCATCGGACCTCCTGTCTAGAATCCAAACACAATCAAATCATACTATATATGCCATATCCATACACACATGTCTATCCCGATTCCATACGTAAAATCCATAACTCATTATTCACATTCCAAAATAAACACATTATAAACTTTAATGGCATTTTCAAGTTACAATACAACATCAATATCTAAAATCCGAATATATACACAAATCCATATCTCAGATGCAAATACAAAGATACAACTCCAAAATACACAAGATACAAAAGTTCTAAAATTCTCAACATGACTAAGATCTAAATCTTACAACAAATTAACTTTAAAACAAATCATATAAATAACGAACGTACGTCTTGAATTTTTTTCATCTGATCTCCTTCTTGATACCTGAAGGTGGGGATGAAAGGGGTGAGCTTTACAGCTCATAGATAACATGTTTATAACAGAAAAATAAGCAAAAACTATTTTCAAAACTCATTGTAATTTCATAAAATTCCACTATTGAAAAATCAAATGCTTATTTCTCCAAAATCTCAATTTTCAAAAATTCACGAACAATTTCAAATCATGTATGCATCAAAATTATAACACAACACAAGCACATAGCACATCAT
>JANZLX010000001.1:11508660-11524477 GCA_025531955.1 Erythroxylum orinocense
TCAATTTGATGCATAAGTCATCAATTCATACTAATTCCAAGATATTTACATCACTAATTTCCAAAATCCCCAAATTCTAAATTAAACCTAAACCAATTCAATCAAATTCAATATCATATTTAACTTAATTTCTCACATTGAGCTTATAAAACATCAATTCCTCACATATTCAAGCTATTTCAAACTCCAATTTTGAAAATCCCCAATTTTTAAAATTAGCCTAAACCCCCAATTTATAATTTTTTAAATTAAACCTCACTTAAAGCATAAACATCAAAATTGACTTCAGAAATCTCAAATTCATCATTCATCCAAGCTATCTAAAGCATCAATTTCAAAAATCCCCAAAGTTCAAAATTTGACATAACCCCAATTTCAAATTAATCCAAAATTAACCATAATCATAACCTATTCTCTTCAATTAATCATAGATAAACTAAATCCATAACCATTCCAAGCCTAATCAACCATCAAACAAATCAAAAACTCAAAATTCAAACTTTCTCTTTCTTACCTTTTTCTCTCTCTATTTTCGGATTTCACCATGTTGCAAGCTTCCATGTTCTTCTTCCTCACTTTCCCCCTTGAAAAGAAACGAAAACCCCTTTGGAAACTCAAGAAAAATCGAATCTCTCTTCTCTTCACCATGGCCGAACCACCTCTCCTTCTTTTTCTCCTCATCGTTTTCTTCTCTCTTCTTTCTCTCTTATTTCTTCTCTTATTTCTCGTAAGTTTCAGATGCCTTATATGACAGGTCATTAATGAGTTCTCTCTTATTTTCTTCTTGTTTATTCTGGAACCTTCGTGCCTCTTCACTAGATGATTGCCACATGTCTTGTACTTAACAAAATATCTACTTATTTTTTTATAACAACCTTGAAACTTAAAACTGATGTCTTAACTCCTTGTTCGGGTCTAGTAAAAGAAGCAATTTTAATCAGACTTTAATCAGATCGATCGGTTGAAAGAGATCGATCGGTTGAAAGCACAAAATAATGATGGCCAAATAAGGAAAGAGGTCGGTTGGCCTCAGAAGGATCGATCGGCCAGCATGAATCGTTATGCCTCAGAAAGAGCTATCGGTCAATCAGAAATTCAAAGTCGCTCGACCAAAGCAAACAGGTTGAGCGATCAACAAAGAACAAAGGTTGCTCGGCCATAACAAACAGACCGAGCAAACAAGCTGAGCAATCAGAAGAGCAGAACGATCAAAGGCCGAAGGACTCAGAAGTCGGTCTTTAAAAAATCAGATTGATCGACCAAAACAAAGGTCGATCGGCTAAACATCAAAGTTCAGTCGGACAGAAGAATCAAAGTCGGTCTTCACGAATAACCAAGCAACTATCACAAGGGATTTCAAAGCAAGTTCGGTCGGCCACAATGACTGAGCAACTAAAGCAATGAAGCGGAGTTGGTCTCAGTCAAACAAATGAGCTTGGTTAGATCAGTTAAACAATATGAGCTCGGCCTGCAAAGAAGAGCTCGATCAACAATGAGGAGCTCGGTTAGTGAATAAGAAGCAATGAAGTATTCTTCACATATCTAAAGGCCAGTCGGCCAAATGAACAAAGGTCGGTCGGTCACACGAGCAATACCAAATGAATAAGGGTCAAACGACCCCGAAAGAACGATCTGCCAAAAGAAACTCGGTCGGTCGCAAGAAAAGTGATCGGCCTAAAATCAAAGCTCGGACAAGAATAGAGTTCGGGAATCGAATAACAAATCGGTCGGCCAAAATGATCGAGCTGCTAACACAAGAAAAGAGGTCGGTCTGTCACAATTTGACCGAGCGACTAACACATTGAAACAAGGTCGGTCACAACACAGGTCGGTCGGCCAATATGGCAGAGCGGGTACGCTAAACGATCGCAGAAAAGCTTGGTCGGGCGCTTGCCCACGCCTAATCCAGCCTTCAAACTTCTAACACTCATAATGTCTTCCACCTAATACACGGCTACTTCCTCCTTTCTCACTTCATTTTTGTATGGCTTCTCCTACAAGACTTACTAACTTACTTAATACTTAAGTCTCCCTTCATTTTATTTAACTAACTAACTTAAGGCTTAGGCCCACTTAAGCCCAAGCTTCCATCTTTCTCATTTAATTACAATATAAAAAGGTTAAAAGCCCACTTGATTCACCTTAAACCTTAACAACATATATAATCTTCCTAATGGCCCTTTTATCAACTTATTCTATTTAAATTCTACCAACTTAATAAAACTCTAATTTAACTCAATTCTTTCAATTAATTCAAAAATCCACACAAGCTCTAATTACATAATCCCCCATTTCATATTTCTTAACATAAGCAATTAAAAATCCTCAATTTATTCCAACCAAATAAACAAAGTATCAAACTAAAACCTCAAAATAATGTAAACATGTTTATTGATTATGAAAAAGGAATCGGGGCCCAACACTCTCATTGACATAATTAAAAGGAAAATTGGTCATTAGAACAAAAAAATCCTCTCTTATGTACGTAGACTTTAACTTGTTTATATTATACTGATACACATTCATTGAACATCCCATATGTTTTTGCCATTGAATCTAATCAAGGAAGTGAAGAAATTATTGAGAAACTTCTTATGGTCAGGCTTATAAGGGAAACAAACAAAGCCAAAGTAAATTGGCAGGAAGTGTGCTCTCCTAAAAATTAGGAGCGTTGGGTAATAAATCAATTAGAGCTACCAAAAAAGATGCTTATGGCAAACAGAAATGGAAATTGTTTAAAGAGTCTAACTAAATATGGGTAAAATGGATGCATTCTAAAATAATTAGTGATCATAATTTATGGATCATTATAGGTAATGCATCTTATTCTTAGAACCTAAATCAAATGTTGAAGTTGAAGAATGCCTTGATCCAAGAAATCATAGTTAAAATAGGAAATGAAACAATAACATGGTTTTGGTTTAACAATTGGGACAAACTTGGTCATCATTATAAGCTTCAAGGATTGGAAAACCTCAAACTTCTTATTCCATACGGTCAAAGAAATCATTAAGGAGGGAGATTGGCACTACAGATATAAAGGTTTCAATTTGATTATGATTTTTGTTCCATCTTACAAACCAATACTAGTTCAAGAAGATAATATTATGTGGATGGGAAGTAGCTTAAGATGCTTCACAAATAAATAGATCTGAAATTATTTAAAGCTCGCTTTGAAAGAGTAGCAGTAACCATGTGTCGTTCAAGAATAACTCCCCCAAAGCTTCTGTCCTTCAATGGTTACCATTCAAAAATAGATTACAAACCATGGATAGATTATGTAATCTTTGTCTCCAAGCCACCTAGGAATTATGAGCATCTTCTGCTGCAATGCAACTTCACTAGTATGTTTTAGCGTGAAACTTGAAGGATGTGTAGAATCCATTTCTTTACTTAAAGTTGGTCTCAATTAATTAATTAGACTGAACATGTAGGTTACATACACTAAGGTAACCTAAAAACTTTCAAGTTAATGCTCAGTTATGGAATTTATGTCACTTGGGAGGAGAGAAATATAAGAACTTTTCAAAATCTAAAAAGTAATATCTAAGACTTCATATTGTGTACCTTCACGTAGATAAGAGATACGATCATTTCTAAGGAGATCCTTAAGGGCATGAATAATGAAGTGGCTGTTATTTGGAATGTATTCCAACATCTTATCATCATCGGGGTTTCAAGTTAATTCAGCACTAAAGTCTTTATGTTGTAGTTAGAATGGTTTGCCAAAGTTTATTCTTTTCTTGCTCCCCTAGTCCAATAGGCAACAATTTCATTCTTGGAAGTAGTTCCCTCGACTTACAAATTATTTTCTTTCGCATTAATAGTAATCGGTTGTATCCTCTTAAAATCAATACCTGTATGGGTCAAGGAGAGTCGACCACAAGTTGTAGCAGTCTGGAAAATAGTTTATTGGTGGTTTTAGCTGGGTTAAGATACTATGGTTCTTGCCTTGGCATTTTCAGCCAAGTTTTTCACATTTTCTTGGAAAAAACATACTGAAATAGACGGAGGCTAAAACTTGAAGCAATGGATGATTCTACATATTCAAGATGGATATGTTTATCACGCTTGTTCATTGGATGCCATCTAACAAATATTTCTGACTGTACCGGTTCAACTTATGTCCTACATGAATGGGCTGTAGGATGTTTCCTTTACACCAAGAGGTGTTTCAGCTGTTACTTTCTGCTTATTCAGCAATCAGTCTCGAAGAGGGTACAAACTAACTGTCAGTTTACTACTCTTCAGCGAACCTTTGCAACTTTCTCCAACATTGTCTTTTAGTAACTAAAGGTTCCCAAGCAGAGTAGAGCAAGGAGAAGTTTGGTTAAGAAGATTAAGAGCACTAGTAAGAGAATTGCCAAGATAAATCAATAAGTGTGAGATGATTTTATAATTAATTAATTTTTCATAATTAATTGATTGAAATTTATAGCAGAGAAAGAAATTATTTCATCAATTTGTCTCACCTGCTCATTAATTCTTCTCTTTCTTTAGGTTTGTTCTTTAATCTGTTCGTATCCTTCTCTCTCTTTTCTTTTCTTTTTTTTTAGTTTTTGTTTTGGTTCTTCTTTGTTCTTTTCACCTATTCCAAATCTTCATTGCAATTTCATGCTAAAAGATTGAACGTTTTGTCATATTTGCTCTTTTTTTTTAATTTGCTTCGAGCTCTTATGTACTTTGATTCGGTGGGTACCGTTTGGTTTTGAGAGACCTGAAGGTTATCTACTGGGTACAATAATGTACGGTCTTTTTATTATCTATTCAATTCTACAATGAGGTTGATATAAGTCTTGGGATTTGTGTTCCTATCTTGTATTCAATTTCATTACATCCTTTTCACGACATTTTAAAAGTTGCAGTGTTTTCTGTTCTGGGAATGGCAGGTTATAATTTTTATATTTCCATAAGTTCTTCAAATTTTTATTTTTGAAAATCCGCCACCGAATGTGTCTTTCTCTGAGTTGTGACCCCAAGAAATTTTGAATCTTCTTAATTAGATACTTCTGTTAGTGACAGATGTGATTAAATTGTTTCTTGTCTTTCTATCTTTGGTCGCGAATTAGGATTAGTAACGGTAGTGCAATTATATCTATTTGGTTGCAGATTCCCAAAGTTCTTCATTTGATTTTCGTGATTTTCACTTGAATAACTTGCAGTAGTTTGAAAGGTTGTTAATGTCTGTTTTATTGGTCATTCTTTTAATCTTAAGTGTAAGAGTTGAAAATGGTTCCATAAAATACCTGAATTAACATGTTAGAGAAGTTGCGTAGTTGATCTATGTCATTGAAATTTGCCACAAGGATACTACTATACTTAACATATTCAACCAGGCAGAGTTCATTTTCCTCTACATGGTTGCAGGTAACCCAGCTTATTCTACTCTAGAGAATGTCTTCAGGGTCAACATCCAAGACCAAATCCAAAGATAAGACCTATACCATGTCCAACAAGGAATACCAAAAGGCATCCATTAAGCCCTCTGGGTCTACTAACACTACAGCTGCCAGTCCAGCAAGCTGTGATGACCCCATGTCCGGGACTTTCCATCCTCTTGAAATTCCATCTGGTGCTTCACCCTCACCTTTAAATGATAGTGGATCTTTCAGGATTATTGATGACACTGATGAGCATTCCAGTAGCCTTCATGAAACTGTACCTGAGTATGACTCAGTTTCCAACAATGGGAGCTGCTCTGGTGATTCAGAAGACCTAAAAGAGAAGTTAACAAACTCTACTAGGTTGTCTAAATGTGCCTGGACTAGAGAATGATAACCGTGAGAAGATTCGTTTAAAAAATGAGAAGAAACACTAGCGTCAGAAAGCGAGGCGGGCCCAAGAGTTGCATGAACGTTGCACTGGATATCTAATGTCAAGAAAGCTAGAAGCATTGTCACAGCAACTCGTGGTAATGGGGTTTTCCTCTGATAGGTCAACTGTGGCCCTTATCCTAAACGATGGCAGATTGGAAGAATCAGTCAACTGGCTTTTTGAGGCAAATGAAGAGGAAGCTCATAACAACAAAAGTAAGTTTGTAGGTGGTAGTGACTTAAAAATAGATATTAGTGAGGAGCTTTCTTGGATGTCGGAAATGGAGGTGCGTTTCAAATGCTCAAAGCAAGAAGTTGAAAGGGCTGTTGTTGCTTCTGAAGGGGATCTTCTGAAGGCAGATGAGACATTGCAAGCACAAAAGAGAGAAGTATTTGCTCCTCCAATCCGAGAAGAAACATCTGTTGCCGAGAAGCTGAACAAACCCCCAGCGAAGCCTGTCTCTACTGCCTCAATTATGTTACAGCCGAGCATGGACGAAAGAGACGTAAATTATATGAGAACAGGAAGCATATTGCCAAATTATGCAGAACCTGCAAGCAGACATTTGCACCTTTTGAATCAGTGGAAGGCACTGGCTGATAAGAGGTGGGCTCCTACAGGATCAAGCCCTTCGTTCTCAACAGCTGTTGACCTGCCTTTTCAAGTAACACCTGTATCAACAAAACTGGAGATCCGGAATGGTCTTACTGGAGATGAAGTGAACAGTTCTCAGCAGATGATGAGGGAACCAATAGTTATTGTGCAGCGACCACAATCTGTAAATCCCATGCAAAATCCACTTCCTGGAATAAGTTCTTACCTTCTGTACCAACACCTGGATGGTATTCAAATAATATTTCGGGTGCAAGCATAATCGTGAATGGTAAATTACTTCAAAGCACTGGAAGCCTTAACCGTGTAAGTCAGAATTCAGAGCAATTCTATCATCCAGTATCATATAAAGGAACACAGGTAATGTCTAGTAGCCCAGTGGATTTCACATCCAAGCTGGGAGGTTCATGGTGCATGATGGGGAAATCTCTTTTAGTTCCTTCAGATCCCCATGGTTCGCATGGTACGGTAACTCCAAATTCACCATCACTTGCGGTGCCATCATCACTTGGTCTATTTACTGGCTGGGGCTCAGCAAGAACTTCAGGTTTATCTTCACATGTTGATTGGAATATAGGGGGTTTGATACCTGATTTAGACTACACCAGTATAGATTGGACTTTGGATATGAACCTGTTAGCGGAGTTCAGATCTCCTGTTCAATATTATGGTATCTTAGTATGTCCAATAAATCTCAACCGTTTATTTATGTGGGACCGCATGAGGCCCACGTAAGATCTGCAAAATAAATTATTAAAATTTCATAAGACATAATAAGATAGAGTAAAACTAAACAGAAGATCTAGTCTCCTATTAGCGACCAAGTCGAGTGGGTTGTGGCTAGGGCTAACTTCACTGTTGAGTAAAAGTTCTGCCCCGAGGATGAGCAATACAAGTGGGTCATGGATACCAGGATTACGGGATGGTGGAGTGTCACAAGAAACATCTCAAGCTATAGTCTGAATGAATGGACCTCTCCTTTTGCAGAAAAGGACATATTTAGTCTGCCTAGGCGTTATGTTACCTCTCCTTAGGACTAAAGGATAGGACTTTGAAACGGGAGAATTGAAGCAATGGTTGAGGCTGCTTTGGATGTTGATTGTGGTTGAGGCCGGGTTGAATGTTGATTGTTGTCTCTTGTTTCAGTCGTAAATGCTTTTACTCGTTCTGGCTTTACATGACCCCTTCTCCAGTTCATTGCATGTGTTTTCTTACAGTCTGTACTTAGATGTTAGCAAATCTTTCTAATTCCCCGTTGCCTCGTTATGCTTCAAAAGCATGATCCCTTTTTGAGATTTTGCAAATTAATAATAATTATAAATTATAAATATATGATACGTCAATAATAATGTAATACTTAATAAAGAAGATTTTAATTTTATTAAAATTCACATCCACTTAAAATTTATTTCAAACGTTTTTAAAATACGAAGATTTATTTTAAAGGCTCAACTAGTAAAAATATTAAATATTAAATTTCACTTTTAGCGTTTTTCTGTTTCTGACAGTTACGATTTTGAAGATACTTGACGAAATTATACATATACTCATCATGCAGGTTCTTATCTCCAAAAACAACCCTCATCTTCTTGGCATTGTCCAGGTAAACATGTCTGTTCTCATCAACCATAACCAGCTTCAACGACTCTGCAACTGAGCTTCTCGTGAACCGACCATCCTCTTCGTTTCTAGGAATCTCCACACCAACCTTCTTCTCTGCAAAGACCTTCCCGTTCAAGCCTTGGTCTAAATAAAACGGCAGTAACACAAGCGGTCGACCAAAGTGGAGCCCTTCTATGATTGAGTTCCAACCACAGTGAGTCAAGAAGCTGCCTATCGATTCATGAGCTAATATCCTGATCTGTGATGCCCAACTCGTCCAAATAAGGCCATGTCCTCTGGTTCGATCCTCGAAGCCATTAGGCAATGCCACCTTGTCCTGTTGTTTCCTTAGAGCCCATAAAAATGGCAACTTTGACAGCTCTAGACCAAGTGCAAGCTCTGTTATGCCTTCTTCACTTAGTTTCACTTCACTTCCAAGTGCTACAAAAACCACCGAACTTTTGCTCTTTGTTTCCAGCCATTCGTTGATCGTATGCCAACAATGATCATCATCGTTATTATGAAAAGAGGGTGGCAATAGCCCCACCGGAATAACTGGCTTCTGGTGAAGTGCTCCGACGAGTTGTAACCATTCAGGTTCGAGCTCCATGCAGCTTCGAACAGCTAAAACATCGGAACCTGAAATAACTGAACCAAGTCGATACAAATCAGACACACATGAGGTCTTAAACCTAATGCCACCAGCAATTTCTTTTGCCTGATATAAGTGAAACGCAAGGTTTGTTTCAAAAGGAATCCACTTGGGAGGGACGATGAAATGCTCCGGCTCATTCCTGGCATCTTCTTCATCACCATTTATAAGGGCATTTGTTGATGGTCCAAAGAAGCATAGAGTCCAAGCATTTAGGGTGCTGAAGTGGGCGCATGAAACTCCAAGTTTTGCAGCCATAGGTGGCAACCAGTATGGAGCAAAATCATAAATGATCCAATCTGGTTTAGAAATTTCAAGAAAAGAAGCCAAGTTTTCCTGTAATCCATCGTATGCCTCTTTAAGGTATTGATGCTTGTATAATGGTATATCAGTAGTGGCCTCTGCATCTGAAGGGAGGTGCTTATGAGATGGCAGAGTAAATTTGACGAACTTTATTGGAAAGATTGAATTTGGAGAGACAATTGGGAGGCGATCAATGTTTCTGGGGGTAGAAATGAAGGTGATCTGGTGACCCTTTTGAGAAAAGAACTGCGCAAGCTCTAGATATGGGATCATGTGACCAAAGGCTAGATATGGGAACATAGCTATGTGAAGCTTTTTGTTCTGAGACATGTCGACTGACATTTTGAGATCTATATTTGTGGCTTTGTGAAAATGAATAAGAGTTGATCAAGGATATAAATTCTCATCTACATCTTTCCTGATCATTCAATGGTCTTGTTATGAAGTAATAACAGAACATGCTTAATTGCCTTCTCACGGTCAGTTTAGTATATCATATTAACCAGTAAATTTAACTCTTAGTTCACTGGAAGTTATAATAATCACAAATAACTGATGACTAACTGAACTTAACTTAAGAAATAAATGGTCAGTTTTTAGTGTTAAATGTTGAGGCTTTTAGCCGTTGCAATGTTTAAGAATTGCTTGTTACCCAAAGCAGATCAAATGGCAGGGGAGATTGTAAAGCAGGGAACTGAGTTGTGTACAACCGTATGAAGGTTACTTAATGAAATAGGGCAATATATTCCTAGTTTTGGAAGTGCAATAGAAAATTCTCTCTGATTCATAAGCTTTAGCCCTGAATTAAGCATCTTTGTTGAAAAGCTTTAAGCCAGTATTATAATCCTCACAGTGGTTTACATGAGGAACAATTGCACCCAAATCAGCGTTCACTTTTGGTCCTGTCCTGCACTCATAACTTGGAGGAGAATGGTAGCAAGGCTCCATGGACTTGGCTCGACCACAAGCTGGATGAGGAGTCATTCTTTTCTCTGGCTTGACCAGAATCCACGGCCTCAAGCCTCCAAGGCCTTGAGATACATAGCCAAAGGTAGACCAAGAGCTAGTGATCAACTCATCACATAAACTTAGGAGATTCATTTCAACCCAAGCCTTCATGTTGTGCATATGATCCCCAAAGTGTTGAATTCCTTCATGGCTTGGTTGGTAAACTCCGACTACCTCCCCATTCACGGTTGGAGCCATCCAGTACATATTCTTTATATGCTCATAGTATTCTGAATATAGAGATGTAACTACTACTGCCTTTGTTGTCAGGTTTATAGATGGAGGAACTACAAGTTTTTGTGTGTTTACTCCTGCCAGTATTTTCTTCTCCTTTATTGTACAAGCTAAAATTTGATCCATCACAATATGAAATGGGCTAACTTTATGATCAAAGATCCTTATTTGCAGACCGACCCTCTTATCTGCCTTAGCTAAATAGGACTCGTAAAACCTCGTGATAAGTCCCCATGCCCCATTGGAGGGTTGAAAAAGATAATGAGCCAAGTTGTGAAAGACAATTTCTTTGTTAGGGAACATTTTGTTTAGTTTTTGGTCAAAGGATGGGATCAGAAAGAGTGATGGAGTAAAGTACTGATCTGATTTTATAATTAGCCAAGGGATGTTTCCAAGGAAAGCTTGGTGTTCTTGGCAGAAAAATAGCGTATCACTATCATCAGCATCGTGAGCCATGTACAGATACATGGAAAACGGAGACAGCTCCATCATCGTCTTGATAGTGTTAGTCTTCATCATGTTTCCATAACTATGTGGAAACACCTGATCAAATAGTTTGAACTGATTCTTTAAAGGAAAATCTGCAGGCAGTAGCCATGATGTATTTGGAAATGGCTCACAAAATAGATCAATCATGTCAGCTTCGAATTCGACAAGAAAAACTCGGTCTGTGATGACAGCATATAGGAACGCTGAAGCCATGCTCAGAATCCTGTTTCCTAACCCTTCAAGAGCTGTCCAGACAACGTAGTGACATCCTGTCGGTTCAGAAACATTGCCAGATTCCAGTCCTTTTATTGTCCTATTATACATTTCTGTATAAGGTGCACATCGCTTATGATGCTCCTCATAATCTCGTATCTTATTAAGGAGATCTGGAGAAATCTTTTGAGGGGAGATTTTGCGGTATAAGACAGACTGGAACCTGCTTAAGCAAGACCCTGTATCTTTTTCCGAGATCCAACTTTCACTAGGCAACATGTCTCCAGCCACACCGGTAGATTCAATTGGGTAAGTTTCTGAGTCTAATTCAAAGAAAAGAATATTCTTAGCACATAAAATGAAGATCAAGAGAAGTTGATATGGGAAAACTCGAACATCAATTTAAACAATGCCGTGTTCAATATGCAGATTGTTTTTGTTTAAAGGGCCTTAAAGAAACAACAAAGTCTATCTTCTGTGCTTAGCACAGCAGTACCTATCCAAACTGAATTTTTTCAAAGATTGGACCAGTTAATCCTCATAATCAGCAACTGAAAACTTAAAAAATTCACATGTTTTTCTTTACATGAATTTTGGCAGCTAATTATGTTGATATATAAACAAAAAACATAACATCACGGGGTGCCAAGAGTTAATAACTATGCCTGGTATAATTAAGCAATGCCGTGGACTTACCTGCTTCCGAATTTGCAGAAACCCAAGATCTTCCCATCAAGGGCTTAACCTTGGTGAATCCCATTAGATAGAACACTTGGTTTTGATAAACGATTGACAGCATAATTGCCAAAGAAAAAGCCATCAAACAATAATACAGTGTTCCATTGAACCTCGCCATACTGATGCCCCGAACTCGCTGAACTTGCGTGATTCAAGGACCTGTGAGTATTGGAATAGAGCACATTATGTCCTCCATAACATATCTACAAATTCTAGAGAAACAATCTGGTTTATTTTCCGCAAGACTGAAAAAAACCATATATTGTTGATCATCTGCTGGAGGTTGCAAATTTATCTTAAGTTTACTGGGTTAGCCCGACAAGGGCTGATTGAGTAGAAGACACATGAAAGATTGAACGGCAAAACTCTTAGTCCCTGCCATATATAAAGATTAAGGTCCATAGTTTAAAGTAAATGAAAAACATAAATTTCACTGGAAGAAATAAAAGTTACATGATTTAATATATCCAGAATTTCTGATTATCTTTGCATGAAATCCAGAAGTTGGTACCTTGCATTTTCTTGTCACACGTTCCTCACCTCCTCAGAATGCTAAACTTCGCCTGAAGTAATCTATCCAAATCGAAAGATTCGGTTTCCCTGTAACAGGAAGTGGATGTATGATGAAACACGAAGTTCTCTTTTCACTTGTACATAAAAAAAATGTTGTATCGTGCTAGTTTGTTTACTCCATGTTTCATGACCTTAACACTCTGAAATTCCTAAGGTTCAAACTTGACAGTTTGCAATTCGGCTATGAAACAGTTTCAGCGATAAGGAGTTTTTAATTAGGATTAAATTTTTTTACCACAGTTACATCCTTTAAGGGCTTGATTCATTTGGATGCACGACCATCTGACTTCCATTCGGTTCATCAGCTTACTAATTAAACGAAAGCTTAGAGGCTAATATAATGGTATCCTTAACACAGTAATTAAGATGATTTTCATGAAAGAACCACTTGCCAATGTAACTTAATTAAGTTAAACTTCTAGTGGTTGCAAGACATGTAGAAGCCGATAAGCACCAAACTTATGCTTGTCAATATTTTGATGGATCCAGGAAAGCATTGTCTAGGTGAACCAACTAACTATCAAGATATTACCTACAAGTCTACAACTCCAGCAGCAAAGTTAATTTATCTAATTCTAATTATTAATCACAATTATAATTTATAGTCATTGTTCACATATTTGAAAACTTAACGGGTCACACCTGAAATACAGGTTGAAAAGAGCAATGATATTTTTAATTAGGTTGGATTTAATTGTAAAGTTTGAAAAACTATATGATTAAATTTGAGATATTTAATAAATAAAGATCAATATGAGATATTGGATCTTATTTAGGCATAATTGGTATTTAATTAAAATTATTTGTAAAATTGAAATTAGAATTTAATTTCAATTAAATTACTAAAATTTCCAAAACTTATTATAAATATAATTAGACTCTGTTGGAGTTAACACTTCTTGCTCAACCCTCTTTGTGAGAGTTATGAAGCCTTTTCAACCTGTTATGTGGATATTATTAGAGGCCAAATACTTATATGGCTACGGTGGTTGAGATGGACCAATTTTGGAGATAATTCGTGGGATACGACAAGAAAAGGATCAAGCTTCAGAATAAGGTATGAATTAAGAGTCATGCTTTATTATGATTTATATGTTGATCATTTTATAGAATTAAAGTGATATTAGTTTTTAAGAAATCAAAACACAAAACAAGTTTCATAATTATTCTGCTACATTCGGAGTAGAATCTTGTCCCAATTTCCCAACAATTAGTCCCCTGAATTCCTCTGGCCTTTTAACTTTAAAGCTTGTAGATTTATGTAGTTTAGTCCAATTAATGATATTACATTAAAATGTAAACTTGATCTACACAACCTATATGGTCCAAATTATGTTATTAGATGGGATCACGCATCATCAATTCACATGGTGAGGCAAAAAGTCTAATCGAATCAATCCAGACCATCCCATCTTCAATCATGCCACATATCTTAAAGTTTGAAATCAGCTTTTACTAGCAACTATAATCCTTTACCTTGGAAAAAAATTTGGAAAGAAGAAGATGAACAAGAAAGAGTTGTCAACAGTGTCATCTACAACATCTCCATATATTGATTTTAACTTTTTTTATTGAATAGTAGCATAGATTATAAGTGGGGTTAAGGTAAAAAGACCCTCAAACCTTGATTCGTTTAATTCTTTTAGGTGTATTTTGTATATTAGTTTAATTGGGATTCAACATACATGTTAATTAAAACTCATTCAGCTTAATATTTTGATTCTAATTTGTTAAATATGTTTCTTCTATTCTTTTACAAATCACAGTGTATTTGACTTGTTATTTTTCATGTATTGTTGTGTTTTCTAGTTTAAATATTAAGAATTGACATTGATTATTTATACTAGAGCATTGTGTGTTATAGTCGATTTCCAAAACTATCGAGAGCTAGAGTGTTAGATTACTTAGCCACATGAATTACATTATATTAGAATGAATTTGGTGCATTTAGCATATGATTTTATGATTTCATTCACATGCATAATATGAGCATACACACATAAATTTTGAATTAGAAAAATTGCACTCAATTGATATGTTCTGGGGTATGAAAGCTTCAAAATGATTATAATATGATTGTACATTTCTAATGTCTTGTATTTTGATTTACCAATAAAAAGAATTGAAGGATTACAATTAGTAATTTGGAGTTAATTGTTACAATTGGGAGATTGATGAATTAATATGTACATTTAGCTTAGTAAAAAATTTTCAAGTGGCAAGATAAGTTGACATGTAGAAATTTAGGATGACTAAGCCTATAAAATGAGTGACATATGGCAGTAGACTTGAGTGACAAATAGCTTAGAGAATTGAGTGACAAATGGCAGAAGAACTAAGTGACATTTGGCAACCTAAAGAGTGGACATGTAGCTGGTTTAGACACTTGACAGGTGTCCTTAAACTCATCTTGCACCTACACCATATGACATAGACACTTCCATTATCATCTTCATTGTATTCAGCTATAACTCTCTCCTCCTTCTCGCTCTCACTGTTGAAACTCACTCCTCCCTCACATCTTGAATTCCTGCTCTAAAATTCTGTCCATTACCACCTCAAAACCTTTGTCAATTTCTTCAAAAAGATAATTATATTCTGTTGTCTTCTTTTTGTCTATGCTAAAACTCATCCTAATTCCTCATTGTTCCTGAGATGATCTTGCATCCATATGAGCCAAAGCAGGCTTGATATATTGAGGTGGCATTGAACTGAACAAGTAAGTGAAGTACTGATCTATTGTGGCATGTGTTAGTAGAAATTATTGACTAATTAGGAATAGATTGAATGTGGTATTGGTGTTAAAATATACTGGAAAATGATGAATGAAAGGGGTACCTTCTGTTATGTTTTTGGATGCATGACAACAGTAGTTTATGGGTTGTTATATGGATGATTTAAGTTGAGATTTGAAGTATAATTGATGATGAATTCATGCTAAAGATAGGTGTTATTGAAGTATTTTCAAATATGAAAAAGTTAGGACTGCATATATGATGGTATAAAGTGAATGGTAAAGAAATAAATGAGTAGATTTTTGTGAAATTTAATATAACCAATATGGAAGCTAGACTAACATGAAATAAAGTAGCTTTAAATATATGAATTTTGGAAAAATTCAAGTGATAGTGATGTCTCTAAGTCTGCAAAATTTGTACATAATTGAGGGTAGAAAGACAGTGACGATCGTAACCCTCAGTACACGATCGTGGCCTGTTTACTTACTTTTTGTCATAGTCGAGACATAGTCCCCACGATCGTGGCTTGTTGTACGAACTTTTGTCATGATCGTGGCATGGTCCCCCATAATATTGGGCCTAGTTCTAGAATGTTAATTTCAGACTTGTGTACCTGTTGAACCAGCTCAGGAAAAGTCACTCTAAATTGGTGTATTTGGACTTGATTAAGGTTTGGAATGAACCTAGATTGTTGCTTGATTAATTGGTTAAGATCTTAATAAGTTTAGGTTGTTAATTGATGTCATAACATAAAGAATGTATTATTTTTATGTCAATATATCCAAATTTGGAAATTATGATGTGATAAAGGAATAAAGGTGTGCTTATGAATGCAAACATG
>JANZLX010000001.1:11552274-11584963 GCA_025531955.1 Erythroxylum orinocense
AGCTAATTAGGTGGGTAATTTATTTATGGTTATTGTGTGATTAGGCAAATTCTTGCCTATGTGTGTGTACGTGATTTGATATTGAATTGTTGTGACTTGACTAAAAACAAAATACATGTTGCATTATGATTATGTTATAGCTCAAAAAAGGTCATGACTTTTGTATTAAATGAAAAGAAGACAAAGCATAAAGTATGAGTATGAGAAAATGAATATGTGCTTTGTTTGGGTAAAAGTGGAACCATCTTATTTGTCATGTGCACGTTGACAAGAGCTTTCTCCTGGCTGGCCGCTTGTGGCATATGAGCTCCGAAATTGGACTCATTCTGTTTATAGGGTAAACTTTGATTTCTCCATTCTATTCTCATGGAACCCTCAAGCCATTTGTTGTGTATTGCATCTTTAACTTGTCATGCATGCTGCTCTTGGGTGTTATATGCTATGAGTGTTTAATTAAATTGAAGAATGCTTGAATTATTGAATATAAGTATATATATATATATACACACATGCTTGAATTTGTGGTTAATTGCCAATGGCTATAAATATATTAGCCACTGAGCTATGTAGATCACCCCACTATTCCCTCCTCAATTGCAGAACGAGAAGAGTAGCAATCCTTACAAGGCATCAGAAACTCCAAGATATTATGAACTTTTGTAACTAAGTTAGTTTGATCACTTTTGGATAGCTACATAAGCATGTAAACATTGAGCATTCTTATATGTTGTAATTTGTGTTAAGTCCTCGTTATAACGTTTTTATGTAAATTAAAGTCATGTATAAGTTTATGTGGATTCGACAAATGAGTTTAGAACTGAAAAGTTCCCCAAGTGTAAGTGAATGTTTCTTTGATAGTTGTACATTTCATAAATTAAGTCCTTCATAGGGGTATAAGTTGTGTGCGGACTTCAGGGAAAATTGGACTAATTCAAGCTAAATTAGTCAAATTTTCCTTCTAGAAAGTTGTAGATCATCTTTCTAGCTTTCTAACGGTTTATAGCACGTAATTTTTCGGCATCTGAGTTAGAAGTTATGGTCTTTTTAAGGGGAGATGCTCAGTAGTATAGGTCATATCTGTGATGACGTCATATCGTATGTGATGACATCATATCGTCTGTGAAGATATATCGTCTGTAAGGATGATTCGTCTGTAAAGTTGTATCGTCTGTAAAGACGCTTCGTCTGTGATGACATCATTTCGTCTTAAGAGTTGCATTGTCTTGAGTTGACTTTGTTTCGTCTTAAGTTGACTCCATTTGTCTGTTTTCCCACATTTTTTTTGGCATTCGTCTGCCTTTTGGCATTTGTCTACCTTTTGGCATTCGCCTGCTTTTCTGCATCCATCTGCCTTTTTGGCATTCGTCTATCTTTTACCATTCATCTGCTTTTTGGCATTTTGGCATTAGTCTGCTTTTTGGCTTCGTTTGTTTTCTGCGTCCTCTATAGTTGACCCTCTGCTTCTTCTGTGCACTGTTCATCTTATATCGTTTGGTCTAATTTTGACCCTCCAGATGATGGAATCTATCTTCAAGGTCTTTAGGTAAGTTGTAGATCTCAAAGTCTTCTTTCGAATAGTCTAAGGAATACGTCTATAGAGAAAGTTATTCCCTTTGTCCCCAAACAAGTTCAATAGGGTTATAGACAAGTTTTGTCTCTGTTAAATGTCTCTGAATGCTGGGTTCCGAAAGCGGGGTCCAGCACCATGACCATTATCACAATTTAAACATTGATGTTATTTATTTAAAATGATTTTACATATAACATACCACATGTTTTATAAAGACTATTAATTAAGACTAATGTTGGATTATATTTGATATTAAATAAAAATTAATATATTTAAATATTACAAAATGAAGTTTGAGTTAATTTAATAACAACACTAAATTTACATATTAAAAATATATTTGTAGATAATTTGTTTCATATAACTTGGTGAATCTACATTCATTTTTTCTTTATATGGGTATCTATGCATAAAACGTTCCTACAATTGCCTTAGACAAGAATATGTTCACTCCTCTTATTGCTCAATACTCAAATTCATCTTTCTTATTTATATCTATACAATTAAGTCATTTATAGGTAACTTGAACGTTTTATTTAGCTTTCTTTTGTATTTTAAAGTAATTGAAATTTTATGATTCCAAACAACAAGCGCATGGTATAGTTATAGCTACAACTGATGAGTACAGGACGATCCTATAAGAACTATAATTTCTTGTACTCACTGTCTTTCCATTATTTAGCCTAACTAGTCATGATGTTAAAGATAAATCAAATGAAAAAATTAAAATAATAAACTAAAATAGATCAACACAATTAACTAAATAGAATGAAGATTAAACTAAGCAAAAATCAAGGAAACCATTGGTACTTAGATTTCGAATCTCTTATGAATTCTTATGCAATCTTGATTTAACTAATCAATTTAATATTTAGTTCATAGGACCATGAAAATTCCTATTTAATGTTAATATCTTTCTTGAGGCTATTATCACCTAACCTTTGGTTGATTAACTAGAATCTCCTTCTATTTAAAACTCATAAGATCGCATTAATCAATTTAAGAATTTCACTATTAGGTTTGACCCTAATTTAAATGATTTACATCTACTTATCTCTAGATTTGCAAGCAAATCCTTTCAATTATGGTAGATCTATTCATAGAAAAGGATTTCTTGATATTGTATAAAATCCTATACGAAATAATACACTAGATATATTAAATTAAGAATAATTAAAAACTCATAATTGAATATCAACGAAACTATATAATGAATCAAATTAAAAGAAAGTCACTACATAGTACATCCTATGGTTCATCAAATCTAAGTACTAATAGAATTTTAGCTCATAATCCTAACATTGAAACTAAAGGAAAAATAAAAAACTAAAAGAACCATGATGAGATCTGTTTTAATCTTCATGAAATCCACTTTAGGTTAATGGAAATCAACTTCAAGATATGTTTCTTGTTCTATATTCTTTTTATTTTTTTAGGTCATCAATATGTGTTTCCCCAAGCCTAAATTGAACCTCCTATGATCCTTTTATTACCTCCCTTATTTTCTCTTTATTTTGTGCTTTTATAGCTCAAAATTAGGTTTTTGGAGTGGACATAGTTACCAACATGATCATGTGCGTGACCATGTCTCTCAATCTTTCTTCAATCTTCAAATATGCCATAGAAAAAGAGGCATGTTGAACCTTTCTCTTGAGCTATACTATAACTTATCTATCAATTATACCTACCTCGACTCTCTTTTATTTAGATTTATTGTAAAAGTACTAGTAGTAGGTATTCTATTGTTTCTACTTTTGTTTAAGTGGCTAGGATTGTTAAAAATGCCTTTAAGTTGTAGTTGTATTACTTGATTTATACATTCTCTTAATTTAATTTCAATATAAATCATTTACTTTACTTCCAAAAAAATCCTAGTTGTAAAACTTCTAAAGGTGGGATAGATAATAATGGAAGGAGAATCATTGACATTAGGAATGACTATGAGCTTGTTATGAGGCTCATAGTCCCTAACTACCTTATTCCAAGCTCTCATATGTGTAGTAGCAAGAATATTAAAACAAGAATTGTTATGGAAGGGAAAGTTACAAAAGACCGTTGAAGGAGAAGTATTAGAGTGACTAAGCACTAATGAGAGAGGTAAAGTTAAGGAAGGATGAGTAGCAAAATGAATAGAAGGGGCTATTAAAGAAGGTATAAAGGGAGCTTGAAAGAAAGGAACAATAAAAGAGAGATTTTATTGCCTAGTTAGAGAACATAAATAAGTTAAAAGAGCTGAGAGAGGAGGAGAAACATTTACCTAGAGAGGCAAGGAGGAAGAGGGAGGATACCTAAAGTGGTGGAGGAGGAGTTAATTGCTCTAAAGACCGATTAAGAACTAGAGGGGTAAGTTAAAGTAAAGGAGAGGAATAGTGGACTAACATCTATCTCGATAATAAATATGGAATAAACATAATATTAGAAGCGAGGAGAAAAACAAAATAGGTAAGTTGGTTAACAAAAAAGGAAATTTAACTAAGAGATAGAGTGGTTAGTTTTAGGGAAAAGTTAAATGAGAGGGTATAGCTTCTCTCTCTATAAAGGCTTTCATAATATGCCGCAAACTAATTTACAATCTATCTTAATTAATACATTTGTTATTGTTATTGATATAAATGATTTCATGAATCAAAAACTTATTTTTTTTACTATCATGGAACATAAAACAACATCAATAACAACAACCTAGTAAGAATCTCATTAAGACGGAAGGTCTGAGATGTCCAGAATTGTTCAATATTACTCCAAGTTAGTATAGCTATTGATTTTGATGGACCGACTAAAAAAAGTTTTTGAAAGCAGTTAAAAAGAAAAAAGAAAAAATTAAATAATTAAATATAAAGATAAAGATAAGTAAATAAATAAACAAATGAGAAAGAAAAAATGATTAAAAGAGGACAAAATAAGAAATAAAACTAAAATAACTAAATAAGTAGTACGATAAAAAAAATTATTAATACTAATAAAAGTCATAAGAATTGAAAGAAAATGTTCAAAAAGGCCTATGACAACATAATTGCTTCTCTATATAGTGTCCTTCACTAGTAATCTAGTTTGCTAAAGTTTTCTATTAAAGGCTAAGTCCTTGATAAGCTTTAATAGGGCATATAATTCCTAATCACTTCTCCCTAGTTCTTCTTTGGTCTTCCACTTCTTCTCTTACATTCCTTAAATACAATCTCCTTGCATTTTCTTACTGGGGCGTCAGGATGTCTCCTCTTAATAGATTTGAATCATATAAGCCTTGTCTCTCGTAATTGACTATCAATGTTAGCTATCTCCAACCTGTCTCTTATCACTGCATTCATGATCTTATCTCTTCTTATAAGGTTGCACATTTAATGGAGTATCCTCATCTCTTCTACCATTAACTTTTGACTATGCACATGTTTGATGGATCAACACTCTGTCCTATAAAGCATGGTAGCTTGAGTTGTATCTTTTTATCATGTAAAATTTATAAAGTGCCCATCCATTTAAGCCACCTTAATTTAATATGGTGCATTATGTCGTTCTCTATCTCACCACTATTTTGGATAACAGATCCAAGGTACCTAAAATAATCTTTCTATTGTATAACTTCTGTTACTTAAAATAATCTTTCTATTGTATGACTTCTATTCCAATCTTGATTGCCAAATCAGATGCAATCTTATAACCTGAAAAGTTACACTCTAAGTCTTCAGTCTTAATCCTACTCAATTTAAAGCCTTTTAACTCTAATGTATCCCTCCAAATTTCTAGTTTGACATTAACACCATCTTTTGTTTCATCCACTAAAATAGTGTCATATATACAGTACACATCAAGGAACATCTCTTTGGATATTCTTAGTAAGCTCATCCATAACTACTATAAATAAGAAAATGCTTTATATCTTCTCTTGTCATCCTTACACTAGTTTTCACACCTTCATAAATATCCTTAATAACTCTTATATAAGTGATAATAACTATCTTGGCTTCTAAACACTACCACATGATTTCCTAAGTACCTTGTTATAAGCCTTCTTTAAATAAATGAAAACCATATGCATGTTCCTATGTTTATCCTTATAATATTACACTAATTGTTTAAGGAGATGTAAGCTTCTGTGGTGGAACTCTTTGGCATGATACCAAATTGGTTCCGAAATAGGTGCACTTTCCTCGCTCTCTTCTCAATCACTCTCTCCTAGAAATTCATGATGTGACTAAGTAGTTCGATGCCTCTATAATTGTGATAGCCTTAGATGTCCCCTTTACTCTTGTAGAGAGGAATTAGTGTGGTAAGTCTCTGCTCATCCAACATTTTGGCAGATTTAAGGATCGTATTAAAAAGCTTGGTTAACTAAGTAACACTCTCTTTTCCTAGGCTCTTCCACACGCTATAGGTAACTCATCAGGTCCTACTACCCTTCCACTTTTCATCTTCTTTAAAACTCCTCTAATTTTTTCTTTCATAATACATTAGTAATAGGTGAAGCTATGTGTTGCTCAGAAGCGCTAATTTCTCTCAAGAAAATGTTGTATTGAGACGTGCTACACCAGGAAACTAAATGTATTAATATTCATAACTTATTGCATTTTAGTTCTGTTTTATAATTTTAAATTGTTTGAAATGATTTTCTTTCATCACACTGCTCTCGGCTCAATTTTGGTTCTTAAAGACATCAATAATTATTGTAATATACAAATTAATTCTTTTAATTATCAAATAATTTACAACTTCGTTATTCTCTGTAACATTTCATTGTCAAATAAGGCTCCTAGAAAAATAAAAAGGGAATAAATTTTCTTATAATAACGAGTCCATATTGCTTAATTTTTATTGGCTTTAATTGACAATAAAGTTCCTCTAACTACTCTACATGTGAAGAAAATATATCAATGAAATTCTATTAGGATATATCTTAGGTTTTGTTGAAATTTCTTTTTAAAACTTTGCTAATCGTAAGTATAAGGATCATATCTTATAGTATCAAAAGTGTTATTCCTATGAGAATTTTATTAGTCACCTACTAGTTTTTATACACCATGTTTAACGTAAAAAATATGATGAAATAAATAAGAATTAAACTAAAAACAAAAGAATTGATAATTGAAAGATGAAACAAGCAGTAGTGAAACATTTGATTAATCAATGATGAAAACTTAGGAATTACTTCTACCTTATTCGTTTTCATTTCACCTTCTTAATTAAATCATACTTGACCCTAGATATCCAATAATTATGATTACCCTCTCCCGGCACCCAACCAAGTAATCCTAATTAAATAGATAGAAATTTAATTGTGACCTCTCGATGTATCAAAACTCTTCCTAAGTATCCTATTAGATTTGAAGCAAGCAATCCTATAGGTAACTAATAAAAAGTTAAGATCGCTCTTCAATTGCTTATTAATTTGATATTTATAAGTCTATTATGGTACTAGCTCTTGTTGCGTAGCACAACACAAATAATTCAATCTAATCTCTCGATTCAATTTGAATATGAAAAATAAACATCACAAAGTATATTGAATATAAAATCAAGAATGTAAAAGTTTAACAAATAATGCAAGAGTAATCCCTAAAGGAAATTTAGCAATCCATATCTAAAAATTTCCCAATTTATTCATCATTAACATCTAACAATAATAAGAAAAGAAAAGAAAGAATTAGAGGTTTGAATTCTGAAGGTCTTATCTTCTTTTTACTTGAGCTGGAAAATTCTATAACTTGTCTTCTTTAACAGTTTTGTCTCTTTGATCTTTTTTTTATGTTTCTAGCTACCTCTTTGTTATTTTTCTTTGCCTCATATACTTCTTGATACTTTTAGGATTTTTCACAATTGTTTTTGTTCCAAAAGTAGCCCTAAAATATCATAAATATAAAAATCTCCCTATCTGAAAAACTGCCTCTTGCACAATCGTGTATAAATTCTTGCCCAACCCTTTATCACAATTGTACATGGCTCATGTGTGTTATCCAGCTCATTCTTCATCTTTTCTTTAACTTTCTAGTCTCCACTTATCATCAAATACACTAAACATCCCCTAAATCATACAAGTAAGATCACATTCTTGTCCTAATCAAAAAAATCAAACAAAACACATGAAATACTAACAAGAATATAAATATAAATCCTAAACACATGATTATCACTTAAGAAAACACTTAAAAACACACTCTAAAGCCTAGAAAACATAATATAATTTACACCTGTTAACTTCTCCATACTTAAACTTTTGTTTTTTCCCAAGCAAAACTAACACCACAAAATAAGAAAAGCATAAAAAAACACATAATATTCCAGTCATGAAACAATGGATTAATAGTACAATGGAATCAAATCTTATGAAATTAACTTACCCATAACATTAATCACTCAAAAAATTCCATCACACTAACTTATTACATTCATGTGTCGAGTGCTTGGATTTAATTACACATATCAATCAAAATATTGATATGTTATTTATCTATTTATAGCCCTTGTAAGCATACACTCATTCTTATTTACCAATTAAAGAGGTAGGTCATCAATAAGTATTCCCTCATAGAATATATTGAAATTTTACAAAATCAATAGGTTTAATTTCATTAAAACACCATATTTTTTATTTTTTTAACTACCACCTAGTATTTTGACGTAAAGGCAAACATCTTGTCATAAATGTCTCCTAGTTACCTAACTAGGTTACGTTTTATTTAGCTTGGTCAAAGTGTCATTCTAGCCTTTTAACACAAAGATAAATATTTTTTTCATGAATGTCATCAATTACTCAACTAGATCACAACTCACAGCTAGCACCAGCTCTATTCTTAAACTAAAATTTTTAAAAAGGGTTAATGGAATAAAACATTTGCTTAACATATTTATTCAACATTTTTTTAACCTACAACATTTCTTCCTAATCAATCACTCCCATAAAAGGCTATTAACGATGCCTAACAATTTAAATGAATTAAATTATAAGTGCCTCCAAAAAAGTTTCACAAAATGAAAGAATAGTTACAATATTTTAATTAATATGCAATTCACCTCTGAAGCACTTAAAAAAAACTACACAAGTTAATGTTTCTTCACAATTTAAGTGATTATGTACAAATTTAAGCTAATTTCTTTCAATTTCATGTCATTAACACATTCACATAATCCAAATATCATATAACAAAAATTTACACAATGCTAACATAAGCAAAAATACACATAATGCAAATGCAAAGTCACATACAAATGAAATTACAAACATAAGTAGGTCCTAACACTTGAACAACACATTTTCCATAATATGGAAACAAAACATAACTAAATCATAATCATACGCAAATCTAATTGAACAATAAAAATAAAAGAAATAGAAAATAAGGGAAAGAATACTTAAAGGGATTATGGTTCTAATGACGTAGGAGAAGGGACTTAGATGTTGCACTGTAAAATACTTGAGTCGTTTATTTGTTTGGTAACATTGATGTCATACTACCTCCTTTACTTGTGCCTCTATGGTATCCAGTCTACCCTGTAGTTGCTTGTTGTTTTCTTCTAATTTACTGAGCACTATCTCCTATCTTTCTTCTTCTTCTTCTTTGTCAAATTATTTACTCGATGTTGCCTCTTGATGTTATTGTAATGATGTTGATCTAGATCCTACTTGTCATGTTTTTTGCTTAACTACAAATTTAAAGCTTGGATCTTGGAGTTTCATACTATGGGACTCCAAGATTCTAGCCCTCCTCAAGTGTGGAGTATTAAGCATTTCAAGGAAAATAGTGATTAGTTCATTAACAGCAACATCATGGTACTAAGCTAAAGTAGTTACTAAAAAGCCCATGCCTAAATAGCTACTTTTTTTCGTAATGGAAGTAACTATTGTTTGGAAGATATGGGTAGATGTGCTAGCCTTGACTTTGTTCTCCATACACCAAAGTAAGAATAAATCCTTTTTATAACATTTGTTACTTTGACTTTTAGCAAAGATAGTGTGACAAATAAATTTATGTAATAATAAATATTTTAGACTCTTAATGACATTATTGGGTGCATTATGCGGGTCAAACACTTCTAATCTAATCAATTTCTTTCAATAAAGGGTGGCATGGAAATTGTTATGTGATTCTACAATCTTGATTTTAGGGAATCCAATTATTTCCTCCGTAATATAATAATCTAAATTGCATGGTTACTCTCTAAGTCTAAACTAAAAATTGTCTAGCTCATAACTTAATGTACTGTATAATTCTATGGTCAATTCTTCATAACAGCATACTCATAATGAATTTTTTTTCCAATTAGTTCTATAACTCAACAATTTAACTTTTTCTTTCAACTCTAAATCCTCCAAAATTTGGAATTCAAACTATCAAGGTGCAGCTATGGTTTTAAAATGGAGTTTTTGAACTTCTCACCTTCTTCTTGTAAGAAGATTGGGTCACATGCACCATTTTTGGATACCTTCTTCTTGCCTTTGGTTTTGGACCTTTATGCAAGGTGCTTCACCTTAGGTAATCGTTTATATGAAAACCTACAAAATAACCACAAAAGACATCAAAAATGTAAAAGAGAAGTGTAGAAAAATCTACTCTCAAACCTAGGAAAAAAGACGTCTTCTAGTGTGAAAATCACTATATCTGTAGGTAAACATTGTTAAAATGGAAGAAAAGTTCGAAATTTGTGTGAAAATAAGTGAAAAAGAGATGGAGGTTGCCAACCAGAGAAAGGAGGTAAAAGAAAAAAAGAAGAAGATGAGGGACATAAATAGGCTAGGTTTTTTGGGGGTAAAAAGGGTGGTTGCACAATTGTGCATAATGCATGATCATGCAATGTTTAAGTGTGGGTCTTTGAAACAATCGTTCATGTGTTAGAGAGCTGGGAGTTTCCTTCTCCACATTCATGCATGGCAATGGGTATCTCATCCAAGTTTGCCTGATCATGCACATGCACAATCGTGAATCCTCCTTAATGTTTTTCCTAACCATTTGGCACACTTCAAGCCATGAATATTAATCAATCAAGCTTATTCGAAAAATATAAAAATAATGCACAAAAAATGCAACAATTACGAAAAAAAACTAACTAAAACATAACATGCTACATTTAAGGTCACTAGCTTGACCATTTCAGTTCAATTATTTTCAACCAAAAGAAAGGAAAGCCACTACTTCCCTTTCATATGAATAATCCTCTTCCGAAATATGGTTTGTATCAATGACCGTTAACTTTGAATGTTTCCTTTTTATCATTCTCCAATTCTAAAGCTTTATATTTGAATACTTAGGTTACTTTGAAAAGACCACTCCAATGCGACTTGAGCTTTTTTGAAAACAATTTTAATATTCAGTTGAATAACAAAATCACATCTCTAATTTTGAATTTCTTTTTCTTGATATGAAAATCATGTCATCTTTTAACTTTCTCCTCATACAACTTGGCATTCTCATGAGCATTGAACCTTAATTCTTCTAACTCATTTAGCTGTAGAAGTCTCTTCTCACCAGCTGTCTTCCAATTGAAATTTAAAGCCTTAATTGCCCTATATGCCCTATGCTCCATCTTTACAAGAAAATGACAAACCTTCCCATAAACAAGTTGAAAGAGTGTCGTACCTATTTGTGTCTTGAAGGCGATTCAATATGCCCATAAAGCATCGTCAAGCTTTAATGTCTAATCCTTCCTCGAACCATTAACCATCTTCTCCAAGATTCTCTTTAGCTCGCAATTAACAAAATTCACATAGCCACTTATTTGCAGATGATAAGGTGTGGCCACTTGACAGTAGACTCCATATCTCTTAAGAAGAGCTTCAAATGATTTATTACATAAATGAGCTCCTCCATCATTTATGATTGCTCTAGACACTCCAAAAATATTCTTTTGATGAAGTTTTGTGCCACTTTGTCATTGTTAGTTAGAGTTGTCATTACTTATATCCATCTCGAGGGATAATTATAATTTTTTAAATTTAAGAACAAAATTGAAAAAGACCCAAATCATGGGAGAGTCCAATGTAATTAGTCTTTCGTCTTAAGAATATTGTTATTCATTTTTTAAATGTAATCGCAAGTGCTTAAATGTTATAGTTTAAATAATCTTCATTATAACTTTTTAAAGTGGAATTGTTCTGTTATGAGTCTCAGCCATACTGGTGGATATAAGTTCATACAAGTGTTCATCCTCGTAAGGTAATTAGTGGCTAACTATTATATGTTTAGATATGGTTTTTTCAACTATATTATAATTCCTTCTAAAGTGTAACTATTACATTTATACTTATACGCTGTCCTTTCTATTTCAACTACTTTATAAGTAAAGGCAACCGAATATTTCCCTGAAAATGATATAGTTTGGTCACTTATGTTGAAAAGCTGCCATTAACCTAACTAGCCCCAACCTTGACTTTGATTATATTATGGCAAACAACTAATTACGAAACCTTGATAGTGCAGATACATAGGCATATCTACTAATTTAGTTCTACTAAATAGACAAACCCCTTTTGATGAACTGGAGAATAAAGGTTCAAAATGTGAAAAATACTGTCGCTTTCGCATCTTCAAGTGAATAGAAGGACCAGGTTTTGTTAGGACATTCTATAAGTACTATCATATATAGTTAGTTACCATTGTCTTTCCCTTTCCTTCCTTTTATGTCTATCAAATAACTTAGGGTTGATCTAATTTGAATAATTGAAGCAGAAGTCGAAGGTACCCATCACTTCATTTCAAAGACGAACAATATCTGTTGAATTCGACGGGTAGGAAAATCTACCATATAAAAAGCAAACCTCTAATTAGACAATTTCAATGGTATTGTGACTAATAATTATGGATAATACATCAGCAATTCAGTAAACGAAGCTACTTTGATTCATGCTTATGAATTACATCCTCATTTAAATATTATAAAGGAAATTCAAGTTGGATGGGAAAACGCTAATGTTCTAACGTTTCCCTGTCATTCTATCCTATAACCAGTTGTTGCCACGTCTCTTTCCTTTTAGTTGTAGCTTGTTTGTTTAGATTAGGTGATGAGAATCATTCAACTCCTAATCGTTCCATTTTCAATTCTAATCTAACTACTAGTGCACATCATCTGATCTCATTGTTTTATTATTTGGGGTGAACTACAATAATTCTCCAACTAAGACAACATTCGAATTGATTAATAAATAAAAAAACATATCCAAGCAAGCAGTTGACAGCATGTACTTTGCCTACTCAATCATGTTTCACGTAGTCCTTGTGGTAACAGCGAGTCTTTGATAAATTCTTTTCATTGGGAGCTTGTACATTTATTTTTTGTGATGCAATAAATACCCTTAGGCGGACAGGAAAGTATGATTGATTTATGAACTCCAAAAGGACCTTCATTTTCTGCACCTTTAGGCTGCATATGAGAATAATACAAGTACAAGCACTTTCATTATCCACAGAAATAGTGGACCAAACCATAAAGAGTAGCACTTTCCGGGATACAGCCCTCACTGTCACCAAAATCTAAGATCTTAACATTACATAATGCTATCATGCAAATATCAAGGAAAAGAGACAAAGGTTGAATGAAAACAAAGCTCTCATTAGTGCGAGGGACAGGTGATTAAAAGTGAACATACATAACAGGAGAGCCACGAGACTTCAATCCAGCCTTACAAGTAACCTTTTTCACACTATAATCTCCTTTTTTATCTTTTGTCATTAAGATCTTCCATAAAAAATTAACATGATGGAATCCTCACGAAGTTAAAAAAGCGACACTTTCCTACTCCTAGTAAAGGTTATGCAATTGATTCTTTTAAGCAGGTGTATAAATATGAATAAGATACATGTATATAGAAACAACACGAGATACTAACTGCAGCTGTGGCAGTAATTTACCTATTATAGGAAAACAAGTGTCAGTTCTGTTCGTAAGATTTCTGGTCCGAAACTACAAAGTAGAACAGACTCATTAAACGAATAATAACGACAGAGATGAAAGAGGAGAATGTGAGTGTAATAAAATAACATGTTTCTGTGGCTTTGGATTCTTCTGGTAAATCGTGCCTGCCAGCTTTCCTTGGGACGTGTTTTAATGGGTATAGAGAAGAAATAGTACTCAAATTATTTATAAAAAAAAAACAGAAAGAAATACGAAGGAAGAGCTTTCTTGCATTAGTCATTGGCCATCTTCTCTGGTTCTTCGTGGGTGATGATGGGTTTCCGGAGAAGGGTTGACCTGATAGTGACACTGGCAATCTGCATTCTTAGATGCATCCATGGTGCTACAGATCCAAATGATGGTAAGCCACTACTTTCTCTCCCTTCTTCCTTTATATTTGTCTTTCCCTTTCTGTCTCAATGATGGACATAGACGTGTCTATCTCTGCACAACATCCTGTTTCTGTTTTCCTTTTTAGCTTGTTTTTTTTTTGTATCACTTTTCTCTGATTATTGTTTGCTGTAATCTAGAGCTGCTTGTTACTTGTTATTATCGCTGAAAGTTTCTGCCTTTTTATGCAGATTGTACATTTTCTTTTCTTTGTTTGACTAAGTTTTGAGCTGAACTTAAAAGGTAATTTAAGGCTGCTAAGCTTAGTTAAAAAATCGTTTCTTTTTTTGGACGATTTTCCAGTTAAGTACATTGAGATTCCATTTAGCGCATCTTTCTGGTCAAAAGCTACTGCTTTGAGCTTTGCTTTGAATGTTAGTCACGTCAGAAAGATAAGCTTTTTAGTCTGTGTGCGTTCTCGCTTATTGCGATTTCTTTTCTGGGATTTATCGTGTCAGTTATAAAGCAAAGACCTTGCAGGTGGTTTGAGTGATATGTGACAGTTCTTCTCTTACTTCTGAATTTGTGCCTTAGCAGCTGCAAAGAAGATTGCTTGATACATGAAATATATGCATAAGTATGATTTTGCTTTGATATCATTTATTTGGCATAATTGCGGATATGATTTAACGATGCAATTCTATGAGTTGCTCAATTGCCAGGATTGCCTTGTGAAATAATGTGTCATTTCTGGATTGACTGCCCAGTCATTAAGCTCATGTGTAATATACTTGCTATCCAACACAAAAGTAATCTGCAAGACTGAACCGTATGTTCTGCATCCTAATCAAACCCAGATGAGGCCATAAACTACCCTGAGAACTTAGGCTGCAATCCTAGCTCAGGATCTGAAGATGCAGTTATTCACATGCATACAAAATTAATCATGGGTTGTTTAGTGACCATACTTGGGGAAATTTAGTGGTAAAATTGCTATTTGTGCTCAAAATCAAACTCTTTCAATGTCTGAAAGTTAGCATGTTTAGCAGCTCTAATTTCTCCCCCTGTTTGGCATTTAGAAAAGTGGTCTCTGTTGTTGTCTTACTTTCCACTTATAAGGAAGCAATAAATAAAGTAGAACTGCAGTCAGTCATTGATCGTCCCCCTAGCCATCCTAGCCCTTGCAGATGAGCTTACTTTTTGAAAAGAAAGATGAGGAAAATCATGGACAAATAGATATGTTGTTATTTTGTTGATATATCCTTTGAGCATGAGTGTGTAATTGCATAAAGCTACAGCCAAAGATTTTGCACTGTTATAATTTTGAAAGGAAGCCGACCCCCTATAATTTTTATAATGTCTAGCATGTTCCTTCTTTTTAAGCAAGAAAACAAACATTTTCTGAATAACTAAGCATGGGCATATTCACCATATCTTCCCAAATATCAAAGGTTGGGAATCAATATCTGTAAGGTCTAAGTTTCTTATCACTTAATTTTTTGTTTTCACTGATGCGCTCCACCTTAAATTTCATATGATCTTTTGCCATTTAACATTATTTAGGCATGAACTGATATCATGGAATAGTCATACAATATCAAGTTGAGCGACAAGGTTGCTCGTATTTGGTATATTACCCACTGATTGCTTGGACCTTATACAGCTTCTGCTTTAAGGGTCATGTACAGCAGCTTAAATTCACCACAACAACTAACCAAATGGAGTTCTACTGGTGATGATCCATGTGGGCAGTCTTGGAAAGGTGTTACTTGCTCAGGCTCTCGAGTAGCAGAAATGTATCTTCTAGACACTTTTTCTTCTTTCTGACATGTTGCGTTAAACACTCCTAGCACTGGTATTTCTTTCTCTAACTTCGTCTTCTATTTGGCTGTGTCAGTAAATTATCTGGTCTTGGGCTTTCTGGAGGAATGGGTTACCAGCTCACAAGTTTGACAGCATTGAGAAACCTGTGAGAGGGTCTTATTAAATGGTTAACCTGCCTGCCATACATTGTATTTTTTTGACACGTAACATGTTTGATATTTGCAGAGACATGAATAACAACAACCTGGGAGGTGGTATCCCTTACCAACTTCCTCCAAACTTGACAAGACTGTATGGTTCATATGGAAATTGCTTAATTATTTTTTGTCTCTCTGTTCTAATTCATGTTGATTATTTTGACATAAACATGTTGTTAGGAATCTTGCTAATAATCAGTTCAATGGAGGAATTCCTTATTCCATTTCACAAATGACTTCTCTGGAATACTTGTGAGTGATTGTTTCTTTGTTAGTTCTCTAATTGAACTTTTCTTCTCTAGTTCAGAATTAACTCTCATGCTTTCCCTAATGTTTATTGGGAGAGTAGGAACCTTGGACACAACCAGCTTCAGAATCAGCTTAATGACATGTTTGGACAGCTTTCTTCCCTCTCCACATTGTGAGATCTTCTTTACTCTTTTATTGACCAAGATATGTTGCTTATCTAGCTTGTTAAGGCATCACAACAACTGTTCCTTTCTTATTTTATTGCGCAGTTTAGCATACCAATTAATTTTAGACTAGTCATTGGTTTTCATGACTACTTGAAATTTGGTTTATGATTCAAATATCTAGTCATCATTGTAATATTAAAAAAATTCAATTAATCTACTTTGGGCGGCATATTCCTGATATCTTTGGATATTTGTGTTGTTTCTGTTATAGATGCTCGTTCTATATCTCTTTATACTTTAGTTGATCAATGATAGCGTTGGTTCATCAAATGTTTCTGAAAGTTCCAAACTTCCTTGATTAGTTGGAAATGCAAAGTTCAGTCCGTATTTGATTGCTATTTATAACAGATATTTTGATCTATTTTCATGGAAAAGATAGATCTCAAGTATTAATAACAACTAAATGCATGTTTCAGGGATATTTCCTTCAATTTGCTGACAGGAAATCTACCTCAGAGTTTTAGCTCCCTTTCAAGTATGACAACGATGTAAGTAACATTTCTTCTGATTATTGCCAGTAAAAATACGGTTTGATTTCTTGTCGCTTACTAGCCTTGACCTCCTCACAGGTATTTGCAAAACAACCAGTTTACAGGAACTATTGATGTCCTCTCCAATCTTCCTCTTGAAAATTTGTGTGTAACCACCATAGCAATTGAATTTAGTTGAGAACTTGTATATTTCCTCACGTTAGTCCACGGTACCAACATGTTGGTCATTATTGTCTGTCAGGAACATAGCAAACAATCATTTTACTGGCTGGATCCCTCGACCATTGGCTAACATTAATCTGCAGTAAGATTTCTCTGACCATGTGTTAGCTGCTAGGCAGATTGAGTTAAAGAATAATTCTGCAAAACCAATTTGAGTAATCCTCATTACAGGAAGGAAGGAAACAATTGGATTTCGGGTTCGGCACCTCCGCCTCCACCTGGTACACCTCCAGCCCCAAAACGCCCTAGTCATAGATCTGGTGGCAACAATACTCCATCAGACAGTGGGACTGATGGTGGCAACCAAAAATCAGGAATTACAGGTGGTGGCATAGCTGGGATTATCATATCAGTATTTGTTGTTGGAGCAATAGTAGCATTTTTCCTTGTGAAGAGAAAATCAAAGGGTTCATCCTCAGATGAAGAAAAACTTGACAATCAACCATTTGCTCCTCTTTCTTCTGGTGAAGCGCAAGGTAATGGCTATTCATCCCGATTTTGAGCTTGATGAAGCATCTCTGTCAGTAATTTGCATTATTTGAGTGTTTTGTTTCTATGCTGTAGCTAGATTGTTTTGTTTATTATTTTCCATTCCTAAAAAATGAGAACTACATTATTCCAATCTTTTGTGATCTTTGCTTGGTTGTTTTGATTATTGGTTTTTCTTTATAATTTATACTTTTGGCAGCTAATGCTTTGACAAAATGGAATGCAAATCTGTAAGATGCTGAGCTTAACTGAAATTGGTTTTAGATGTGACTAATTAATTTCTCAATATTGCTGTTTTATGAAGGATGTACTCAGCCTTGTATCACTGGTGTGATAATCTGCTAGTGAATTTTAATTTTCTCATAGCAGTAAGACAGTTCTGCTGCGAACACGATGATTTTACAATTCAATATTTGAAATGTCCTGTTTCCAAATAGATTATTCTGTTCTGTGGATGATGGAAAATTCTACATTGCTGTCTTTCGGAAGACAGTTATCTTCAATGAACCATTTTAGACTCTTTAGCACTTTTTCAATTTATTAATTGTTTTTCCGAGTTGTTTAAAAATGGGTTCAAAAACCGAAAATTGGTTTCTGGGAAAGCCAAAAGGCAGTTCAGTTTCCGTTCCCCAAACCATTAAAAAAAAAAAAAATCTTTTTTTTTGTCCTTTCTTTTTCATTCGATCTTCATGAAGATGAAGAAATTTTAGCTTCGATCTGTGCCGACTCCAGTTTTGAAGCAAAATGTTATTCAATCTATTTGATTTTATAAATAGATACCACTTGGTTGTGATTAGACAAATTTCTAAACTGTATTTTGGTTCACATTGGGCCTGTATTTTTAGTCTCTTTAATCTGCTTTCTGTGGACATTTGTGATTGGAAGTTTCATTGCTCCTCCAAAAATTCCACTTTGTTTAACTGTCAAATTGTACTACAGAATTGAAGTCTATACAAGCTCCATCCACTGTGATTACTAAGACAATGTATACCTCAGCCTCAATAAATCTTAGACCCCCACCGAGTGATTCCCATAAATCATTTGACGAGAATGATTTTCCGAAGAAGCCTGCTGCTGTAAAGAAACCTGTTCCAGTTCCTGTCAATGTGACCTCGTATTCAGTAGCAGACCTGCAAGTGGCTACTGGCAGCTTCAGTGTCGAAAATTTTCTTGGTGAAAGGTCATTTGGACATGTTTATCGTGCTCAGTTTGATGATGGGAAGGTTTGCTTCTTTAACCTGAAAAGTTCTCGACATTTCACTTTAGGGGCCCAAAGAAGAAACAAAAAACATAGGATAGTTTAGGTTTTATATCCGTCTTTTCATAGTACATGAGATTGAAACACATGCATCCTGATACTTTATGTGATGTGCTAGCTGAGTGCTTTTTGATGGCAAATCTTGACACATGCACATCTGAATGACAATTGTTTTCTGTTTATGTGGGTTATTCCAGGTTGGAATTTTTAGTTCTGAATTTTGACACCACAGATTTGGAATATTCTAGTACATTATCTCATGATCCTTTTTTCGCTTTCCTTTTGGGACTATGTTGTAGGTTCTTGCCGTGAAGAAAATAGATTCAGCTTGTACTGCCAACAATATGGTTGAAGATTTTACAGAAGTAGTGTCCAAAATCTCAGAGTTACATCACCCGAATGTGACTGAGCTAGTGGGTTACTGTTCGGAACATGGACAACAACTACTAATATATGAGTTCCATAAGAATGGATCATTGCATGAGTTCCTTCATGTACCAGATGATTATAACAAACCTTTGATATGGAATTCTCGTGTCAAGATAGCTTTGGGAACTGCCCGGGCATTGGAGTAAGTTCATCACAAGAACATCAAAAATTCACAAATTGACCTTCTAATATCAAATTTTGTTATCTAAAGATACAGTCCCTCCTATACATAGATCTCCCTCAAATACCTCCATTCTTTGCTGTTGGTGGAGTGTAAGGACCAAGTCCTCCTTTACCTGAGTGGATGATTGAAGTGTAGATGTTATGAGCCCCATGACAGCCAACATTGAAAAGGAAAGAACACTGGCATGAAACTTCGTACCAACTTGTCATTTCAAAAGCATAATGATGACTTGTTTCAAAAGCAGTAGTACCTCAAAGGGGTAAATTTAGGATACGGAACTGTAGTTGATGTCAAGGCACATATCTAATAAATGAATGAGGAGGTGATGCAATTTTCTACGAGATCAGTTCATCTAACATCCAATGGTGGTACATTAATTCCATAGTTATTTTAATAGATTCTGATGTTTGAATTGACTCTATGGTAGAAGTAGGATTGGTGATGTAGATTTAAATGAACCCAGACCATTTTCCTGCAATATTTTTATCATTGCCTTCATGATACCATTTTTCAGGTACCTGCATGAAGTCTGTTCTCCATCCATTATTCACAAAAACATCAAGTCAGCAAACATACTATTGGATGCTGAACTCAATCCTCACCTTTCAAGCTCAGGCCTGGCAAGTTATCTCCCAAATGCAGATCAGGTGATCTTTGAGTTATTTTTTGATGTCTTGCTAAGAAAGTTGTGCAAGCCATTTTCTGGTTGGCTCAGAATTCAGAAATGTAAGTTTAGGAGGATGTAAAGTTTAAAATAATTGAATTTCCTTATAGGAACTACTAAAATTTGGTGCAAAGAAGTCCACAAGTAAAAGAAAAGTGCTAAAAGAGATGGTTATTAACTAGTTTGGAAGTTGAAATCCTTGATTTCCTATGTGATGCTTTTAAGAAACAACTTATTGGATGTTCCAAATTTTGTGGACTTCTGGCTCATTGTTTTCGTAGTGTTGCAATGGACGTCAAACTCAGTCTACTCGTCTATCTATTTTTGATTAGGTTGGTTCATTATTGCATCACTTTTTAACTTGATGCTAGAACTTATCGCTTAATTTGTGATTTTGGTTTCTATTTCCATATGCAGATATTGAGCCAAAATGCAGGTTCTGGATATAATGCACCAGAGATTGCTATGTCTGGTCATTATACTCTTAAGAGCGATGTTTACAGTTTTGGAGTGGTCATGTTGGAGCTGCTTACTGGACGTAAACCATTTGATAGGTGATTGGTTGATTACAAAATTGACTGCTGTCATTATGTCCAATAAATAGCACAAGTAAAGCTCGTTGAGGTGGAAGATAAGAAATTGGTTCCTAGTCTTTATTCTTTGTGAAATCTTTTTACAGCTCAAGACCAAGACTGGAGCAATCTTTGGTACGATGGGCCACACCTCAGCTTCATGACATTGATGCTCTATCAAAGATGGTTGATCAAGCACTTAAAGGGCTTTACCCTGTCAAATCTCTCTCTCGTTTTGCTGATGTCATTGCCCTTTGTGTCCAGGTAACATTGTTTTTGAGATGAAGGAATTTGCGGGTTAGGATAGGATATATAAGATTCTCCCTAAACATGCATATCATAAACAAGGTGGAATTTGTGTTAATTTTGTTATTTTGCAATAACTTGAGGCATACTCGTTTTACTGTGACAATGTGGTCTGGGGACTCATTTTCATTGTTTTGCTTCAGCCTGAGCCGGAGTTTCGACCCCCTATGTCAGAAGTGGTTCAGGCATTGGTACGTTTAGTGCAGCGAGCTAATATGAGCAAGAGAACAGTTGGAATTGATCAAGGGGCATCTCAACAAGCTGGCGATCCAAACACTCAAGATTACATGTCTTAAATGGCCAAGACTTTGTTGATTTATTTGTTTGACGTTAGTCACAGATACACGGATGTAGCTGTCAACTAGTGATTCATTTGTACATGGCTTTAATAGAACCGAAGTTTCAAGTTTGCTGAACTTGCTTTGACAGGATCAGAAGGTTGGAACAAACAATTTACGGCTGTGCTACTTTTTGACTCATCACATTTCTGACAACGTATACATATGATCCTGAGTAGCTTTGGAATTACAAAAAGAAAACTCAGAACCCTCTTACTCTTTTATCTTATAAAGTTGATTTCTTTTCCCGAGACAACGTGGTAGGCTAGAGAAGCTGTAACGACCAGCACAGAATTAATCAAAGCTTAGCCAAATCAAACGACCTAATCAATCTTATTCATACAGAATAAGGGTGAACGTACTGCTCTTCTTGCACTCGAGCTTTTGTTAGTTGATGCTGCAATTTAAAGATTATATTTACCTAAAGTGATTCGTCTTTTGGCAAGTAAACTTGTGACTGACAAATCGAATTCCTACTACTACACTGAATTCAAAACCAGAACAAGATAATATTTTGGCATCAAGCCCGCATAAAGCTCCACCTTTTATTTATTTATTGTCACAGCCCAACCCACCCGCTCCACTCTTTATCTCCAATCGCAAAATCCAATTGGAGAAAGACCGAAAGAGAATCTTCAAGTTTCGTGTCAGATAAGATCCAGTTATCTACAAACTTGGAAGGATAAAATCTTGCTATCCACCCAGAATGAGCATCAACATGTTATAATTCAAATGCCAAAATTTACAAAGCAAATTAGGAACTACATCGTATGCCTGGATTTCGTAACATCGTTAATGTTTAAGTTGAACTTTTTGCATATATTTGACAACTCAGAATCACTAAGGCCATCATTCTCGTCTCCACAGCTAAGAAGTTCTTGAAGCTCCCTTGATGGCTGCAATACCTACATACAATTTCAATAAAGAATATGATTTTAGTTAAGGGCATAAGAAAGAACTGGTCTTCCAGCTAAAAATGTGAAGGTCGGCATAGGCTAAGACGTTGGATGCTCTATCCAATGTTAATCATTCTCACAGAACAAACATGAAAACTTAAAACCAAAGTCTATTTGTGTGGTCATAGCCACCAGAGGAAAGAGGAGAAAAAACACTAGTGCTAAAATTGTAGACATCTATTGTTCTTAAAAGGAAGATTTCCAATGCTGTGAACTCAAAAGTTGAGATATTTCATGAGAAGATATACTTAGAACTGCAAGAAAGAGATTATTCTGCAAAATTTTACAAGAAGACTAATTCCAAGAGGTCATGTAACCATATTCAGACATCAACATTATCAGTACAAATTTCAGTTCTGCAATAAGAGGGCTTACCCATAGAACTCTTTGCGAATTATTATTTGTTTGCTTAATCCTTTCTTTACCATTTCCAATAACATTTGCTACAGCTGGATCCTCAGTGCTGGAGCAATCTGATACAAGCTGGAGGAGTTTTTCACTTCCCTAAAGAAAAAGGATGCAAAATTGGAACAGAAGAAACACGTTAAATTCTAAACTGAAGGATGGTATGGAGTCATTTGAACTCTAACTCTTCATAGTAAATGATACACATCCATTGTAGCAAATGCAACTTATTAACATGCTTACTGTAAAGCTGTTTCCTACATGCAAACAACATGATAACTAATCTTTTCAAATCATAGTAGTATATAACACACCTTCATAGCTCGCCAATTGGAATAAGTGCGAAACAATATCCAAAAGAATGGGATGTTGGGCAGAGGTAAAACCTATATGAGAACAGAAAAAGTAAGTATGCAACAGAAGGTTAATTGACCAAATAAAACGTTAGACAACTCATGGAAAACATATTAGAAAGACAAAGATAATATCTAAAACAGCAGACATACTTACAGTAAATGCACTTGTGAGTGGAAGTAATGTAACTGAACCATAGAAATATTTCCTGTGGATGGCAGCTCCCCTGATGATTTGGACATCATTTTAGACAGATATACTCTCTATAGCAGAGACAATGGAGTTAAATGCATTGTCAAAGACATTAAGGCTTTATAGGGAGAAGAAAGATGACAATGGTAAAGATTCATAAGCCATTTCAACAAGATTTGTAAGGGACAAACATTTTCAACAGACAATATGCCAACTAGAAAAAAAGTGAAAGCACATTTTTACAACAGCTAATCTTACTATTAATCAGAACAGACAAACATTTTCCAACAGACAATATGCCAACAAAAAAAGAAGTGAAAAAAAAGTACATTTTTACAATGGCCGATCTTACTATTAATCAGACATCAGAGCTAGAATTTTGAACCCATGAATTTGATTCTCCATGCCAATTCTTAAAGGAGTAACAAAGAAAGAAGAAGTGAGATGTGGCGGATCAAAATACATCTATAACATGTAAGCAAATAACTACCTCAAGGCAACATGTCGCAACCTTCTGCGCACAAGTCGGGGATTTAAACTGCAAAACAAAAATACGAATTACAACAGAATCATATAAGGTTCTGTTTGAATCCAGTCAGTGTGCAGCGATGATGCAGAATATGCGAGAAACAATCCAGCATAACTTCAGAAACTTCAATCAAGTAGTTCAAAACTTTGTCAGCAAGAAAATCACTTTCTACTACAAGGATGCAACGCGGATGGCTTGATTAAGTGAGTATGAATTTATGAATCATGAAAATCAATTCCTTCATTGTCTAACAGTTTAAGGCATCATAATTAGAGACGTTTGATTGTAGTACCCAAAAGAATAAAACATTATTAGATTGTTCAACATGTAACAAATGAAGCTGAATTGTGCTTAATTAGAACAAAACGAACAGAGTTAGGGGCTCAAAACCTGGAAGGGTATGTAATTTCAACGCAAGAAACCTCCTTGGAAATAGATTTTAGGAAAATCTCAGATGGTTTAACGCGTGCCAGAAGCTTCAATCCCAGCCTACACAAGTCGAATCAACAGTTTTACTGTACTTGCTATTATCAAAAAGAAAAAAGATGAAGAAAGATAACGAAATAAATTTAACAAAAATGAGAGATACCCATGAATCTTATTCTTCAAGGTGCCCTCTGGCGCCTTCTCTAGACCCATCCATGCCCTATTCATCTATATATAAAGTAGACACAGAAGAAATGTACTTACAAATCAAAATGAAAAAAAATGACCCATTTTGAGAACGAATGAGAAAGGCAAAAAACAACAGAAAGTGAGTAATCGGAGACCTTATTGGAGACAAAGTCGATTACAAGTTCGGCATTGTAGACATTGGATTTAGAGGAAGAGAAGCTATTCCATAACTCGGTGACAGTGGAGGGAGTAGCGTTTGATGAAGCTGAGGTCGTCTCTCCAATGGAAGAAGATTGGAGAACGGATCTACCAAAGTACCAATTCCTACCTCTTACAGGAAACACCACCAATCTCGCTCTCATTATTGAAATCTTCTTTCTTCTCCAAAACCAATCACGAGAGTGACAGCATATTACTTTTCTCTTGATTAATGCAAAAGATGGAAGGACGTGTATATTCTGGTTTCCACGGTCAAATCGAATCTGCGTCAACAAAAACTTTCGATCTATACCCAACTAATTTCGAAAAATGGAACTGAAAGTGAAATCTTGGCGGCGGCTGCCTTTTAACAGCTCCTTTCTTTCTAAAGTAGAGGAAGCGAGAAAAGAAAACGCAAGGCGTACAGCTATATATATATATATATGTTTGATAATTGAAATATCAAAAATGCAAATAATATTAAACTACCTAAGGATAGGTTACGTTATGTCAGTTAAGATCTTGTACTGTACGTACAATCTAAATATGAAATTATAATTAAAAATTTGCAAGAACAAGATCGATATATCATTAACTTTTCATGGTTGACTTGTAGTTTGCAGTGAGGATGGTTCTTTAGGCTCGTGAACAAAATAAAGCAAGCGAGACCCTTCAATTGCTGAAAATACTTCTTAATCACTAAGGCCTACCCAACCCTAACTCAGGAACTGAAACTATGAAAGTGTAATTTATGTGCAAAAGAACAGGATTAAAAGGAAAGTTAAAAAAAAAAAAAACACTACAATGTGCCTATACAAGAGGTGAATACGACCAAAAATAGTGGTCCAATTTTCTGTGCTTCTTCATTTATCTTCTGCTATGAAATTTGGCAGCTCACCCTGGCAGAGGTACTCATCACATAAGGATGCAGAATGCCAATCCTTACGCAGCCGCAAGATATCCTCAGTAAAAGTGGATCCAGAGGCTCCGATGAACACATTAGACATGGCACAGATTGTCTTATCCAGCATAGCTTCCACCTTCAAAACAAATATTGAACAAACACTGTGAATACAAGATGTTCACGCCAGAGAGGTGACTTTGACATTGTTAGTTTCAACTCTTGCCTCGTGCAGGCAGAGTATGGAATTCGGAGGTTATTGTGCATATCTTAACTTCAGAAAGCCTCTATTTCTCCAAACTAACCTGGTAAATCAAACACCATGATAGACTTTCTGACGCAACAGTTTCAGTATGAATCCAAGAAACCCCAACCTAGACAGTCCAATTTCAAATGATCCTCAACAATAGAAAATGAAGCAAATGATACTTTACCCCCATTCTTCTTCAGACTTGCATATAAAGCGTTTATGAACCAAGAATGCTCCCTTTTTCCCTCCACTCTTGTATTTAATATTTACATCCATATCAGAGGTAATAAACATTAGGATGTAGCTTTAACAAACCCCCCGAAATCTAAAATCCCAAAGGTGATAATTCTAGTAACCAATACATCATCCTGCAGGACCAGGCATCACAGCATTCATTTATTTCAGAAGACACAATTAACGATTCTCATCATCACATTTTTGGCATAAATCGCTAACATGACATTAAGTAAAATAGGGGATTAATGTGTCTCACCACTGATCTAATACATAAAGGTCAAACAGAAATTTAAAAAAATGAAAGGATGAAAACCAGCTAGATCAATCTTGCCTTCATAAAAATCAGCAAGATCCCTACCCCACATTAGCCTAGGACGAAGATACCTCATTACAAATTGAACAGTGAGAAGTATCTATTTTACATCCCTTTATTTTGGATGAACTTTTGATCGATCTTTTGGGATAATCAATGAAATGAACAAGCAAAAAAAGCCAATATCAGATTCTAGATTTATAACAATCCAGCACAAACGGTAACAAGAAGATAGAACAAGAACAGCTTACCTGAGGATCACCATGAAGACCATGTCTATGCAAGAAAGCATCCCACTTTTCAGCCGAATTATAAGGTGGACGCGTTACAAGTGGCAGAGTCTTCCCATTTGCTACAACCAATGACTGCAGCAACCCAGTTTCACTCTCTGCAGCATCAGTTGAAAGATATACAACTGAAGCATTGGCCCTTGCAACAACTCGTGAGATGCAATCAGCAGCTTGTGGAATGGGGTAAAAGCAACTAGGCTTTTTTGCATTGCTGGCAGAATATGAAATGAGGATAAGAAGCATCAACATAAATCTATTCAGCCTCACGTCAATTAAGTGCTGACAGAACATGCACCCTGTTATGCCACAGATCTGTGCATACTAAACAACCAACTAAATCAACCTATAAAACAATAGCTACCAAAAGTACTAGATTGTACCACCATCACTTAAAGACTTGAATTTTTTTTCTTGGATCATGGAAACAAGTCGCTCAAGTTAATTTTGGTATTTGGAAAAGCCATGAGAACTAATACTCTTTCCCTCTGCCTGGTCAGACTGACCACCTCTCATCAGGAGAGGAATAAGCGTAGGAAGCACATCCATTGGTTTATGAGAGAAAAAGAAAGGTTGTTAACAGTTAACGGGAATGAAAAAAATACCAGAATTTCAAAAATCCATGACGCCGAAAATGGAGAGCAACAAAATTCTCCCCTAAGAAGGTTTGAACAAAACGCTGAGCAGTAATGATGATAGTCCGACTTGGTTCAATCAAAGTTTTACAGTTGTGAGCAAGCGGACCACCGGGTTGCATCAACCAATTCTTCTCCACATCAGCGTAGAACACATCTCCAATAGCAATAACGTCGTCATCAGATTTAAACTTTGCTTCAATGTCCTGAACACTCTTTTTACTGGGTTTCTTTGTATCCTCCTTCCAAGGAGACTCAAGCTTTCCCATAGAAAGCCCCAATGCCTTCAACCTCTTAACATGCTCCTTGTCAACATAGCATGGATTAGGCAATGAAAAGTAGCAAATAAACCGATCAATATGGGGATGGTTCTTCTTCACTTTCATGAACTCTTCAAACGTAGCTACAACTTTAGTCCCCAAACATTCATTAATATGAGCAATATCCAAGACCCTGTTGTAATGATAGTCAAATTTCGAACTTGGAATAACCAAAACCCTATCCAACAAAGCAGCAAAAAACATATGCTTTTCTAAGCAAATCAAATGGTTGCTCATCTGCCCAGATAAACAAATTGCAAACAAGAACTTTTTCCATCTCGGCTTCCACTGAATAGTTTTCCTCTCTGAAAACCTCTGATCCACTTTTTGACACATAGAATCCAAGAAAAACCCGTCATAATCAGATTCTGAAGATGCATCACCCGATTTATGGATTGACAACAGAACTTGCTGAATTTCTTGGTTTAAAGCGATCTGCTTTATCAGGAAAGATTTTAAATCTCCCAAGAACAAATTTTCACCATTAGTAGGCATATTCGAACCGACATTATCTATAGAATTAGAAAAAGAGGAATTCACTGAAGATTGGTTCCAGAGAGAGAAAAGCGCAAGCTGTTGTTGTCTGAGCAAGTAAAGTGCGTGTAACTCAGACTCTCGCTTCCGGTCCGGATAGGAATCGGACTTGAGAAGAGACAGGTCAGGGACAGAGAACAGGTTGCGAAAACTGGCGGAGAAGTAGAGAAGAACAATGAGGAGAATTAGAAAAATGGCTAACAAGAAATAGTACCGTTTACTGCCACTGAAGTTGAGCTTGAAACCAGAGGCTCGCCGCCAGAGACTCGAATCGAGGTGTTCGTCAATGTGAAATGAGGAGGAACTATGGCGGCTGTTGATGTGGTCATTCTGTTTACTCTCGTTTTGGTCTATCAAGTTCTCGAGATCGTCTTCTTCGTCCGATAACGAGTCTATCTCCACTTTCGAATCTTTCATGAACCCAATTACAAAATTTATTCCCCCTTTGCTGTTCTAGTGAGTCAAAACTTATCGCCGAGAAAGGTGTTTGATAGAATGTCTAACAGACAAGACAATACATGGCATTTATTTCAGGCGCAGCGGAATGGAGTAAAAATTGTCCAAGTCCTCTTGCGGCATTTTAGTTCTCCAAAGCTCAACTCAGCTTTCTCTTGTCATCGCCAATTTATAAATCGCTCTATTTTTAAGTCAGCTCAAAGAACTTCCTACTTGAAGCTTTGAACTACTCCCTTCGATTTATAATAAGTGTCGTTTTAGAGAAATTTTAAGTATTCAAAATAGGTGTCGTTTGTAACTTTTTATGTATATTTATAATTTTACTTCCAAAATTACCCTTTAATTTTTCTTACATCTTAATTACACAGATTACACAAATTATATTTTTAGGGCATTTTAACATGTAATTAATAAGAGTATATCATATATCATATATCTTATCTAAATCTCATTTATCTTCCAAGATTTTTGCCAATACACACCAATAGATGTCGATGCTCACTTGCCTATTCAATGGTATTCGCCCTTAATTTGTTGTCATCATTCCATATACATGCCAACTCAATGTCAAGAATATGGTCAAGGGCCGTTAAAACTTACATAATTCTTTAATTTAGACTTAAAGGTCAACACCCTTCTTATCTAGTGATGTATGTTAATTATACATTACTTTTAGCATGAATTTAAATGCATTATGCTTTTATCTTGGGCACCTTAAAGGATTTGATACTCAAAGTGAGAAATATTTTATTCTTGGCCATGTTTCTACCTTTTCAAGGAAAAGAATGAAATTTAGAGAAAAACTGGGTTGATTTGAAACAATTTTGGAAGAAGTGAAGAAACATAAAAAAACATGACACCTAATCACCACCAAGTTAGGATCATGTGATAAGATGAATCATTCTGCTTCTTCTATGCTTCCCTATAAACCCCTGTATTTGACCTTAGATTAAGCAAAAAAGACTAAAAACATCCTTGTGTTGGTCCTATATTGGAAATTTTAACTTTTGGAAAAAAAAAGTTACTTAATATGCAAAGAACAGTATGGCTAGTACATTGTCCCATATTGGACTAATAAAAGTGGAGCAGATAACACCCCGTTATCTCATGTTAAGGGTTAGAACCCTAGAATAGTGTACATGAGAATTTATTGAGAAGTTAGAAAGTGCATTCCATGGTCATACATAATATAGCATATACACATATGTGATTATTACTCATTGCACACATTAAAATGATAGTACATGCACTCTTTGACATTTTTTGGGTATAATTAATTTATAAATGTGATTATATCGAGAATTATGGATTATCTGTATTAAAATTTGTTTTGGAGAATATAATTATTGATTTGAAATTTTTGGAAAAAATTTAGGAATTTTATGAAATTATGAGTATTTTTAGACTAGGAAAAATGTCAAGTGGCAAGACAATTGATTTATAGTAGTAGAAATAAATGTCAAAGGACAATTGAAATAATTGGCTAATGGTATTAGGAATTGTTGAGAATATGATGTTGAAAATTGAGTGACAATTGGATTAAAAATTTGAGACAAATTGACTAGTTAAATAACAGAACAAAGTGAGACCATAGGAAGTGGACATGTGGCAAGTGTCACTTGCCAAGCCATGCATGCATCCATCCCACGACACTCTCTCCTAAAGTGAAAGACTATTTTCATTTTTATTTGTCTTTCACTTTGTTCATTTGTTCTCACCCCTTGTTAATTTCTCTTCATTTCATTCTTCAACTTCTTCACCTACGAACCTCTCTTTTTGCTCTAACAGCGCAAGCTTTGTTCTTACCCTTCTTATTACTTTCATTTTGTTATCTTCATCACTGACACTAAAAGATCTAATCCTACAACCTTTACTGTTGATAATCGTGCATCACGGAAAGCTAGGTTTCACATGATTTTGAAGAGTTTGGAGTTTTAAACAAGTAAATATCGTATGGTTCTTCATGATTTGTAGAATGAAACATGCATCAGGATAGTTAGCAGATAAATGTTTATAAAATGAGATTGTTTATTTGCTAAAACGTGAATGAGATTCTTAGGTGTGTCCATGTCTTGCTTTTGCATATTTGATGAACAATATTTCATAAGATGTTGTTGAGATGATTTTTTAGATAGATAGATCGATATGATGATGTAAAAAGAGTGTAGAAAAATTTGATAGGTAAATGGGTGTTTCATGCTCTGCTTTTACTGTTTATATACGTGGATCTCGTTGGGTGTAATAGAGATGGATTAAAGTAAGTAAGAGTTAAAGAAAACGCTAGTGTAATGTGATGTCTTGAAATGGGAAGGATTAAGGTGATAATTAGAGATGAAATAAAGGTGTTAAAGAAAATGAAAAAGTTCATAAAATATAATCAATATGCGTATATGATATGTTCCATTTTTTATGTTTATGATCAATTATAGATTTTGATTTGTGTTTGAATGAGTTGAGCTAAAACAGAAGTAGGAATGAAGAGAAAATAATGAGGGCATAAGTTAGAAATGATAGAATAAGCAAAAGAGATGAAGAAGTGATGAAGAATATGTTGTTTTTCTAAATCTGGGGAAGATTGTCTGTCACAATCATGCACAAGCACGATCGTGACAGAGAGGGAACCTCAGAGGAGCTGCAAGATCGTGCAGAAGCATAATCGTGACAAAGAGGGAACCTTAAAGGAGCTGCATGATCCTGCAGAAGCACGATCGTGAGAGAAAGGAACCCTTAGGGAACTTGCACGATGACAGAAAGGATTACTTGGAAGTTGCACAATTATGCACAAGCACAATCGTGACAGAGAGGAAGCGTTAGGCAGTGCATGATTGTGCACAAGCACGATTGTGATAGTGAAGGTGCAATGCTTTTTGACAGATTTCGACACCCTTCACTCTTTTGATAATAACTTCTTCTCTAAACCTCTTACTGACTTAAAATTTGAACCATAAACCCCTCACACATTGTCTTTCCTCTCCACAAAAATTCATGGCCATATGAATTCATTAGGAAAGGATTGATAATGATTGATTGATGAGTTTAGGATGAAAATGATAAAGTGTGCTAGAATTTCTTAAATGGAGTGTTTTCATTGAACATGCATCTGTATTTTAGCCATAACTTGATATGTACATATCCAAATGAAATGATTTTAAGTTTAGATTAAACTAGAGACATATGAATACAAATTTCATGAAGGAATCAAAGTTTAATTATGTCTATAAGACTTTCAAATTTTGGCTTGAAGTTGAGTACTGAGTACTGTAGTAGTTTGAGTATAGTCTGAAGTATTTTGTATATAACTTGCATAATACCAAACCAAATTGTGAGAACTTGGTGTTATTATAAATTTAAGACATATGGGAACATTTGTTTAGAAAAAGGTATGGCTTAAATACTTCATTTTCTTTGTCATAATGATCATACAAAATTGACCCGAAAATCTATTTTGAGAAAAGCTAGAATGATTGATTGAGTGATGAACTTAAAATAAAATTGTATTATTGAGGTGTAAACCTAAGTTCAAATCAGAAATATATGAGTTTTGATATGTGAATGATCATATGATGAAAATAAAGATGTTAAGTCAAAATGACTTTACGTGATTAACAATTTTGATGACAAACAAAAAGAAGACAAATGAAAAAGCAGGCGGAGGATAGATAACTAAGAAAAAGCAGACAGAAGCAAACACAGACGCAGAAAAAAACAGACGAAACAAAAAGCAGATTGAAGAGTTGTAAAAAGCAGACGAAATAAAAAGCAGACGAAAGCTTAGCGGAAAGCAGACGGAAGCTTTGTAAAAAAACAGACGAAAGAAAAAGCAGACGAAAGCTTAGCAGAAAGCAGACGGAAGCTTTGTAAAAAAACATACAAAAGAAAAAGCAGACGAAAGCTTAGCGGAAAGCAAACGGAAGCAGAAAGCAGACGAACGTAAATAAAAAGCAGACGGAAGCATCAGTCTGAGTTAGTTACAAGACTCAACTGAATAACTTGTTCTTTAAAGAATCAAGAAACAGTTATCAAGAAGCAGTTAGAGACGGAGACTATAAATAAGAGGTCGAAGTCAAAGTTTCAGAGACACATAGAAAAACAGATATATACACAGACGTATACACAGATAGACACGCATACAAAAGATACATACGCGAGATTATTGCAGTGCAATTATACTGAGCGTCATTTTGTTTTGTAACAAGTTCAAATCATTTGATAGTGATACAGATAGCCTGAGGAGGCTAAGCGTAAAAGAATACTGATTGTAAAGAGACCTGAAGAGGCTCAGC
>JANZLX010000001.1:11585063-11598385 GCA_025531955.1 Erythroxylum orinocense
TGTCAAGATCTCTCAACTTTCTCTATTTCATTACTGTGATTTTTGATATTTCTGATAAGCAAAGTTTTTAGAAAAACGTTTATAAACAAGAAGTTTTCCTTAAAAAGGAGTTAACGGAAAAAAGTAACACAATTCAACCCCCCCTTCTTGTGTGTTTGTAGATCATTATACTAACGTCTAATTCACTTCAAAAGGGAATATACCAGAGATTGTTATTGAGCATGCACTGTACATGCTCCATGTATATATACATACGTGCATAATAAGTATTTATATAGTTATGCAAAGTTGTAATATGCGTAAGTGTATGTTGCATGTTATAAAAGAGCATTTAACGCGTCAACATCCAGATGTTGCCGGGACTTCGAGACAATAGCTTTCTGGAGTAAACTATAAGTAACCTAGATGGTCTCACTTAAATATTTGTTTCTTTTAAATTTTGTATTCAATAAAATTGTGAATGTAATTGTGTTGATTCCTAACATTGAATATCTGAGGTGTTTGATGCATGAATAAGACATTGGAAGTATTCCTTGTATGTGAATTTGATGAAATAAGTGATTCTCAATATTTTTGTTGAATGTCGAACCAAGCTCTGATGACAAATGTGAACGTGAATGTAAATGTGATTGTGTAAGTGAAATCAAATGACTAAGTGAATATATGTTAATGTGATGCATTTCGTTACATGAATGCATGACAATATAAAGGCAGTTGTGACCGAAGTAGCCACCGAAAAAGAGTTTAAAGCTCAGAATTTGATAAGAGCCTCTGAATCAGTTATAATTGTACCCAGGATCCACTAAGGGATATAGGAAATTACCTGAACAAGTCTGGTATCTACAAGCGATATGGGCCAATAAAAGGGCACTCGGTCACAACAACGTAATAAATGAAAGTGAGTTTTATGAGCATTGCATATACGTTTAATATGTATGTTTGAATGATTGAAATGTATTGTCAAATTGTGTTGAATGAGAAATGTGAAAATAGTGAACAAAGTGTTATGTGATGTTACATGATGATAAATGAAATGATGTGAATTATCTGAGTGCATGTGTTGATGTGTTATATGATTTGAGTGAACCATCGAAGATGGTTAACTCACTGAGTTCGTAAAACTCACCAAAATTGCAATGTTGACATTTCAGGTTCGATAGAGGCGATATAGCTTTTAAGTCAAATTACAAGAGAGCTATCACTGATTTTATATAGAAGACATGGCTGAAAGGTCAGTCAGCTGAGATTGAAGGACTTAGATAAAAGTTTTGTATAATTCCTCATATATATAGCATGTTAGGCATACAGAGATGCAAACTCTGATTAGTTTTGACAATGTAAACATATGGATGTTTGTAAAGCTACAATGTACATATTCGGTTTTTATGAAATAAAATGAGGAATTTTGGGGTTTTTTAAATATTGTGATATTTGCACTTTGAATGATGATGTCATAATTAAGTTAGTGACGTGACTACTCTAACATGTCATTACTATAGGATATGTACTAGAATGTCCTCAGGATATTCTGGTATATACTATATGGTTGTGGGGTGTGACAGAGGAAGTAGGAGAGAGAGCTTTTGTTCAAAGGAAAGTTGGAAAGAAAAAGAGAGTCACTTATAAGTCTTTCTACGATGGTTATTGATTAAGAACAAGTGAATCTTAGAGGACAAGAATTTAATAAGATTCATCAAAGGTCATAGATTCAAGATTAAGATGATGAATTCTTATTTTTATTTTCTTTATTTTTTATTTGTTGTTATTTCTTGTTTAGTTATGAACTAATTGAGGTATAAATTTAGGTAGATGGACCTTAAGATTTGATATATTAAATTTATGGATCTTTTGATTTAATAAAATTCTAGTTTACTTGAGATTTATCCATGTTCTTATAATTGATTGAACTTAAGGAAAATAAGTTGAAGATTCAATTAGTTGACTCATGCATTAACATTTAAGAGATGAAATCTAAGATTATAAAGTTGATAAAGAGGGTTACGTGTTAGATACTCGAGAGAGAACTGTAAGATCTTCCTAGGTTAAGATAAAACCTATTATGAGAACTTATAAAATGAATTAATGCATTCTTATATTGTCTTAATTAGAAAGAGATTTCAACATAGTCATTTTAAGAATAGGGATTGTGTTACTAAATAGAGGGAATAATTTAAATTAGGAATTCTACGAGGCTAAGAAACTAGAATCGTTTATTAATTTAAGCTGAAATTGAACATAGTAAATTCCTAAGGGATATCTTAACTCAATATAGTTTATTCATAAATTAAAATTTTTTAATCGTTGCTTTATTTTGGTATTTTGAATTTTAATTTTATTTTTCTTTTCATTTAATCATAATTATTACCATAAATAATTAATTTTATGAATAGTTAGTAGTCAACCAATAATCCATATGGAATTGCTCTTATTCACTAGTGCTAGCTACATCTATATAATACACTTATGATAAAACACACATCAAGTTGTTGGTGTTATTGCTAAGGGCTAGGTGTTGATATTGATTTACTTTACAAACTTATTAGACTAGGATTTTGTTTTGTTTTTCTAGTGTCATTATTGTTTATTGAGTTTTCTTTGTTCTTTCTTGTCTGCAGCGTACTTCTGGTATGTGATGGTCCAACAATCATAGTAACTTTGTTAAGCCGGATCTAAACATTAAATGAACTTGGCATATAAAAAGAAAACTCCAGGGTAGAATAGAAGATAAGGATGCTAAGATGGCTGCAAAGAATATGAGATCTTTGAAATATTTTTCCATACCAAAGTGACCAAGGGATCATCTCAGGTTTTACGAGATGATTGATTTAAACTTAAGGCCAATATTGAATTAACCATGAGTGCGCAACATAGTTATGGCTAATATCGACAAGTACGAGTCAAATCTCACGAAGACAATGAATACTAGTAATTACCGTTATCTTATTATCAAGTCGACAAATTTGACTTTTGGTTTTATAATGAAAAGAAAACTTAAACAATTAAAATAAAGTAGGAAACAATATTGAGTAGAGAATAAAGAAATCACTTAAAAAATAATCAATATTAGGAATTAGTACCTAGGTAATGAATCCCCCTAAAACCATCAGATAATTAACCTTTTATTATGCAATTGTTTTATTAACTATTGTATCATATAAATTCCTATCATATACTAATAACTCACTTGAGACTACTAACAACTAATCCCAGGGTTATTTATCAAATTAATCAGGTTAAAGATTTTAATAATGCTTTTCCAATTTGTGAATTATGCTATTAGGGTTATTAATTGAATTAGTCAGGTTAAAGATTCTAAGAATGTTTACCGATTTGTGAATTCTAAGAATGTATAATGCACAATATAGCAACAATAATATCTGCCTTTAAGTCATATGCAACAACTTCATTTTGCCTCAAATAACAACAAAACTACTAGTGCAAGTTTGTTAATTTTTAATGCCTTCAACAAGAATTATGCTTGAATATATATTTATATATTCTAAGAATTTTTTATCATATTCACTTTTTGTCAGTTTCCAATACTAGTACTAGAAAAAGATGTGGATGAAAAATTATATGCTGTGAATTGCAATGAATGAATGTGTAATGAATTACAAGTTATCCATACATATTAATGATTAACAAGGTCGTTTAATACACAAGATCCAATCCACGAAATTGTCAACTAAGTTGGGAATTATTGCAAGAACAAAACTACCTTGTCTGAAACATATTAAGGACTTAAAGAAAGACGATTAGCTTGAAAAAACATTCAAAAAAATTTGTGATAATTATACAAAATCTTTAACTTTATGCAATATTGTTTCTTTGTATTATTTTGTTTATAAGAATTTCTCAAACTATTATTAATATCTTGTATTGGAACAAAGGATCTTCCTTTAATGTTATATTACTTTTGTTGGCGTAACTTGATGATATTTAAATTATTTTATTTTATGTATAGATTGTTTGACATTTTGAATTAATAATATTTCTCTAAGATTTAATTTTATAATAACAGCTAAATAATTCATAATAAAAAAACATGTTGCTACATTATATACAAAATGTTGCAAATTGCTTAATATTATGGATTACGAAAAAATTGCATATAATTTTTAGCAACGGTTTACAAATTCAAAGTTAAAAGTTTTTCCTTACAAAATTAAAAAAAATGTAGTTAAAATTTTTTACTTATGAATTAAAAAATATAGCAAATAATAAAATTTTATAGCTATGAAAGACAAAAACATAGCAAAAAATTATTGCCTATATTTTTATTTCTACTAACAATCATTTGGTGCCAAATTTTTTTCCACCAATTTCAATTCAATTTTAGCTATTTTTTAACACTTTAGCTATGAAACCATTTTGTAGCTAATACTATTTATCTAGCTTATAATATTTAGCCACAGGAATTCGTGATGCTTCATTCAATGAAATGAAAATATCACAAGTAAGAATAGGTGATGTTTTTGGAACAATTAGCTACATTTTTTTCATAGCCTATTGTTTACTTTGTTGTAGTGAAAAGAATTGAATTGTATGAAAAAAATTATGTACAAAAAGATTATTCATAACCACTTTAATATTTGTTATATAGATTGTCATGATGTGTTGTTAGACATCAATCTTCATATAAGGATATAAATTATTTAATTAGAAAATTAAAGATAAGAATTTATTTTATCTAATCTAAAATACGATTTAGGGTTATAATTTATATTCATTTTCAACATATTTAAGAACTTAATGAGTCACATACAAAGAATATTTGTAAAGAGAAAATGTTATTTAATTATGTTACACTTGATTATAAAGTTTAAAAATTTAAAATTAAATATGATATAGTTAATAAATAAGGGTCAATATGAGATATTGAATCTTATTTGAACAAAATTAGTACCTAGTCAAAATTATAATTGTAATTAAGTTTAAATGAAATAAAAATTTTATTTTAATTAAATTACGAAAGGATCCAAACCTTATTGTAAATAAACTTATACTCTAAAAAGGAGCTAGTCCTTTTTATGTGGGTCTCTCTACACTACTTGCACAGTTCTCTTAATTCGTTTATATGGACACCATTACAAGTTGAACACCTGTGCAACTATTGCAATTGTGATGAACCAATTTAAAAAATGACTATAGGGAAGCGACTAGAAAAGAATCAAGTTACATAATAAGGTATAATTTCTATTTATGCGATAGCATTCATATATTAATCATAATATAGAATTTGAAGTGATCTTAACTTCTAAAAATTGAACAAAAAACTGTTGTATTTATGCATGATCGGATCTCCCGTTGATTTTCTAACAATTGGAATAGAAGTTTAACAAATAATGTTGTGATGTGACAAATTTACTTATTATTAAAAAACTCGATTAGTTTCCTTTAAATTGACATTCTTAAAATGATTAAATAATATTTTTTAATAAATGTGAATTGGATTAGGATATTAGGTACTTTTAAATTAAATAATATTAATAAAATAAAATATTGGAAGAAAATATTCAATCTAAATACTTCTATTTCATTAATTGCATCATTGAAGAAGAAGAAAATGTCTACCAGAGTTGATACTTGGGTAAAGATAATGTGACTGGATGTTCAACTTTTTCGTTGTCTATAATGTTGTCTTTGTGAATGAGAAGGAAACCTTATCCTCGAGAATGTCATCCAAGATTAAGTTCGGGCGATGTTAACTTAATACACAGCTACTTTTAAATCCAAACCTCATTTCTAGGGGAATACGTTCAACACAACTTCTAAAGTACAGTTGACTGTACATGTTGCATTATTACTCCCATGGTTTGAGTTCAGCCTTTCTTGACTTTATAAGACAAACAAGAGAAGAGTTAATCGATCTTTACTCGGTCCTCTAATTAAAGACATCCATAAGGAAACCTTTTATCATTGTCTGCGTCTCCTTAAATTCTTATTCTAAGGTTCTAAAAGCAGGCATGAATTAATAATGTATTGCCAATATTGAATCCAACTGTCCTCTAAACTTGAGAATGACGAAAGTTGAGGTCCAAGTCAGTTGACTTTGACTCGGTTGCCGTCACGACGACAAATTCAATAAAGCCTACTACTTCCTTCTCCTCTGCTGCTTGTGGCTATTTTAGCTTCTTTCTCTTAACTTCGCAATTCCGTAACCAAACGTCGAAAGAAGTAAGTTTTGTCTTCCACGGGCATTAATACCTGGTCTCGTTTTAAGCAAATCCCATTTCAACTGTATTCCCATCTCTGAGTTCTTTTCCTTCTTCATTGTGGAGAGGTGATCGCATCCATAAAGTTAGAGAAATGTGGCGCATCTTGTTTGTTTTGATTGTTATTGTCTGCTTGTTCTATATTTATATCAGATGGTCAAAGAAATCAGGACGTGTCCATGAAGACATGGACAGGAGTAGTGGCGACTACAATGACTGTGTTGTTTGTTTGAGCAAGATCTGTGACGGTGAACAAGTCATGACTCTCCCATCATGTAAACATGGCTTCCATGTGTCTTGCATCCAAGTATGGCTTCAAATTCGTTCCACTTGTCCTCTTTGCAGGGTTAAGGTCAACAGCCCTCTGCCTTCTCCATCATCACATCATCGTCTACGTGAATTCCTTCATTGTTTGTCCATTTTGTGTCGATACATTGGAATGTTGATACAGAACCCGAAGTTTGAGCTTGCATCAGCAATTTGTGAGGGTGTCTGTTACCTTTGAAAGGCATTGGTAGTGCAGTTCTATTTTTTGATGATTGGTAAGTGAAATATTATTTCTTGGCCTTGCTCCAGGAAATTATTTTGATCTTTGCAGTAAGTAGTCTAACTTAACAGTCACAGTATCAATTGAAATCTCCAATTCTCAACTATGTCACTGGATATGGTTAAATATGTAGTGAATGATTTATGTTACTATTTGTTATAGGTTTTAAGGTGGCAATGGAAATTTCAGAAAACCATTTGTTTATCAGTTCATACACCTAATATCGGCACAACATTTCAGTCTAATCAAATGGTACTTGAAAGCAACGAAGTCATCATATAATGATGCCAAGCGCCAAAAAGTAGTGATAAATACTTGCTTACATTAAAGCCAGAACATAGATGAAATTCTGAAGTGCCCTTTACCTCTTTATCTGGCCCGTGCAGGATTAAAATGGCTTTGTTTAATCAGCATCACAAGTTTAACAATCAATCTTGGTATGAATGAAAAGGTCTGATGTACAAAACGTAATTACGAAATTTGCAGATTCTAACATAAGTTTGTTCCTAAATTTGCAGCTGGATAACAAGTTGACAAGAATCTATTGGGAAAGTATAACTTATGCTAAGCTATGATTACTATGGCATTCTTCCGCGAAATTTCCCAAAAATGAAAAAGAAAAAAACTTTCATAAGCCCCGAAACATAACCAATGGAGATTCCATAGTTCTGGCTTGGGATATCATTTGCCGACTTCTAATTTTAACGTTAAAAAACCTCAAAAGTATGTCAAAGGAGATGGATAAAAATAAGTTCCGCATTTTGAGTTGTTCTTATTTCTTTTTAAGTTGTACACACATAAAAGGATGCCTTCTATGACCTTCGCAACTGTTTTATAGAAGAGGAGCCAACAATTATACCATTATCAGTTCATACACCTAATATCGGCATTGAAGAAAAATATGAACACGAAAATTGCAGGTTAATTTCATAATTAATCATCACAATTAATTAACCCTATAATTGCAACATAGTGGATTTAGAAATTGTATGAACAAATACCTGGAAACTGAGGAAATATTGAGTCCATTGTGATGTTTTGTGAAGCGAAGCGACAGAGACGTAGAGGATTGACTACTGCTATTCTCAACATTAATTAGAAACTCGTACAGTTTCAATGGGGCGACTGTATTTAAGGTTAGATAGCAGTGAGACCTCCTGTGCATTACAATACATGGGCTAAGCCTATACCCATTATAGCAGGCCCATGAACACAGGCCCAATGACACGTATGAGAGAAATACCATTTACATCTAATTAGGGTTTGTATGAAAATATGTTTATTATGTTAGTCCACAATTATAATAAAATTCTATTATTCTCCCACTTAGACAGTATAATCAACATCAATGAACAAAAGAAACAAATCCCTAAATTAATATAACAATATGTGGCCACAATAGAATGTTAAAGGAAAGCCAACAATCTCTCAGTCATAAGTCCAAAATGAGGTTACAAGTACCTCAACAATATAGAAATTAGACCTAATAAGAGTACTGATAACATATATGCAAGATACTTATACCTCGATGACCTAAAAAAAAGTATCATGAGGAAATGCACACAAAATGGTGATCCGTTTGTGCAATTCTAAAAATGGTTCAGGCATCCACCCAAGATGCCAATTGAGATTTAACAAAATATCTCAGAATAACAAAATGAGACTAGGTACAAAATGTCTCCAACAAAATGTCATATATATACAAACATTTAAATGTATCTACGCAGTATATTAATAAAGTATATCGCAACAATAATAATAGCAACAATTATAAGCAAAAGTTTCTAGACTAAATAACAAAATAGTCAATTACAATGTTGCTATCAAAATTAACATAAAAGATAGACTCCCACTAATTCAAGGCATTAAAAGATCTAAATAGATTCATACGAGTTACATGATTTACAAAAGCCTTAATAGTCAAGCCTTTGGTTAAAGGATCTGCCACCATAAGATCGGTGGGTATATGCTCTATACGAGTCTGAAATTCCTTAACCTTCTCTCTAACAAATATATACTTTGTATCAAAATGCTTCAAACATTTGGAATTCTTGCATATTTGAGACAAGCCCACCACAGTAGAGTTATCACAATATATGGTTAGAGGTCTGGAAACACTCTCCATAAGATGAAGCTCAAAAATGAAATTCCTCAACCATATTACCTGTCAAGTAGCTTCATAATAGGCCACATACTCTACCTCCATAGTTGAAGTTGTTGTAAGTGTTTGTTTAACACTTTTCCAAGATACAACTCCTCCATCAAGCATAAAAATATATCCTGATGTGGATTTGCGATCATCAGGGCAACCACTATAATCAGAATCATAATAACCGATCACCTCAAGATGATCAGATATCCTGTAAGTGAGCATATAATCTTTAGTACCTTGTACATATCTCATAACTCGTTTCACAGCTTGCCAATGACCCACACCAGGATTGCTCAATTATCTCCCAAGTATACCAACAACAAATGCAACATCAGGACGTGTACAAACTTAAGCATACATAAGACTGCCAACAGTAGAAGCATATGGGACTTTTTCCATCTCTAACTTATCTTTATCATTTTGAGGACACTGGCTATTCGAGAGTTTGTCACCCTTTTAGATGTGTGCATTGCAAGGATTACAAGTCTTCATGTTGAATCTATTCAAGATCCTTTCAATATACCTTTTCTGAGACAAACCAAGAACACCACGAGATCTATTATGATGAATTTCAATGCCTAGAACAAAAGAAGCATCGCCAATATTTTTCATATCAAAATGGCCTGTCAACAGTTGTTTAGTCCCAGAAAGAAAACCATATCATTACTTGCTAAAAGAATGTCATTAACATATAAGACAAGAATAATGAATTTTCTCCCACTATTTTTCAAGTAAATGCATTGATCAACAACATTTTCCTTGAAGCCAAAGGAGCAAACTATTTGGTTAAACTTCAAGTACCATTGTCTGGAGGCTTGCTTCAGCCTATAAATAGATTTTCTCAATTTGCATACCACGAGTTCCTTACCTTCCTCAACAAAACTAGTAGGCTGATTCATAAATACATCTTCATACAATTCACCATTTAGGAAAGCAGTTTTCACATCTATTTGATGGAGTTCCATACCAAAATGAGCAACTAAAGTCATCACAATACGTAATGAATCTTTAGTAGAGACCAGAAAAAGTCTTTTTGTAGTATATACCTTCCCTCTAGTTATACTCCTTTGCAACAAGTCTAGCTTTGCACCTTTCTATTTCACCTCTAGCATCACGTTTAGTCTTAAAGACCCGTTTATACCTAACAGTCTTAAATCTACTGGATAATTTCACCAAATCCCAAACGCCATTCATACTCATAGAAGCCAACTCATCTTCCATGGCTGCCAACTATTGTGAACTACAAGAACAATAAATGGCATCCTGAAAAGAAATAGGATATGAGTCTTCAACTAAATTAAATTCATGCTCCTCCAAGTAAATAGTCTCAGAATTTAGAAGACTCAGTGGATTTAGGAATCCTTTTGGATCTCCTAGATGGAACTACAACCACATCTGGGACTTGAGTATCATTGCCAACCTGTTGAGGAATATCAACATCATTTCCTGGATCAACAACATCATCATGAATCAGAGGAGTCTGAATTTCCTCAAGATAAAAAACAATAGGTGTAGGAATAACAACACAATCCTCTTTGAAATCAACAACACGATCCTCTTTGAAATCAACAACACGAGACTCATGTCTTTCATTATGTTCCATGTCCCCTTCAAAATAGATAGCCAAATCTGATTCAATGACTTTAGTAGTGTGATTGGGACAATAGAACCTTGATCCTCTTGAGCCAGTACAATAACCAATAAAATAACCTGAAATGGATTTAGGATCAAGCTTTTTCAGCTGAGGATTATAAGTCCTTACCTCAGCCTTACAGCCCCAAACACGAAAATGCTTCAAACTGGGCTTCTTTCTTGATATAAGCTTAAAATGAGTATTTGGTACAGATTTACTGGGCACATGATTGAGAACATAAATAGCAGTCCTCAAAGCATCTCCCTACAAGAACTCTTGAAAAGTGGAGTGACTAAACATGCACCTAACCATCTCTGTGAGAGTACGATTTTGCCCCTCTGCAATCCCATTTTTTTAGGAGTGTTATGCATGGTATATTGCGCCTCAATTCCACAATCCTGCAATTATCTAGCAAAAGGGCCAGGTTTTCTTCCAGTTTCAACACTGACCATAATACTCACCACCTCTATTAGATCTTACACATTTGATCTTCTTCCTAAGTTGCAATTCAACAACATTTTTCAGTGACTTAAAAACATCCAAGGATTCAGATTTCTCACACAACAATTCAATCCAACCATACCCAGAAAAATCATCAATAAAAGTGATGAAGTACCTATAGCCTCCCATGGAAACAAGAGTAATGGGTCCACAAATGTCTGTGTGAATTATCTGTAATGGTTCCTCCTTCTTAGTCATTTCTCCTTTCTTACTTTAGCTCTAAACTTCCCTTGTATGCAATCAACACAAGTTTCAAAATCAGAAAAGTCCAGATCATGTAAAATATTTTCCTTAATCAACCTCTCCATTCTCTCCTTAGAGATATGTCCTAATCATTTATGCCATAACATAGAAGATTTTTCAGCAACTCTCCCATGTTTCTTTCCAACAACAACATTAAAATCATCAGTTGGTCGGCCAAATGAGAAGAATCAGCAATTAGCATAAACAATCCATTATGCATAATTGCAAAACCAACAACAACAGAACCAAAGTACAAAACAATACCATTATTGATTTTATGGAAAATGTATCCATAACTGTGTAAAAAAGAAACTGAAATCAAATTCATTCTCATAGAAGGCACATAAACAGTATCTTTCGAAAGCAAATCATGTGCACTACTCAACTTCAATGAAACTACTCCTATCTGCTCAACATTAATATTAAATTCGTCTCCTAATTGCACCGTCAATTCCCCTTTATTTGATTTCTGCCTGTTTTTGAACTCCTACAATGAGTTCGTTACATGTAGTGGCACCATTGTCTAACCACCATGAATTAGGAGGAACATCAACCAGATTTGATTCAAAACAGACAAAGATTTGAGGTATACCTTTCTTCTTTGCTAACCAGTTTTGAAACTTCACACAGTCAAACTGCCTATGCCCATGTTCATGAAAAAAGTTGTAGCTTCCATTAAAAATAGGCTTGGACTTCACACCAAAACTCTCACCAGGCCCAGAAGGTAATGCAGGTTTATCATTCCCCTTCTTCTTAAATTGAGGCTTACCCTGTTTGTTTCTATAAAATTCCTTCTTTTCACCACTCTTGTGAGAAGTGTGATGAATACTAAGAGACTTTCCCTTCTTCATAGTATGCTCCTCTTGAATAAGAATGGAAATCAGCTCATCAATGCTCCATTCATCTTTCTGAGCATGGTAAGTAGTCCTGAGAACATCAGACTTAGATGGAAGAGATTCAAACACCTGCCAGATCAGATAATCTTCTCCCATCACAACTTTCATAGTCTTGAACTTATTATACCATTTCACAAGCTTCATAATATGCACACGAACGCCACCCACACCATCATACTTGGTCTTAGACAAAAGAGACAAGTAATTAGACTTTTCAGTCTTATCAAACTTCTATAATTTTTCACCAACAACCTTTTGAGATAATTTTTGGCATTATCAGTTTTTGTAATGCTCTCTTTAATAGTCTTCTCCATTGTGTACTTGATGGTCATTAAACAGACCTTGTTAGAACAAACCCACTTATCATATTTAGCTTTATCTGCAGCGGAAGACTCAGCAATAGATTGTACAGGCTCATCCTCAAGGAGAGCAACGTCAACATTAGAAACCGCCAAAAAAAGTTTAAGGATTCAAGCCAGTCCTCATAATTGGTCCCATTTAGCTTAATCAAAGAATTCAAAGCTGGGAATTGATACAAAGTAGGGAGATTTAGCAAATGTTTCAACAACTAGCATAATTGGGCAAACAACACAATTAGGTTCTCATGCAATTGCAATCATGTCTAAGGGTCCCAAATTACAATACAGATCATCTAGAATATTAAATTATACCCTAAAGCTAATATCAATAGGATACTAAAAACTTAAAGACATAATTCAATTAATTAAACAAAGCATTAGAAACCACATTGATAAAGAGAAACTGATAAGGTAAGTGCATCATTAACATAGTATCTAATGTATACCCAATATCAACATCACAACATCAATTTGTAATAATTGGTCTTACGATAAGCGAGCTCTTAATTACAAAAAATAAATGACAATAGTCCATAACATCTCCCAAGATTGTTCCCACAGATTCAGTTAGCACCATAATTACAAAATTAACCATAGTAATCATATAATATAACATTATATGCATGTAATAAATTACATCTAAAATTAATTTTGGTGCATAACTATATAACTGTTGGGCTCCATTCCCGAAGCCCAACAGTCGAATCGGAATCGAAGCCCAAAAACACAAGCGAGTTTCCTAAACTCCTTAACCCTCGCGAAAAACCCTAAATTTA
>JANZLX010000001.1:11598485-11613554 GCA_025531955.1 Erythroxylum orinocense
TTATTATTTGTTATTTATTACTCTTACTTTCTTTTACTTCTTTTATTCTAATAACCCGCATCACCATTTTTCTGTCACATCTGCAAATGGGTCTATCAGAAACAACCACTCTATTATATAAAGGTAAGGCTGCGTACTATCAGACCTCCCTAAACCTCGCTTCAGTGCGTGACTTCAGACTAGGTGTGATTATGATGATGATGATGACATAATGAAGACACCTAGTAGCTTAGGTGTCAAGCCTTTACAAGACTTTGGTAGCCTTCATTTAGCTCTCTTCTTTCCACCGATTCCTTGCTCTGCCTTTTTACTTTGATTTTGTAACTCCTTGTCATATGCTACATGAAGAAGCTCTCTCATACGAATTTCTAGGCTGATGTGCTTTGGGTGTTAAAAGCACATTATATCTATCTTGGTTTTGGAAGTGTATTAGTTGCTTGGAAGGTGTTGTAATAGTTGGATTCTTGGAGTTGAATTTGAACTTTAGTAAGGTAAGGGAATTATAAACTTGGTATCTTATGATAACATGCGTTGTTTGATGTTTGATATAGATCAATTTTATACTGAAATGGGAAAGAATTGAGATTTGGTACATGCTGGAAACTGATTTAGATAAGTAGTCCTACTGGACAGGTTTCGGTATTTTAGCCATATCTTGCCTTATAGGTATCCAAATTGGATTAATTTAAATTTTTATTAAACTAGAAACTTATATCTACAACTTTCATGAAGGCGTCAAATCTGATTTCTGTCACTAAGTGTGTCAAAGATTGGCTTGAAGTTGAGTATCTGGAATTTGTCACTGTTTATGAACAGTCTGTAGTTATTTGATGATAATTTTCAAAATACTGAACCAAATTCCATAAAATTGGTGTCCGTAGAAACTTAAGACATAAAGAAACAAATGTATAGAAGAATGTTTGGCCCAAATTCTTCATATTCATTATCAAAATGATCGTGTAACATTGACCCGAAAGTCTGTTTTGTGGAAAATCTGGAAGAAATGAAGTGTTTTCACTGAACATGCTTTGGTATTTCAATTATAACTTGAACTTTGGATCTCCAAATGAGTTGGTTCTTAATTCAGATTAAAATAGAGACATATTTCTACAACTTTCTTGCAGAAGGTTAATTTTAATTATGTCTTTTAGATTTTCAAAATTTGACATGAAATTGAGTCTTGGCTTAGGCTGTAGCACTACCAGGGACAGAAATCATATCCTGTGATTTTTTAATAAACTGTATTGATGTAGGCTGAATTAGAGTAAGGTGTCTTCACCAAAGTTGAATTTTATTATCTTAGCTTTAAATTGATATAAAGTTTGTAATTTTTAGATATTAGAATTGAGAGTTATTAGATGTACAACTTGGAGGCATGATCATGCATTAGTCAAAATGTCAAATGCACACAGTCTGTGGTATTTTGAGCATAACTCATTGAATACTAAACCAAATTGGATGAACATGGTATCATTGGAAACCTAAGACAAAGAGGGAAAACTTTCTAGAAGGAAATATTACCTAATTATCTCATCTTCCTGATGAGAATAATTGAGCAAAGTGGACCCGAAGGTAGATTGTGAAATAAATATAGATTGAGAGATTGAGTATGATTTCATATGACCAATAATGTGATAAGAATAAGGATAAGAAAACCGAATTTTTGACATGAACATGCATCATACATATTCAGTATACATGAATGGGCATAATTGAATTCATAATTGTGTACAATAGTAATATATGTTTGTATTGAATATTTTAAAGGAACCCTTAGAGCGATTGATTTCAGATATTGCTGGGACTTCGAGGCAATTAGCAAATAGAAAGCTTTTGTAAGTAATTTAGATGGTCAATTTTGATAGTTTTGCTTTGACTGTTTTGTTTTACTTGTTGAAATTGATTTATGTTAATGTGTTCTGAATTTCAGACAATGATTGTCCTAGGCGTTTGATGCATGTTTATATCATTGGAAGTGCTATTTTCATGTGAATATAATTGACTACTTGCTTTGCACATGTAATGTCTGAAATGACCTTATTTTGTTTTAAAACTATTGAGTCCTAGTTGTGGGTAAATAGGCATGCCTAGAAGGGTCTGCAGCTACTTCTGTGACATTTCAATGTCTAACACTTCGGTGTCTTCTATTATTGACATTTCGGTGTCCTCTGTTATTGAGACGTAAGTCTCGTCTATGATATGATACTAATTATGGTATCTTCTGTGTAAGTCTCGTTGCCCACTTCTGTTGACAGATTAGCAGTCATTTGAATGTGTATTCTGATTTATGTTGGATTTTGAAGCAAACAAAATGATGTTTTGAACTGAAGGAATTGTGCCTTCTTTGATACTTAGTTCTGTTAACTATACAACTATTCTGAAATTTAAATATCTGCTTGTGCTATAATTTGATTCAGTATGATTAATTATCGAATTACGCATAGTTTAGTTATTATTCACTAAACTATATGCTTAGTAAGGTGGATTTGCCCCATGTAGGTTCTGAGTAACGTTTATAAAGACCGGGACAAGACAACCGCAATAGCCAATGAAGTCTAAGTGTTGTTTTGAAAATAATGTAAAAATTTTTGTCTGACTTTTGGACTTGTATCTGATATGTATATGTGAATTTATTTGTAATTCTGTAACAACGATACTTCAGTTTGGTTTGATTTTTTTTTTTTGCGAGTTTGTGTTAAGTACTATGTAATTTAATATATGTTTGTCTGAATTGTTTACTGAAAGTTTTCGTATGCTTTGATTTGTTTGTACTGTTTTGTGTGGCATTCATATATCCTTATAAGGGATATGTGGGTGTTAAAGTGGCGGTGGATGTAGATCTTAGTGCTCCCCTTTGTTCTCGTGTGGAATTAGATGGTGAAGAGATTAAGGTTGCTTATAAGGGATTACCACAGATTTGTTATTCGTGCGGCATTATGGGGCAAGACTCGGTGACTTGTCAAGTACGACTTAATGCTCAAAGAGAGAAGCAACAACCTAATCATACCAATGAGCACGGAGCGGCGATGGCTGAAAGGGATGCTCCGGTAGCTAATGAGATTCCGGTGAATGATAAGTCCAAAGAAGTTTACGGACCATGGATTCTGGTCTAACTGCACACACATTACCCAAAAGTCAGGGATCTTGATCAGAGAGATTCTCACATTAATGGGAACACAAATCGGGCGCGAGGATCTTGGTTTTCGATTTTGAATAATAGCAAGATCTTGGGCATTATTAATTATAGGCCTCCAGTTGGGGGGATAAGGGCCAGACCACACGCATAGAAACCAGGATAGATTTAGGCAATCAATTGGAGGATGCTAGGCGGTCTTATCATAGACAGGGGTCTACTTCTAATGGGCCTCAAGCTAACTCCAATATTTCTATCAAAGGAAAATCAGGGTTTAGGTCAGGTTTGGACCAAAGGGAATATAATATGCCACAACCTGCTTAAAAATGTACTTTTAAACCTATTTTGTAGGTGCAACCTATGCAACGTACCCAAGCAAAATGTGCAGTAGTCAAAATTTCTTCCCATAAGGAGATAGTGTGTGACGCGACCTCTTTTATGCTCAGGAATGAAGATATGGACTGTGGTGCTCAAATGGCGGATTTGGATAAGATAGTGGGTTCTTCTCCAAAGGGGCACACTACGACTTATTCTTTACCTCCTTCAAAATCGCCAAACCCTAAGGAAGGGGAGGTGTGGATGGATGCAGATCAAGGGGATCAAGGTTCAGTTGAGGAAGTGATACCTCAGACTCCAGGATACAGTGAGGCAGGCGAGCATGTAGGGTCTAAGGGTAACACTCAGTGTTAAGTGAGCATCCTTCCCATTGTTTTGCTTTCTATTTTATATCTATTTTTATTTGGAACTATTAAGGGGTTGGAGGCGATGATTTTCAGCCTATTTTAAAGAATCATATTCGTATGTATAATCCATCTATGGTAGTGCCTATCGAAATTAAAATTAGTGGATCGCGAGCTAATGTAGTAATTAGCAATCTTGGGTTTGATTACTCCTTTCGTGTAGAGGCAAATGGTTTTACAAGAGGGATTTTAATTTCATGGAAATCAATTATGGAGGTTACAATATTGGTAGCTCATCGACAATTCATTCATACCAATATTAGACATGCTAGCTTGGACTTCCTTTTTACTACCGTGTATGCTAGCCCTGAATATCATCTCCAAAGATACCTATGGGAAGGACTAAAGTAGATAGCGAGACATACTTCAAAGGAATGGTTAGTAGGAGGAGATTTTAATGCAAAATTGGAGGTCTCTAATAAACAGGGAGGTTCTAAAACAACCTGCTGTTAGCAAGGCATGTTAGGATTGTGTTTATTCTTGTTGTCTGCATGATCTTGGCTACGTGGGACCAAAATTTACATGGCGGTGGGGAATTGTCCAAGCGAGATTGGATAGGGCACTGTGCTCGTCTTCCTAGCTAGACTCCTTCCCGAAAACAACGAATTCTCACTTGCCATTTCTTGGATCAGATCATAGGCCTTTGCTTGTTAAATTTAATAGGGCAATAGCGGAGTGTAAGGGTGCCATGAGCTTTCGATTTCAGTTGGCCTAGTTTCCTAATGAGAACTTTTCTAATTTCGTGGAAGAGAATTAGCATCCAGACCTAAATCATTTATGTGCATCTATTACTAGCTTTGTGGAAAAGTTAAAGGTTTGGAACACAACTGATTTTGGCAACATTTTCTATTATAAAAACAGACTTATAGCTCAGTTGAAAGGGATTCAATAAGCAATAGAAAGGAATGACTCTAATTCTCTCTTGGACTTGGAAGAGAAGCTCCGTGATGATCTCACCCAGTTCCTGCGCGAAGAGGAATTATTTTGGCACCAAAAATCCCATAGTATGTGGTTAGCACATGGAGACCGCAACACTAAATATCACCATACGGTGACTATGGCAAAGAGGAAGAGATTGAAGGTAGAAATGCTAAAAGATGATTGTGGAAACATGATTACTGATCCTATGTTACTTCGTGACTTAGCTAAGGGTTACTTTCAAAAGCTTTTCTCGGAGGACAAAAGTATGATGATCCATTTTCCCATTACTGGAGCCTTTCCCAGGTTGACAGAAGATGAGTTGGGTTCTCTCTATTCTCCTATAGTATATGATGAAATTAAAAAGCTATTTTTGAGATAGATGCCAATAAAGCTCTTGGTTTTGAAAAATTCAATACACTATTCTTCCAAAAACAGTGGAATTTCGTGGGCCATTCTGTGTTTAAATTTGTTCAGAAGGTATTCAAGCATGAACAATAGGAGTCGGAGCTGAATCAAAATGTCCTTGTTTTGATCCCGAAAGTCCAATCCCCAGTGTCCATCACTCAATTTAGACCAATTAGTCTCTATACTGTATTATACAAGACTATATTACTAAGGTTGTAGTGAATCGTCTGAAACCTGTCTTCGATTCTATGGTAGCTCCCAACCAGTGTAGTTTTATTCCTGGCTATTTAATTACAGATATCATTATTATTGCTCAAGAGGCCATTCATTGGATGCAGAAGAAAAAAGGGAAATCTGGGCTTCTTGCAATCAAAGTAGATTTAGAGAAAGCCTACGATCATCTCTGGTGGGATTTAATCCTGGATACTTTGATGGATATTGGTTTGCCAACGGACTTGATTAGTTTGATATGAAGTATGTTACTCAGTCTCAAAGAAAGTTTGCTGGAATGTTGAACTCTCTTATTCTTTTGCTCTGAATAGAGGAATCAGGCAAGGAGATCCTTTATCCCCCTATCAGGCAAGGAAATCCTTTATCCCCCTATCTATTTATTCTTTGTATAGAGAGGTTAGGACATCTTAGTTATTTTGAGGTAGCACAGGGGACTTGGAAGCTGATTAGGCTGAGTAGAGGAGGTCCTACTGTCTCTCATCTTTTCTTTGTGGACGATTTCATTTTGTTTGCGAAGGCTTCCATGGATCAGGTGCAGATAATCTGCAGGGTTCTAGATACTTTTTGTATGACAGCAAGATAGAAAGTCAGCAATGACAAGTCAAGAGTCTACTTCTCAAAGAACATTTCTCGGCTTCGAGCTCAAGCCCTAAGTCAGAATTTGGGTTTCCAACTCACCGCGAACCTTGGAAAGTATCTTGGGGTGTCATTAATTCATGAAAGATCTACAAGGCATACGTACCAATACACCTTTGATAAAGCTCAAAATAAACTAGCAAGTTGGGGTGCTCGCTGTCTCTCCCTTGCAGGTAGGGTCACACTTGCGTTGTTACCTATTTATACCATGCAAACAATGTGGTTACCAAGGAAATTTTGTGATGATCTTGAGAAGATTATGCGCGATTTCATTTGGGGTTCTAAGGAGGGTTAAAGGAAGGTTAATCTTATGAGTTGGGAGGTAGTGTGCAAACCAAAGAATTCTGGGGGCCTCGGTCTTCGAAGAATTCGTTCTACTAATGATGCTTTGCTTGCTAAACTTGGTTGGGGTTAATCTCTAATCCTTTTGCACTTTGGGTACAGATCCTTCGAGCAAAATACCATTTTGATACTTTGAATATTCCTGAGGTCTTGGAGAGTAGAGGAGCCTCTTCGGTTTGGAGAGATATTTCTACCACATGGAAATTTGTTCTTGCTGGTGCAAGGTGGCGAGTAGGTAACGAGAATTGTATCAGATTTTGATTAGATAATTGGATTGGAAATGGGAGGCCCCTAGCTAGCTCTCTTGGCTATTAATCATATCCCTGACAGTATTTTGTATGCAAAGGTGAGAGAGTTTGTGGACATAGAGGGGTGTTGGCATTGGGAGAAATTTCAAAACCTACTTCCGTCAGCATTATGCATGACAATTGCAAGCATTATGGCTCCGAGACTTGCATATGATGAAGATTGAGTGGCGTGGGAGCCAAACCAAAATGGGTCCTTTTCCATAGCATCTGTATAGGAATTAATTGAAAATATTGGTGATGAAGGCAATAGTTGATTGTGGTCTTTGATTTTGAAATGGCAAGGTCCGCAACGTATCAGATCTTTCCTATGGTTGTTTGCTAAAGGAAAACTCTTGACTCCTAAGCAGCGTACTTATAGACATCTTTCTAATGATGACAGGTGTCACTATTGCAGCAATCCAGAATCTTGTTTGCATGCTATTAGAGATTGTCCTAGAGTGCGCCCATTTTGGATGCAATTTTCATTTGAAGTGGCCCTTGCAGATTTCTTTAGTCCTAACACTTCGACATGGCTAATATCGAATCTCTACAATCATGTAGAGGTTAGTGGTTTAAGGTGGTCAATTATATTTGGGGTTTCATGTTGGTTCCTGTGGCTTTGGCGAAATAAAAGTTTATTTGATGATGATTTCTCCTAGCCAGTTGATCACAAAACTATTGTTCTAGATTATGCGACTTGGGTTATGAAAGCAGGTACGGTTACTTCTTGAGCTGCTATTGGTCATGGCGATAGTAGCATTAACCATATTGGTTGGGCCAAACCACATAAGGAATGGATCAGGTTGAACACGGATAAGACGAAGCAATTGTGAAGTCGGATGCTTTTGCTGGTGGTCTCATTTGCAATAGTTCTGGTGTTTGGTTGGGAGGGTTCGTTCATCATATTGGCTTTTGCTCACCCCTGAATGCTACGTTATGGAGTGTTTATTTGGGATTGAATTTGCCTTGAGATATGGATTATTGGCAGGTTGAGCTAGAAGCTGATTCCTTGGTAGTCATTAACGTTCTTTCCTCCTCATGATCGAGGCCTTCCTATACTAGTTCCTTGGTAAAGGCTATTCATATTATATTAGCTAAATCCTGGACGATTCGTCTCTGCCATGTCTTTCGTGAAGGAAATCATTGTGCTGATTGGTTGGCTTCTAATACAAAGTCTTTTGGCTTCAGATTTACTAGTTTGTTATCTCTTCTTTCGGGATGTCTTGCTATCCTCTTTGAGGATATGTGTGGGGTTTTAACCCCAAGACTCACTGTTTAGGCTTTGCTTTCACTCCTTTGTGTAATAATAATAATAATAATAATAATAATAATAATAATAATAATAATAATAATAATAATGTTTGTTAGATAGTCATGTTACTCCCTGTAAGGTTGTCAATGTTTTTAAAATGGATGGTTTGGTATTATTTTAAAGAGCCTTCCATTTCTTTTCCTTTATATTTTGCAACGAAAGTTTTCAAAACTTTTTTAATAATTTTTTAAGACTAAATTGATGGATCTAAAAAATTCAATTAGCATTACATTATTATAAAACCAGTTTAAAATAAAACAAAATTGAAGAATTTAAAATATAAAATATTTTTATTCATCAAATTTTAATTAAAAATACTATTAAAAATTGATTAATTTATAGAAATCAGCTGAATAATAACTTGATCACTTTTTAACAATAAAGGTTCTTATTTATTAAAGAAAGTTGAACCGAACCAAAAAGTTGATTTTTATTTCTTATTTATTATATATCGGTTTAATATTGGTTTAATATCGGTTGAATCTTTAAACTTTAAACATTTTCTTTGACCGATTCGATGTTCGGTCTAGTTTTTAAAACGCTGAAAAAAAGTTAAAAATTTTTAATATAATTTAAAGTTATTCTTGAGAAATAAACAGACAAATTTTTATAATCTCTTTTTCTGACATTTTTTATTGTATATATATCTTTTTGGTTAAGTTTTTAATTTACTTTTTAACGGGCAAAAAATTTTAAAATCACAAACATCTACTTTAATTCTCTGTAAGTAACATTACTTACCCACGATACTATTCTTTTTTTTTCATAATTTAAACTCAGTTTAAAAATAAACATCTTCCATATTCCATTTTCCAAGACAATTAAAATAGTAATATCAAACTATTAACATAAATATTGATATAATCACTTGTAAAATGACATCAAATTCTGTCTCAAATGTTATGTTCTGATCTTGTTTTTGCTTCAAAATGACGTCGTTTTATGTATAAACAGAAATAAAACCATGTTATGTTTTATAAAAATAAGGTTAGAACAAATAATTGAACAGAGAATCTGAAATTCCTAAAACCAAAAGAAAAATATACTGAGACATGCACTGTAAAAAGAAAAGGTGAAAGCACATGATCCTACTGGTTCTTCTGACCACGTTGTTACTTTCATATATAAACTTACAATAAACGCCAACCAAACTTCACTTGCAAGCCCTTCAATCTTTCATCATCTACTCAAAATACTATGCATATACATTCTAACTAAATGACATCCTACACCATTGATTAACTTCTCTTAATATTTTTCTCTCTCTCATTTTATTTGCCTGCAAATATACGGCACGTCCACTCGTTTCTTAACCTGTTAAGACACCAACAGGTTGGCTGTCACAAGTATTCACTCAATTTCAAGCAGCTGAACTAAAATTTCTGAAGGATTCCTCCATGGAGCTCTAGTCCCACTCAGAACAAGTAACTTTCGCGATCTTAAGCCATTCAAGCTTTCGTCCATCCATTCACCAAGCCTGGATACCACGTTTTCTGATGCTAAGCTCTTTTAGAAGACTGGAGATCAAAGCACACAATGGCAGCTTCCATAATTCTTAAGGGTCCTCTTCCTCTTTATTTTTGATGTCCATTCTTTTTACTTTTAACAAATTTTTCTTCCTTTTCAATTTTTTCATTTATTGTTCGCCATAATTTTTTTTTTTTGGGGGGTAATGTAGATTAGTGTTTCAAAGTGCACCAGCATAATGTATTCCTGAATTTTACTACCTCAATGATGTAAAAATGTTAACTTTCAAGGCTATTGTACAAGTTTACGTCAGCTGCCTACTGCAGTGCAAACGCAGAATCTCGTTTAGACAGTCTACAAGTATGATTCATGACAGCATCAAAGCTATATCAGATACTCATTCTCCAACGAACTTCCTTCTCACTATGCTCTGTGAACTTTCCAGGTTATTATACAAGTTTACATTAGCTGCCTACAGCAGTGCAAAGGGATAATCTCGTTTAGACGACGAAGTATTCACTGACAAGAACTTAATGATTCTACAATTATGATTGAAGCAACCATGCAAGCATCAAAGCTATCTCTGCTACTACCTCATTCGCCGACAAACTTCCTTTTCACTATGCTTTGTGCTGCTCAGAAGCAAAACGAAGAATGCTAGAAAAGTCATCATAATTTTAACTTCTTTACTGAAGCTTTTGATGACCTGTCATCCCTGCCTCGCTTCATGCCCTTCAGGTCAACCGAAAGAAAAGGCCTCCGGCTCACACATGGTACTTTCTTCGATGCACCATTGATGCCATAGCCCACATGAGATTTTTTGTTTTTCATCTTCTTGTCTTTTGTAGTACCGACTTTGTCAAGCATGCCATGCTTACCATACTTCTGAGAAGCCAGATGACAATCAATCTCCTCTCTGATTTTATTTACTTCTTTGGGCTGTGATGTGTTGTTGGAACTATAAGCAAGGAAAGACTCCTTTCGGGAGGACTTCGGTTCAAAGGATCCAAAAGTAGCACAAAATTCTTTGTAAGCTGATTCTTTCGATACTTGTTTTGACCTCCACTGATCAGGTCGATTAGCATATCTGTTACAGTATAACAACGGAGAAAAGAGCATCAAATACAGCTGCACTACCTAATCACGACCCACAAAAACCATGAGCGAGTCCACAATAAAGAGAAGAAATTCAACGGTAGCATTATAACTTTCTTTGCTTAACTACATAGAACTCCCAGATATAAATATCATGTTGCGTACCCATCAATATCTAGTCTCCTGAGCAGATATGGGCCTTGCTTTGTCTTTGAAAGCTCAAGTTTAACAGCTAACAAATCTGATGCTATATCCTCCCTTAGTGATGCATTACTGGCAACGAAACACTTTTCAACAGTAAAGGAACCAGATGAGTGCATTGCAAGCTCTCCAAAATGTCCTCGTAGCCTATAGATATTCAGCATAATCAAGTAAAAGAGGAAAATTAAATTGCTCTTAAGAGCCAACTAGATTGCAGTTCCAGGACATCCAAAAAGGTGAAATGATATGATCTCCAGATCAGGAATCGTAAAGTATTTGCACCACCAAAAGCACATAAAATCAGACAGCAGATAGAAAAAGACAGAAATGTACTTTCAAAAAGGAGGACAACCAAACATAACACTAGAACATACTTCATAATTAGTCTGCGTTTAAGCTTTGCAGAAGTATTTGAGTCTAGAAAAGCTTCAATAACTCGTGCCCCTCCTACATCTTTTGCCACTTCAGTGACATGTTCAACTTCCATTGATGTTAGACTCATAATATAAGGCTGTACAAACTCCTGCTAAATAAAATTACGGAGTGTTAGCATTAGAAATTGGGTGCCAGGACACCTTCTACACAACTCAATTACATAATATGAACAAATTGGACGCTCCTAAGTCCTAACATGAAATGGTAAATCGTGTTAAACAGAAAAGAACTTCAAATTTTAAATTTCCATAGCCAAATTATAACTATAACTAGGAAGAAGAAAAGGAAGAACAGCTCCATTTTGTAGCCACTGGCAAGAATCAACCAGAATGAGACCAATTAACCAATGTAAATGGAACTTATTGTTCTTTTGCTCCCTAGAAATAAATGACATGAGGTACAAATCTCCTTTAGAGTACACAATTGTGAGCGTGCAAAAGAAAAAAAAAATCACCAACATACAGTTTGAAATCTGAAAATTGCTTGCAGAATAAGTGAACCCATGACATGTATCTTAGCATCGCTTGGCAAGTTCCAATTGGCCTTGTCATCACAGGCAAAGTAACGATCGAGAAACAGAATTCGAGGAATAATGCATCCTGGACCCTCATTTGGCGAACATATTGCAGCAGCAAGGGCGTCACAACACTGCCAAACAACCAGGAAAAGAAGGAAAAAATTAACATGACATGATAAGTCATACAATTATGCAAGTATCAACCTCCCCAACTAATTTAAATCATGGCAGAGATCATTTAAATTTATCCCTGGCTAGTTGTTTAGAATTTGAATCTTGCAAGTATAATCAAGAAGAAAAAGAGCGAACTAAACCTTTTGTTCATGAGTATGAAGCCTTTGACTAGCTGCAAAAAGAGAAGCAATGACTCCCGACCGCCCCATTTCAAGAAGATCACTAAATCTTGAACCAAGTTCCTCCCAGATCAAGTCCATCTAAAAAGTCAAATGAGTCAATATATGCAAAAGGTTAACTAACTGTTGCTTATAAAAGCATATTCATTATATAAATGTCTGACGACCAAGCAAATATTTGAAAAGTGGACATATTTGAATACCCAACGATGTCAAACAGTATGAAGCATTTTTTATCTTCGTAAACATACAATGTCCTAGCACATACTTGGTCAGGATCTCTTGCACGAGAAACTAAAGCTTGAACAACAAAGTTGCCACAGTGATGAGATGAAAGCTCAAACAATGAATTTCTGAAAACTTTTCCCAGCATTTCATCATACAAGCTGTCAGGAGTCACATCCAAGATTACCTGCACATTTGCAGCAAAACTTAGGTATCTATAGCACCTATATCCACAAACAGAGACCACTACACTACAACAATGCTATGTATAAAGAGGATACACCGTAGGACAGCTATGTAACGTGAATAGTATTACAGAAACAATAGCTGCAAAAACAGAAATCATTCTTTACGGAAGTTCAACCCTACAGAAAAGTAAGACAGCATTTTCCTATAATTGTCAGCGGAACAATTTAAAACAAAGGATGAGTTTCATGTGGTAGAACTCACATGCGCAAGGTGAGGTAATAGATTTCCCAAAATGGCACCATTACAACAGAATCTATGTCAGGTACTTGGACAGAAAATTTTCTACAAATTGATTTGGTTAAATTGCAAATGTGTATTTGAGAGCATATATATCATTTGAATGAATCTTACAACATTGATTCAATCTACAATAGACAAGAACTTATTTGAACTAAGAATTTATGATATGAAACCAGCAGAAAAGGACTGATTTTAATTTGGAATGATGTGTAATTTTTGTGAAACAAAATGTTCCTCACCTCCATCAAGTGACTAAATGCAGTTTCCTTCATCAGTTCGGCATTTACTCCTGCTTCTATGAAGTTCCCTTCTAATACATTTACATTTTGTAAGCCAAGAATATTTGGAATCACGTTGAGTAACTCTTGATCATCCTTAGCTAGCAATTTCAGAGCTGTCTGTAAAGAGAAAACTATTAGCAGCTACAAGGAACACAAATTTTATTTAAGTGAAACTCCATACAACAAGAAGTGACCATGCAAAGAGTCCTGTTACTTGACAAACAAAACAATTTCGAAAGGGAAAAACATATAATGTAGACTAATAACAGAAGAGAAATATCCAAACGTGCCTGCAAAACCAAACTGCTATACTGATCACGTTGCAGGATCTTGACATCATTTCTGGTACATTTTAACATTTCTGACACAACAAATTTTAGTAAAGTAGGAAATTCCCGATGAAGATGTCGTGAATCATTCCCAGCCAACCGAGATGCCCCAAGGTTTAAACGCTCTGCCAGAATTGATGACGGCTTTCTCCCATGAAACTCAGGGGAATCTAATGGTACTCCTCCTAGAAGACACAGAAGACTTCGAAGAACATGAGACCCATAACGGTTGCACATAATATCAACTGGATTGACAACAACTACCTGCTAAGAATAAAATAATCAGTGCTCTTGTTATGAATTACATTTTTCATCTTTTTCTCCTTAAAGAAGAAAATACGAAATGATTTCATTTAAATTTGGCTACACTAAACAATTCCATAAACTGCGGCTGTTACAATCATCTAAGCTTTCACGGAAACACTACAAGGTAAAGAGCAATAAAAAGTGAACCATACTGATAAAACCAGAAAGAATGCATTTAACATTTGTTTGCGGACTTGGGTTTAGAGGTACAATAAATAAAACCATCTTGTCATGAAACAACAGGTACGAGCAACTTGATACCTTGCATATCATAGAAAGAGTATCTTCAATAACCGAATAGGCTTCATTATCTTCAAGATGAATAACTAAAGACTTGAGTGCTGTTTCAGCAACATGAGAACCAGATCTATCCATTGCAATCAAAGGGAAGACTTTCGCGCAGCCTCGAAGAAAACCACAGAGGTGGTCCACATCACAGCCCTCAAGGAGGGCTTGCAAAGTATGACTTAAAATGTAATCAGTTGCCAATTCGAACTCTTTCCCTCTAGCTTCTTCAAGAGCATTGCCACATATAACAGACCGCTCATCCAAGTCAACTTCCTTGCTTTCAAAAAGATTCCAAATCTCTGAAAAGTACTTGGCTGTGTCCGGATCAACCTGTTTTCTACACGACTTACTCAAGTCACTAACAAACCCATAAGAACCACAGCAAAAGGCACAAGAAAGCAACAACAGAGTAGCAAGACAAAAACTTATGTATTTCATAAGGGATACTAGCGTATAATGGCCGACATACCTGACAATTGTTGGTTGTGATTCTGATGTATATAGATGCTTGAAGGATGTTTTTGGTCTCACACCTGCATCTGTTGCCAGTCCAGAAACTTTTTGGTTTTTATCAAAACCCAAGCATTCCCTCTTGGCTTTCCTATCCATACCCTTTTTCTTTTTCCCTTGTTTATATAATCTACCTTCCTCAGCCATCGACCTAGTATCCACTAAATAATGGCTTCAATGCCACTAAACCAACAGAAACCTTACAGCTATCAGCAGCAACACTTCCCTATAACAAAAACGAAAAGGAAGGCCAGGAGAAAATAAATCAGAACTAAATAGTAGTTGGCGAAAATAAACAACCTGATACTGATAATGGCCACAACAGGAGATAAGCAAAAAGACTAGAAAGCTACAAACCCTAAATACAATGCGATAACTAAGGTTAATTGGAACAGTGTTTGTCAACCTAAAAAAGCAGGGGGACTGGGGCTGGACTCTATCACAAAGAAGAATCATATGCTCATGACTAAAAGAATCTGGAAACTTTTCAGTGATAAGGAATCTATGTGGGTCAGATGGATCCATGCTTACATATTGAAAGGGAGGAGTTTTTGGGGTATAACTTC
>JANZLX010000001.1:11620410-11636084 GCA_025531955.1 Erythroxylum orinocense
CCAAAAATTGACTTTCTTAGAGATTGAATTAGAACTTAATTCCTTCATACAACTTGTAGCCTTATCTCTCTAGTTTAATCCAAATTAAGAATCTTCTCATTTGGATAACTAGAGTTCAAATTATGGCTAAAACACCATAGCATGTTCAATGAACATATACATTCTCCAGCTTTTAACACATAATCCATCTTGTATCTAAACCATCTTTTTTATTTCTTTTAAATTTCAAGGATTTTTCCTTTGCTTTACACATAGCTAAATGCCAATAATTCACTTAATAGTTCTAGCTTCCATATAAGGTTCAGGGTCCAACATCTCAAACTCCTTGATTAAATTCAATACTTACGTCCCTTTGACTATCTCATTTCCTTCAGACTCTTGCTTGAGAAAATCCTAGATTTCTTTTGCTAACTTTAGGGTTATAATTTTAGTAAAGATTGACAGTAAGACAACTACAAATAGACATGCCTTTGCCTTTGATTTCCTTTTCCTTATTTCTTTATGGTTCTTGATTTGAGCAAGAGTTGGGTTGTTTGGCAAGGAAGGAACCTCGCAATCCTCCTCCACATCTTCCCAAAGATCAGTTGCATTAGGATAAGCCTCAATTTTAACTATCCATACTTAATAATTCTCACCCTCAAACATTAGTGGAGCAATAGCTGTGAAAGGTGTCTCAAATTCCATGGCTTGATGGTTTTGTTTATACCATGTTTGGTCTGGTTTTTGAGTGTGGTGTACCCTCAAACTCACATGGTCCCTCAAGAAAAAAAATAACTTTGATACCAATTTGTAGCAGCTAAATACTTAAGCAAGGCAAAAATATGAAAAATGGAAGCAAGAGGAACACAAAGAAAAATGGATGAAAATGATGTAAAATTTTCATTGGATAAACATACTTAAATACACAAAAACTATAACTGAAATTAAAAAAAACATCTCATGTTTATATGATCACAAACCACTACTAGCTACAAAATAACCACTAATAGAAAATGCCTAATATCTAGCTTAATACATGGTCAAAGCCTTTAATTTCTGCATATGTACCCCATTTTTCTTCTTCTATATTCCATGTTATAGCCTACTATGATTTACTTCCACAAAATTACCCATTTTCCAAATTTTGGCCTTACTATGATCCCATGATAACACCATGTTAGCATAATTTCAGTAGATACTGAAGCATATTTACATCGACACATATGATGGAGAAAATTAACTTCAAGTCACATCACAAGGGTGATGGTGCAAATGGTGGTCTAGAAATGCATTATAATTGGCGACAGGGAGGCGAGGTGTTCTTGCTAGTTAGAGGAAAAACATTATGACTTGTTGAAGATGTTGCAATATTTATTACTTTATGGGAACTTATGGTGATATATGTTGCATGGTTGCCATTAAAGTTCCCTTTAATTGACATTTGGGGTTGTAGTTGATTGCAGTAGCTGTTAGTACTTAAGCAGGTGACAATAATAAAAAGGGCAAACAATGACAATTATGGGTGGCGGGTAAAGTTCCAAATTGATATTAGGGTTTTTTTTAATGAAGAAGAAGAGAAGGGTTTGACGACTAGAATAGTGTATCCTAGATCTAGAATATGTTATTTGGATGTAAGTTTAAGTTACTTAAAATAAGACAAGGTTGAACTTATTTTGCTCTAGAAATAGTGTATTTCAAAACTAGATTTAGGCTTGTTTGATTCTAGGATTAAATCCAATTCGTTTATGAACAAGCCAAAATCAAAGTTATTCGTAATTAAAAATTACCTTATTCTAAAAAAAATTAAAAAAATTTAAATTTAAATTCAATTTTAAAACTAAGTTAATGATTTTTCTTAATGTGGTTAAAATTAATAATAAAATTTATTCCTAATTAAAATTTTGAAAATTGTTATCTAGAATTAGAATTAATTAATTTTCAATTACATTAACATTAATTGACTAGACTCCTTAAAATCAATAAAAACATTTTCTTAAGTAATTACGAAAAGTGTTTCTTAATTAAAGTTATTTACTTTAATTTGATCTAAATAAATTAAATTATTTTTATTTAGATGGATCTTATTCTATTTTACTTAGAAATTATTTCTTTATTAATTTGAATAATAAGCTTCTTGATTTATTAGAAAAGATATTTTGTTGTTTAAATTTTGAAAAAAGTTTCTTTAATATTTTTGCAAATATTTTTTCAATTTATCAAAGAGTTATTTTCTAACTATTGAGAAAGTAATCTCTAAATAAATTATGAAAGGAATTTTTTTAATTAAGTTTAAAATGTTTTATTTAATTTTAAAAGTAGTTCCTTTAGTACCAGAAGATAGTTTTATAAATTAAGGAAAAGTTATTTTTAATTGGAATAGAGATAATTTTATAATTGGATCAAAATATCTTTTTTTAATTGAAAGAGTTTTTATAAATTATAATAAATAATAAGTATAATTTGTCAAAAATTATTTCCAATTAAGTTTTATTAAAGGAGTTAAGATAGTTGGAAATCATTTCTAAATTGAATTTGAAAATCATTTTTAAATTAATTTAATTTTTTATTTGAAATAAGAATTTGATTTATTTAGGAATCAATGGTTCAATCTAATTTACTTATCCAAGAAGTTGAAAATATTATTTTAGATTATGAAGATCAATAACTAGAATTAAGCAAAGTTTGATGTTTTAAAAAAATATTTTAATTATATTTACATGAGAAATTGCAAATTATACATGATGTATTATGTATGTATTGCATTTTTATATGTCTGATATTTTTACATGTATGGTATGCTTAAACAGATAAACAAAATTAAATATTTCATTAAAATATTAAGTACATGTTGAAAAAGTGATTGTCACCTTCTATTATTTGCATATAAAACTAGAATTTTATTTATTGTAAGGTTTGTTAAGTGACTTAAGACTCCTTTAACCCAGATATATTTTATCTTAAATCAATTGGTCTTAGTTAGTAAAATTTGTAAAATTTGGATGAGTAACTCATGATTATATGAATTTAGAGGTAAGGTTAGGAATAACATATAAGATATGTTTGACAAGAGTTATTACCTAACAGAGCTTGGTGTTATATAAGATGTGATTGATAAGGATGTTATCTACCTAATTTGAATTTAATTGGTTTGCTGAGTAACTCAAGATTAGATAAATTTAAACGAGACTAGAAAGATTAAAGTAATCCTTCCAAAATAATAGTGAAAGTTATTATTTAGAATAAAATAGTGGCAGTAACCAAATATATGATTTAAAGTCCTAATCTTTTTCAGTTTTCATAGCATATAACTTATTAATTGCATTTTTTCATTATACTTTATTTTGAATAGAATTTGTCTTTGTTCGAATGCTTAATACTAAGAATTAATGAATCACATTTCTTAGAAATATGTTAGGTTTGAAAAGCATTCTCAAAAGGATAAAAGAAAGTTATCTGTCTATTATACAATATTGCCATTAATCCCTGTTAAGGATTTTGGTGACAAATTTTGAGAGATATCTTAATATCATATAGATGAAAAAAAATGTAATAATATTTTGAGTTGACTTTTACCTCACAAAATTTGATAGAAACATGTAATGTGAATGTCAACATTGAGACAACATAATGCAAATAGTTGTATGAGGTAGAGCTAGAAAAGTATAGTAACTTGAAATAATTGTTCTTTCTAAATGTCTTATAAATTGCTTAAATAGTTATTTATGTTCGTTTGTTGGTTGAATTTTTTTTAAAATTTTAGATTTGGGTCATTAATTAGAATTTGTGGGGAGGATTAGAAATTGGAATTAGCATGAAGTGTTAGAATTAAGTAGTTTAAGTAGTTAGTAGGCTTGAGTTAAATGAAGGAGGGGCAAAATTGGAAAGGCCATGTAAGTGAGGGGTAATTTTGGAAGAAAAGGAGTAACAAAAGGGGCAAAAATTAGAAGAGAAGAAGAAGAAAATCATGAGCAACCAAGAGCAGAGGGAAAAAACGTGAAAAGAGAGAAGAAAGGAGAGAAAAATCGTGGAGAAGGAAGGGAAAGGAGGAAAATTTCGTCGGAAGAAGAGAAATCAAGGCTTTTGAGGTAAGTTCTTCATCTTTCCATCTTGTTTATTGAAGAAATGGGTTGTTGTTTATGAATGAAGAAGTTTTAGAGAGAGAAAGGGGTTTGTGTTAAGAATGCTTGAGGGAAGAAGAAGATGGTGAGACCCATAGGGATTTAGGGTTTCTAAGTTAAGTTTTGAGCTTTCTATCCTATATGAGCCATGGGTAGGTTAAATTGAAACTTGATTAGGGTTAATTGTTTTTGTTATGATTTTGGAAATTTGGGAAATTTCCAATTGAATTGATTTTAAATGAAAATTTTGGGTTGTGTTAGGAAATCAAGAGCCTACCCAAGAGCAAGAAGAAGGGTACCATTGAATTTGGATTTTTCAAGAGTACAAGGTGGGTAATTTATTTATAGTTATTGTGTAATATGAGCAATATACCTTATATGTGTTTTGTGTGCTAAATGGCTTGTTTGAATTGTTGTGATGTTGAAATTTCATTATGATGTATAACATTGTGATAAAACCATTTGAATTGTGTGTATGATGATGTTATGCCATTGAATTAAATCATGGCATTTTGTGTAAGAAAGAGCATGAGAAAATGAGATTGTGAATGATTGATTTTGAGCATGAAAAATTGATTATGTTTGGACGAGAGAGGAACTGTTTCATAGTCACGTGCACGTCGATAAAAGCCTTCTCCCGGCTACCCGCTTGTGGCCCACGAGATCTGAAAAATGGACTCGTTTCGTTCACGTTGTAAACTTCGATTTCGCCGTTTTGTTTCACGGAACGCTCGAGCCATTTGATTGTGCATTTGCATATTGATGTGCTAAGCTATGCTTTGAAGTGAATTGCATCCAATGTGTCATATGTAATGATATTTTGAATTATGAATTGTGAATTGAATTGTAAATGTTGAACTCTCATTGCGATATGCATGCCTATATGAATGTTATACATATATGGTTGATTGTGTGGCTCATCGCCAATGGCTATAAATATCTTAGCCACTGAGCTGTGAAGCTCAACTCATTATTTTTCCCACTCCTCAGGTGCAAATCGAGAAGATCAGTGAATCCTTGCAAGGCAATTTGGACAATTCTGAGAGAGTTAGCTTTTGTATTAAGTTAGTAGCTAGACTTTTGAATAGCTTTACAAGCATATTGAACATTGAGCATCAAATGTATTTTGTAATTTGTATTAAGGCTTGATGAAATGTCGATATGTTATTAAAGTTATGAATGAAAGCTTTATATGAACTCCATTTTGATTTGGAAATGAATTGGGGATTGAAAAGGTTCCCTTATGTGTATGCTTATTTATCTTGTAGTGTGCAATTCATATTTTTAAGTTCTCATAGGGGTAATAATTGTGTGTTAATTTCATGGGGAAAAACTGGATTGATTTGGGCTGTATTAGACATAATGGTCTTCTTGAACATCATAGTTAATCCTCTTAGCTTTCCATCGGTATAAAGTTTGTGAATTTGGGTATCGGAGTTGAGAGATATGAGCTTTACAATTGATGATGCTGTATGGGAGGTATGAATATGACATCTTTGGTGAATGATGAGGATTTGTGTGTTCTATGAGTTCTTGAGTTAAGATTTGGAGGTTTAATGCATTCAAATGGGTAATTGAATGATTGAGGAGTGTTTTTGAACTAAAAGGGTTGAATTTGGGGGTGGGGATTATAAGTGTATATGTTGTTAGGATGGATGTTGGAAGCATTGAAGAGGCTTTGGAAGGAGTTTTGGGTCACCCATGTTCATTTAACGGACATTAGGTTCATTTAACGGACCTTCTCAGTTGAAAAAGGACTCTTAGCTCAGTCTATGTCCATTAAACGGACATGGATGTCCATTTAACGGACCTTTTCGGGTGAAAAAGAGCTGTTTTTCCAGTCTATGTCCATTAAACGGACATGCATGTCCGTTTAACGGACATCAACGGGACAGCTACAATAAATCACGATTTTGATCATTTTAGAGGCTGAATCTCGCTTTATGGTCTCATATGAGTTGTAGATCTCGAAGTTGTCTTTCAAATGGTCTAAAAATGAAAGAAATCGGACATTTGTAACAAACGTTATGGCAATCGTGCCAAGACATGTACAGTTTGGGTAAGGACATGAACATGTTGGATTCTTTCAACCATAACGTCTTCGTCCGACCTCCAAATTGAGTGATTCTTGAAGCATTGGACTTCTAACACGTTTTGCTACCTCTCCACAAAAATTGGTAGCTTTTCACAAACATTGCTACCTCTCCACGAAAGGATTGATTCAAAGCATTTGATGGTTCATTGAGATAACCCTACAAGGAAACCCGTTTACGCTTTTTGACTCCGGGATCGGATAGTTAGGCTTCGAGAACATGGTCCAACTCTTTGGTTGGGCTTCCGGAACGGGGTCCAACATTAGCCTACTACAAACCTAAATAAAGACTATAATTAAAGGGATTTCTCATAATATGATAATAGTTTTCACAAAAAAATGATTGCCTGACTTTTCTTGTCAAAATGTGATATCATAAAGATAGTATATATTTTTAATTAATATTTTTTGATTATTTGATAATAAATTTAGATTTAACATTATTACAATGTTTAAATCATGATAAGAAATAGAGTGTTGAGCAAAAGTATTTACTCCAAGTTTATATAAATAGCTTCTATATACTGGATCAAAGAAGACTTATGCTTAACATAAGTTGCCAGAATGCAAAGTTAAATAAACTAGATTATCATTTTATACCATGTTGGTTAAATCATCATTATGAGAATCACAAAGTTACACATAAGGATATGTATCCTTTTGATTATGAATCGTATAAAACTTGTGAAACTTGTTAGGTTAAAGAATGAAAAAAAACCAACCTTTACTGAAAGGATGATTATGGTATTGGATTGTTAAATCTTTTGTAAATGATGCGCGAGATGTAGTAATAATTCATAAAAGGATGATACTTGTATGTCATTAAATTTAGTAATGAATTTATATGACATAGTCATATGTATTCAATGAAATATTGATTTAAAATTTTGAAAAGTTCAAATTATTTAAATCTAAATAGAAATTAAGCATTAAAAATGTTGAAGCATTTTGATGGGATGGATGTAGTGAAATTTAAAATTTTTCGCTGTTTATAAGAAATGAGATTTTCCAATGAATACCTCAACAAATAAATTCCATAATTGTATGGATTTATGTAAAGAGGAAAGTACAATATGATAAATCATATGATATAGTATTTATTTATTTTTCTATAGTTATTCCTAGTATAACAACTTACCTTTGATAGTTCCAATTAAATTAATTAGCAAGATTTCATATTAGATATGAAATGTTATGACTTTGAAAGATTCAAAGTTAATGACTTTAGGATGTGAAGTTTAGTTAAAGCATGTATTATCAGATAAGTCTATATCTAAATCAAATAATAAAAGGTAGTAAGATATCCTAAAGTTTAGATATAATCCTATAGCACATTGAATAAAATATTTGTTTCAATTAACACTTATAGGAGAATGATTCTTAAGATAAGTAGTAGGAGTAAGATGAAATTTGAAAGGTTCATATCTTATAACAATACAACTCATTAGAACTAGTGCTTTTGTTAATACATTTGATATATAGTCAAATGGTTTAAAGACGTTGAAAAATTCACTTTCATAATGAATTCAAAGTGTTTGTTTCAGAGATGGTTATGGATTTTTCATGTGTACAAGAAGGTTAGTGAGAGTAAAGTTCTACTCTTTAGTGGAAGCATGTTGAAGACATAATGCTTATATGGAACAATAATATATATTTTCAGTTATTGAAAAATATGATAGTCTAAGAACAACTTTTATTAGATATAAAAAAGTAGCAACTTAATAATGAGAATCAAATTTACAGAGATAGATATGAAAGTTATTTACCTATTCTAGTCTATGTAGATAGATAATGTACTAAGGTGTTTACTATTTAAGATATCTACTGCTTATGGAGTATTAAGATATCCATTATTCTATAATGAGTTAATATTTGAGTTTAAGGTTACATATATATAAATTTTAGTTTCACAAAAAAAAGTTATAGTTGAGGTATATCTTCCTTTAAACAATAATATTTTGACATCAGAAAGGTTCTAATGTAGCATTAATAACTAATCATGCCATAATATATATTTCATTTAGTGGAAATAATTATTATCAGTAAGTTCTTTAATGAACTTGGTATCGTTCCTTTCATTATTCAAACAGTAATGTATTGTAGAGCATTACAAACAATTGACATGTGAAAGGAGTTAAGTCTCATCAAAGATCTAAGTATATATTTAGGTAGTTTCTTTTAATTAAATAATAATTGAGATGAAAGTTATAAGATTGAAATAAGTGCTCATTATAAAAAATCTTATAGAATTCTATTACTAGACCACTGTCCTAGCAATAACATGATGGTCATATAGAGATATAGTATAAGATACTTAAACGATTGACTTAATGCAAGTGAGAGATTGTTAATTTATGCCTTACAACCATTTAATTATTCATAGTTTTTATGAAATAATTATTTTAAAATGTTATTTATCTTATGCATATTCGTTTAATTAACTAATATAAAAGATAAAGTCAATAGGATAAATGTATATTACAACTAAAATTACGATGAGACCATAATTATAAGATTCTTATTACATTTATGTATAATTCATAAATTATTTGTAGTAGAAGTTTTGTTAATACTAGACATTAATAGAGCGCAAAGGCTAGCATATGTTATTTTCCTTCCTTATAAAAGAAGTAATCGATCTCATAAACTAAACATGTAGGTGTTTGTTAAAGAACAAGTTCACTGAACTGACCCGATAAAAGAATTTCATTAGGAAGATTACTGGTATTTTATTGTGATGATTGTATCATTGATCTTTTTCATTTAAAACTTCCAAAATTGATCTTTTTTCATTTAAAACTTCCAAAATATCTCATATAAGGATTACTATATTTTGATAATACCTATAACTCATCCTTATTAATGATAGCTCAATTAGTAGGCACTAGATATAACATGAACTATATGAAGGTAGTTAAGATATCAATATATGATTCATTACCCTATGATAATTAGGGAGAATATTTTATTGTTTTCAACTAGTATTAATTTGGGAAATTCTTAATGAAGGTGAAATACCACATAGAAAATAGTTTTCAAATGTTATAATCAATTACTAATGGTTAAAGGCTAATATAATGTGACTAAAATTAAGTAGACACTATTTTCATGATTTGTGTCTAATTGAAATATTGGCTAATAAAAAGATTGAATCATACAAAAAAAATCATGCGTGAAAAGTTTAGACAAAAGTACTTTGATATTTCTAACATTTAGGTGGTCATTATGCGTTATAAAATATCAATTTTAATCTATGGATATAAATTATTTAATTAGATAATCAAAGATAAATTAAAGGAGTTTAATTTATCTTATCTTAAGTATGATTTAGGATTATAATTTATATCTATTTCTAACATATTTAGCAACTTAATTATATTGGTCACGCATAAAGAATAATTATTGAGAGAACAAAATAATTTAACCAAGTTGAATTTAATTGTAAAAATTGAGAAACTTTACAATTAAATATAAGATACTTAATAAGTAAGACTCAATATAATATATTGAATCTTATCTATTTTATAATTAAAATGACGTCATTCTAAAGACGGTAAAACAGGATATTCGGTAGAATATGTTATGCGTCAAGTTGCAATCCAAGCGTGACTGGGAAAAGCAACTTCAAGTCGCAAAGTGAAAGTGGGATGTTGCAACTATTGGCCTACAGGCCTAGAAGCGTGTTGGAGCTAGCGGCAGTGGGACGCGACATTCTTATTGGTTATAGAAATGTTGTGATTTGATCAAGACACTGTGATGGATATTGTTTTGTAGGGGCTTGCGATGATATATGTTGTGTAGTTTATTGAAGTCCCCTTTGGCCGATGTTTGGTGTTGTAGGCAGTGGCAATTCCTAGTGGGTCTCCGGCAGGTGGCTACTCTACTATTGCATCTAACAACATATGGGGTATATAGGTGGAGATATTGTAGAATTTAAGAAATCTGTTAAACAAAAAAATTATTATTAGATCTTATTCTGATTTTTAAATATCCTTTCTCATAAATGAATTCATCATTTTCTCCAAACACAATAATCTCCACTTTCTTACATAATCACAAGGATTTAAGTGCATTTTTTTGGTTTAGGTCCATTGTGATTAATTAGTTATATTTGTATAGCATGTAATTAATTGTCCTAACAATTCGTAGTTAGCCACATATACCCAACAACGTGACATGCTAGCCTACCAAATCGCCCATTCTCCAAATGTTTGATGGCAGGGACTGTAGCGCGGTGAAGGAATAGAATGACTACGACTTTATATATTTATCAAAAGAAAAGGTCAATGGTTTTACAATAACGAAACAGGCAGGAACTATGCATTGACAGTGACTGAATGAGCCAGGAAATTACCATATTAAGAGAATAGACGTTGATATTGGCGAAATTATCGGTTACAAGTGGCGGGATCTCTCTATCATCACATGAGTTCAAGACAGAGCCTGAAGGAGTGTTCATACAAATTACAGCTATATGGTTTGAGAAAAGCTTGATAACTGCATAACTTGTGTCTAATGATGGTGACGATGAAGAGAAGGACTGCGTCAAATGAGGTTAAGTGTAATCTGATTGTACACATTTTAGGGGTTGGCTTTATGAGCTCTCTCAAAATTTATATGTTACGGTCACCTAATTATAGTGCTGGTTGAAGAAAAGCTGTGTCTATTATCCCTTTGAGTTCCATTCCAAGACTTGCTTGATAATGAAATATTGACAATGACCGGCCGTCCACATATATGTTACTGACTTCGTCTTCCGTTCTCATGTAATTTGAGCTTTAGCTGTTTTTTAAGAGAAGTTCACGCTCATAACGGGATGAACCCATTTTCCCTCTTGGCACGTCTAGAACACTGGAATCATTTTTGGATGTATATATGCTTTTGTGTTACATAGCTATTTCTACCATTCCTATCTTGTGATGAAGAAAAAGGTCGCTTATGAAATTGTAATTGATTTAATATATAATGGTCGGTGTCATAGCTAGTAGCCAACGAAGCTCCCGGCCCCTCCCCCTTCTGTTCAGCATTAAATATAAATAAACCTGCACGTGATTGCAAGTTGACATATGGAGCTTTCATGTTCATCGACCAAACACGCAGTTAAGCTGATGGGGTAGCTGGTCAATTAATTAAGGAGAATGAGACATTTCATCTATGTTACTCTTAAGTGTAACGTTAACATGTACTTGTTTATTTTCTGCTTAAACAAGTAAAGCTTTTCTCCTGTAAATTAAAAGACACTTCGCCACTCGTTTTTGCCCCTAGAAAAGACATTCACACTGTCCAAAGCCTCAAAGCACTCAACCCGCAATCTAAAAAGAGCTTATCCACCCTATCAGAAACGGCAGACGCAACACAAGTGAATACTTGAACCACCCTCTTGTCAGGTCCCCAAGAGAAATAACAAAATGGATTCTATCAACTCTTTTAAAGGCTACGGCAAGGTCGACGAGACTGAAGAGCGAGCTTTCAGGCAAAAAACTCGTCGGCGTATGATCATTCTCGGTGTTTCCATAGTCGTTCTTCTGGTTGTGGGCATTGGTGCCATAATCGGAACCGTCGTGCACAAGCGGAATACCGGCGGATCCTCGGCTCCTTCGTCAATTTCTGAGTTGACTCCGGCAACCTCGCTCAAAGCTGTGTGCAGTGTCACTCAGTATCCTCACTCCTGCTATTCCAGCATCTCTGCACTTGAAACAGCTAACAGTACTGACCCAGAAGTGATCTTCAAGCTATCTTTACAAGTCGCCATGAACGAGCTCTCCAAGCTCAAAGAATTGCCTGCAAAGCTCATTGAAAGAAACGATGATGTTCTGGTCCAGAGAGCGTTGAATGTTTGTGCTACCACGTTCGATGATGCTGTGGATCGACTCAATGACTCGATAGCTTCAATGATTGCAGGATCAGGAGAGAAGATATTGACAACCGTTAAGATTAATGACCTGAAAACTTGGCTCAGCACTGCCATTACTGACCAAGAAACTTGTTTAGATGCTCTGCAAGATTTGAACAACACAGAAAAGCTCAACACTACTCTTATTGAGCAAGTGAGGACTGCAATGGATAACTCTACTGAGCTTGTGAGCAACAGTTTAGCTATTGTCTCAAAAATCATGGGGTTATTGTCTGACTTTAGAATCCCGATTCATAGAAGACTTCTGGGACTTCAACGTGAACCCAACACAGAGTTTCCAGTGTGGTTTAGTTTGAGAGATCGGAGGCTGCTTGAGGAGTACAAACCCAAGCCCAATGCTACGGTCGCGGGAGATGGCAGTGGTGATTACAAGACAATCAAAGAAGCAGTGGCAGCTGTTCCCAAGAAAACTGCATCAAGATTTGTGATTTATGTAAAGGCAGGGTCGTACAAGGAGAATGTGGTTGTCGACAAGAGCAAGTGGAATGTAATGATGTATGGTGACGGCAAGGACAAAACTATCGTCTCAGCTGGTCTGAATTTTGTTGATGGGACAATGACGTTTGACACGGCCACTGTCGGTGAGTGTTAATATTCATTTCTGACCACTTGCTTTGCAATTTGGTTGTTCATAGCTCTTCCCTTCGATGATCTATACGCATGCCTGATAGTTTGCATCACACGTGCAAAAAGAGAGTTTTCTGTCTGTCCCTGAGGAGTAGTGAGATTGTTAGATATAAGGGCATTTGACTGGTTGCTGTAGATTACTGTTACTTGGTTTTCAACAGTTGAGAATTGATATAGGGTATTGATTGTTGGCAATGTTAATTTGTCCATTTAGATGTGTGCACTTGCAGTAACGAATAGCAATAAGACACAAAAGTAGGAAAGTTAATTGATAATGTGGATCGGAGAGGCATTTCTTCTTTTAGCTACAGGTGAAGAAAAGCACATGGATTATGTTATGGCATGTGAAATGATGATGTCCTTGTCTGGCCTGGTATTAAGTCACATTAGTAAAGATAAAGCCAAAGCAAGCAAAAAGTAAAATAACTGATAATGATTCCCCTGAAAGAGGGCGAGTAGATTGAGATTTGAGATTCAAGATTGATGAAAGTAAGTTTGGTTACTAACTAGAAAAAGCAAAAAAAATTGTCATGTCAGCTGCGGTGGGTAAAGGGTTCATTGCAAAAGACATGAAGTTCGTTAACAGCGCAGGAGCAAAGAAGCATCAAGCAGTTGCCTTCCGATGTGGATCCGACATGTCAGTGTTTTACAGGTGTGGATTCGATGGATTTCAGGACACACTCTATGCTCATTCCAATCGACAGTTCTACAGGGAATGTGATGTTAGTGGAACCATTGACTTCATATTTGGCAATGCTGCTGCCGTTTTTCAGAACTGCCGAATCCAACCAAGACAACCATTAGACAACCAATTCAACACCATCACAGCCCAAGGCAAGAAGGACCGTAACCAAAACACAGGCATTTCAATTCACAAGTGTGTACTATCAGCCTTTGACAACCTCACAGCTCCTACGTATCTTGGTAGACCCTGGAAAGACTACTCCACCACTGTTATTATGCAGTCAGACATTGGAGCTTTTTTGCAGCCATTGGGCTGGACTCCTTGGGTCACTAATGTGGATCCTCCAACCACCATTTTCTATGCAGAGTACCTGAACACAGGTCCTGGTTCTGATGTGTCTAAAAGGGTTAAATGGGCTGGTTACAAGTCCACTCTTACGGTTGATGCTGCAGGGAAATATACTGTTCAATCTTTTATCCAAGGTGATGAGTGGTTGCCTATAGGCATCGTCAAGTATGATGGATCCCTGTGATAAAAACTGTTTTAGTGTGTAAGACTTTTCGTCGAGAGGGCAATCAACTTAACGCTATGAGTTGTAAAACCCACTGGTTTTGCATATGCTTTAGCTTTATATTCCAACAGATGTATATGCAATTTGTTGTTGTTTGTGTGTTAAAACATTTTTAACATTGGATGCTATAATTCATTCAATTATATACATTGATACAGGACAAGAAGAGAATTCGTGATTTTGATCTTTGATTAGTTGAACAATACACAATTTCTCATACACAATTCGTGATTTTGATCTTTGATCATTCAATGCTGTTTGCTTTTATTTTTAGTATTCTGTTTTTGTTTTCCTTTGCCTTTATTTCGACTATATTGGATCTTGGAATGTTCAGTTTATTATCACTATTTTCAGCCTGTAAATGATGGATGTGAGAAATGAAGTTGAGTTAGTTAATGATAGAATAAAATCTTCATGTATTCAGTATGTTGTTATCAATCCTTCAAATTTGATTGAACTGGTTTTGTTCAAGTGTATAAATTCTCACAACTGGGAACAAGAATTAATAGTAGTTTATATATATGAAAGGGTCTATAACCCAATGAATTAAGGTTTTAAGTTGAGATATGGATTCCCTCTCATGTTTGATTAAGAATTATTAAGGCTTTAATATATAAGAAAGGACTCTTAATCCAATGCCTTAATGTTCATTCCTAAACGTGAGAGGGTGTGTTGAGTGTAAGATTTCTCACATGGACTATAACAAGAATTAATGAGAGTTTATGCATGAAAAAGGGCCTATCTCAATGTTCTAAAGTTTTTGTATACGAACCACTCTTTCTCCAAAATGAAAATAACAAAATTTTGGGTTAAGATTTGAGTTTCTCTCGTATATGAGCCACTCTTTCTCCAAAATGAAATGATTAATGATAAGAATAACTTTCTCCCTTATATGAGCCACTCTTGATTGACTCTCTTTAGTTCTTTTAGCTGATTCTGAAATTCAGTTGATTCAATTAGCGCTCTTCTTGAGCTCTTCTTCAAGCATATTGTTAGAGTGCTTAACCTGATACAAATTATTTTATTAATCTCTCATATCTTGCAATGATGTTTGAACTTATAATTTTACTATGAAAACATCTTTATCTTGGAGGTGACTTACTATATTGATGAAGCAACTGGATGGGGATTGGAGATTTCTGAGCTTAATAAGCAATTGAAAGATGCTAAGTCTAAAGGCATCACAGTCAGGGACTTGGTTGTAATAAATCCAGCCAATCCAATAGGGTAGGTTTTTAAGAATGTGTTGTTCAGAAAATAATTTGAACTTTTCGCAATAACCAAAATAACTTGTAGATAGACTTCAGTTGGACTTAGCTCTGAGACACAGATCCTTGGTAGGACAACCAGAAGGAGATTGTGGAGATCTGCAAGCAAGAACGCCTTGTTATTCTGATGGATGAGGTTGGTGGGTCAGTTGTTTTGCAATGGACTTCTACTATTTGTTTCTTATCAATTCTGTTGTTTTTATAGGGCTGAAGCATAATAAGTGAAAAAGAAGAGAAAGCAAAAGTGTTGTCGTAGAACACCGTTATCTTATTGAATAGAAACTTGACAATTTATAGAGCTTTTTTCTAACTAAAATTCAAAAACAGATACTATCTAATCTAAATCAGCATAAAATAAAATCTAATTTATTTGATAGCAATCAAATCAATATCTCTAAACTTATTCCTAAAATCAAGAAT
>JANZLX010000001.1:11636184-11656987 GCA_025531955.1 Erythroxylum orinocense
ACCATATGAATAGTAATCGGTGAATTTTAAACGTCCATAACTTTTTCGTTTTAAATCGAACTTTTACCCATTTTATACCATTTTCAAGATCTTATGAAAATCTATCATTTTTCTATAATTCATATGCTTCACGGTCTCTCTTATGTTGGGCCATATTGCCCTCCTCGGGAACTTCCATGGTTAGGTTTAATGGTTCAAGAGTCTCTTGCTCTTCCAGCACATATTGGATTTTCATATTCCAAATTTCATAATTGTCACCATTGAGTTTCTCACCCCTATTGAGTTCAGCAACAATATTCTTTGAAGCATTAGTTATTTTTTTTAATTTGAAACACTAAGTTTCTACAATAAGAAAGAAATATATACGCACATTAATGTCATATTAATCGTTCATAGAGTAAATAATTTGATCACAATTGCTTATAAAATTAAAAGTCCATTAATGTATTCAATCATCATTCATACAATAATCAAATCCTAATTACTTTACTTTAGACGAATTCCTATATGATATACATGTAAACATATTACATTTTAAAAAAAGACTTTGTTTTTATAAAATAATATTATATTAATTGCACCACAAAAAATGAACTGTCTATAGTTAATGAACCCTACGTGAAAATGAGTTCACAAGTTTGCGTGACACAGTTCGCGAAGCTCGATGTACAATAGCTCTTACTATTTTCATTGGAAGAACTATAGGATACAAAGTCCTAATTAACTCCCTTCTACGCATCTCTTTAATAAATATTATCACTAACAAATTATAAGTCTTCTTATTAGGCATATTATTCCGGAGCATTCGTAACAATTCGTCTTGAAGTTGAGGTAATGTTGCAAGCAAAGTCATGTACTTTACTTCAACATCTGTATAAGCTCGACAATCCCCAAAGCATAATTCTTGCATCATGTTATTAATTGAAATAACATGTTGTGTTAGACCGTCTCCAAACATTAAACGCATGTTAAATAATTTTACATACATACTGTCAATATGTTTCTTTTGTACCTCACATCGAATAAGCTTAGGAGTCCGCTTAATAATAAGCATCTTTCTGAAAAACAAATTTTCAAGAATCAAAAGAGTGCACAAAATATCAAATTATTTTGTCTAACACATAGCGAACTCATGCTAATATTATGGAAACAATTTAATTCTATTAGTAATTTATTTACCTAAATTATTTTATTAATATCTAATCAATTAGAAACTTACTTCTAATCTAATCATATTGAAATATGAATAATTCAAATTGAATTAAAAACTTATTACTAATTTAAATTATAATTGAACTAATCAATTTATCTTGGTTTAATTAGAAACTAATTTCTAATGAAACCCCTTTCTAATGTTAACTAAACAAATTAGTTTTCTTGTATTAAAAAACTAATTTCTAATATTTTACATTAATTAGAAACTAATTTAACTAACTTAATTAGTTTGTGTAAATTAGAAAACGTATTTCTAATTCTTTATGTTACATCTAATTTAAAACATATATCCAAAGAGTTAACCCGGTTATTATTACACATAGATGTGAAACAACGTTTGTTAAGTCTTTTGGCTTATTATAGTTATATGTTTAACAATATACTGTTGAGAGATCAGTGGTCCATTTGTCACAAATTGTTGATTTATATATGACATGCTCTTTTGTTTGTTTAACGATGTAACCTTTTGAGAAAGGCCATGTGCCTTTTAGTTATACAAGAGGAAGAAGTTTCTTCTTCTTCTTCTCTGCGTTTCATTTCTGCGTTTTTTTTTCTCTTCTAGCTTCTGAAAAAATAACAAACATCCTAGAGAGAAGAAAATAAAAACAACGTTTTTCTGTTTTGTTAAGACCATTCATAAAAAAAAACGAAACAAAAAAACTCGCTTTTGTTCTTAACGTTTTCATAAGAACCATTTAACAATCATCTTCTCAACAGTCAAGAAAGATGAGAACAATGAAAAATGACATTTTTCTCAACAGTCAAGAAAGATGAGAACAATGAAAAATGACATTTCTATGTTGGATTATTGGGAACAGACAAAAAAAAAACAGAAGTGTAAAACATATGATATAGCAAGAAATAACATATCATCACTCATCAGTCATGATATTCGTAGATATTCATATCATTATTTACAAATCTAAAATGTATATTTACGCATAAAAAAATTTAGGTGCTTTGATGCCAATATTATAAATAATCAAGATAAAATACAGTTACAAAGATCATGTTAAACACGATTATTTGCTTATGCATATAATAAACAAAAAACATATACTTGATTTAATTATTGTAGTTCCACCGATTAAAGAATTTTTACTACCTTTCTTTTTGTACATAAATTTTTTGATCATAACATAAGATCAGATACTTATCTTTGTATTCTTTTGTTTCTAAATGCTAAACCTTAATTACCTTTGGTAGTTTTGTAAAGCATAATGATCATAATATCCCTCATGGGTGTTTGATTCATTAGTTCTTATGAATTTTCCAAAGGCAGCTCACAATGTTGCTATTGTAGTCATTTTTCTTGGGTTAACCTCAAGTTTCCTTCACCAAATAAGACATAAACATCTGTCTCCACAGTTGATCTTCTAGTGAGAATACGTTTGGGAGACATCTAGCTTAATGTTCCTGCAAGCTCTATTGTCGAATGGTGCGTTTGTTCACTTATTGTGATGGTACAAGTCAGGCCGAAGCCCCTAAGCTTTACGTTGAAATTCGAATCCAACATTAATATTGCTAGATTTGTTGTCCTTAAGCTTTACTCACTTCTCACACACGATGTGCGTGTATTTTAATACCTCTGCCCCTTGGGTTATCACACTTAACGGCTTTTACTAGCTTAGGGTCGACACATAGTTGCTTCTTTGAATAAGTACTTTTCTAAGCCTCCGATAGGCATATACTCGTAAAAAAGAAACAAATTTTGTTTTTCTAGCACCAGCTAATGGTTGTGAGTTCAGCTATGAACTCTTAGTTTCCTTAAGTTAATTTTTTTTACTCTTTTGACAGCCACCTGAGTTGATAAGTATGATGGTGAATGACGTAGAGGGTTGTAAGAAGGTCAAGAGAATTACCAATGGAATAATGGGAATCACTATAATGGTGAATTGAAAAATGGGTTCATATCTATAAAGGGTGGATTACCGGAACATGATCCTCTGTACTCTTTATCCTGTCCAAACCTTGTCTCATTTCATCTCAAGATTCTTAACCATGGAGAACATGATCCTCTGTCCTCTTTATCCTGTCAAAACCTTGTCTCATTTCATTTCAACTATTTATTTATGTGGTTGAGATAAAATAAGACAGGATTGAAATAGGGTAAAAACGACAGAAAATTTGAGGGGGGATTATAAAGTGATGGGAAGAGGCATGATGATTGTTGAGGAAGACAGAAAAACAATGTTGGACAAACTCAAGCGTTGTCGTATGGTTAGCTTGGTCAATTCATGGGTTAAACAAATAGGTCCAGCCTAGACTAGTCCATGTTTGGGTTCTTTTTTTTTTTTTGGTTACAACTAAGAGAAAAGAGAACTATCTCATAAAAGAAATACCACAGGCATCAGCCCATACAATCAAGGAGAGGGCTGTAGGAATATCATCTCATACCTGAAAATATGAAGCAATGCCATGACTCAATTTAGCCAAACAATCGGCTGCAAAATTACCTTCACGAAGTACATGCCGAATAAAGCAACTCCAATTCCTAGCAAGTAAAGCCTGAATATCCACAATCAAAACAGACAGGGGATGTAAAGAGAGAACACCACAACTCACCATCCACACCGCTTCTATACTATCAAATTCTACAACGACTTGCCGAAAACCTTGATCCCACGCAAAAATCAGACGATCTCGAATGGACCATAACTATCCCACCAAAATAGTTAAAACACCAATTCTAAAAGAATATCCCCTAGTCAACGACCAAATGAATCACGTAACAACTCTCCAAATAGGTTAAAGTCTAATTTGACCTTTTTGCCTAAATATGAGATCCTACCTGCTTGTGGGCTGTTACAACCTTTAAATATTTTATATCAAATATGGATTTTATTAAAGAGTTGCTAAAATTTGAAGGGAAAGACATCGTTATGATAATAATAATTTGATTGTCTCATTAAATATGTACACTTGATGGCATTACCTCACCCCTATTGACTAGTAAATGTAGCAGGACTATTTGTAGATTAAGAATATGTTATGACAATTAGCAGATAAATGTAGCAGGACTATTTGTAGATTAAGAATATGTTATGACAATTAGCAGATTATATTAACTGTATCAATGGTTAGTTGATAACGGATTAATATAACTGATTTGACCAGTAAATAATATTAGCTGTTTATTTAAAAATGTTTGATAAAATTAACTATTTACTATTACGTGTTATGTATAAAATAACTTATAAGAGTATGATTTAAAAAAATATTTATAAAGACATAAATATTATATAAGGCATTCCTCGATTCCTCATCCATGCAATGTACATGATTCTTTTAGTTGTCTTTATGTTTACTTTCAAAGTTAAAGGAAGACGTATATAATGAGATGATAACTTTTTGTGTAATCTGACTCAAATTTGATATTAATTCAACTTCAAAAATTAAAATTAAAAATATTAAATTTAAATAATAAACTTACTATCTTATCTTTATCTCTATCTCTTTGAATAATTTATAATATAATAGTCTTTTATATTTTTAAATTTTCCGTGGTTAGAAGAAAACACTTCTTATAAGAGAGTTTTCAAAATAAGTGGATTGACGCAATTCGCTACATCTGTCAACCTAATATGCTGATTATTAAACATAATAATCAGCGATTTGAGATAGTCAAACAGCTAAAAGCCTTTTAATACGTCAAAAAAAAAGGACGGTAAGCTATTTACCAAATAAGTTCCAATTATATAAGTTATATGGGATACTTCAAGCGACAACCCTGTTTTTAGAAATGTATTTTGGCAGGAACTTCTAAAATCCAAGGCGATGACTTGCAATTTTCAATTGCTTATAACCCTCAAATTGATGAGTGATTATCCCTGTAATGGATGCACTGACTTCCACTGATAGGGTTGGTAGTACAGTACGAGCTATCTATCATTCAACCATTTAAGTGACAATACTCACCACCTCTGCACGTACAAGTGATAACAACCCATTTTACAGTGGATCAAACACTTGAAGATAGAAAAAAAGCTTTGTAATTGGTAAAATCTCATAAGATGAAATAGGTAGTGGATAGGTGACGAACTAAAAGGAAGTTTAATATAAGAGGGTGAGTACTTGTCAAGTTTCAAGCTTAATGATAAAAAAGTGTGCACAAGAAGGTCCATTATAAATTGTCTCCTTTATATTTTAGTATCGTAGCTTCATAACAGACGATTCGCCGAGTTTCTTTAACTATTTTAGAAAGTAGGGTGATAAAACGTGGAACTCAGGCCACGATGCAAGTACTGATCTACTGGTCGAGGGAGATCGACAATAATCATCTTGGAAATTCTTATTTGACTTGATTTCTAAAATCAACCTTATGTACGAGGATGCTGAAGAGGGACGTGATGACACACAAGAAAGAAAATGAGCTAAATGATGTCATCATTGAGGGGAAATGAACTTCCAACGTTTTAAGGGGTCATCAATGGTGGCCGAGAGATGGTCATGTGTTAGCAAATGTGTCGTGTGTTACGTATATGGACAAGACAGAGTAGGCGACAAATATGTTGCTCAAATCAAAAGAAAAGGAAAAGAACTGCAGAAGTTGTACAGGTTGCAACACTAATTACATTTTCTTGTACAAGTGCTTCATGAGGAGGCCATCCAATATCATCCTTCTCATTGATTCCTGCGGCTTTAATAGCCTTGTTCTATCATCTTCTAACAATTAATTATACTTCCTCTGGTCAAAACTATATATCTCCTATCCAAAAGAATTGAAGTATAAGAAAAATAATCAGGAGGGGAAAAATAATGTGCATAGGGCATAGTGGATGTACAATCGCAGTGGGTAGCGTATCATTGAACTGATGTCCCACCTGGGATGTTTTCTTCACCAACTTCAGCCTGTGATTTACTCGTCACTGTGCACGGAGGAGACCACTGATCGGGAACCATCAAAAAGTAGGTAGTCATAGCTTTCCTGAACCTTTTCTTATATTGCTTTGGAGAAATAACTGTTGGAGATAAATTATTATTTCCACCAAGTATTCTCGAAGCCTTGACCCATGTTTCCAGGTGCTTGTCCCATGTATACTGTCTCATGAAATCAATGATCCCAAGAACTAATTCATGATTCCCTTCGTCCACTCCAACCAATAAGGAGTAATCCATTACATCGATTGACTGCAATTGGCATAAGAACAAAAAATTAAAATGGACAGCAGAGATTATATGAATTCTGAGTGATTATATGACTTCTGTGTGCTTAGGTATCTATACCCATAAACAAAATAGTGTGGTCCTAAGTGAAACCGGACATGCATGCCCTTCCTAAACTACTTCGTTTCACCAATCTTCAACATCCCACCACAAGACCCACCTCACTTACTAGCATGCCCTCCACAAAAAGGAAACAAAAAATGGTAGATTAAGGCAACAAGGCACATATAGATGTAGATGCACAAACAGTCTGTCGGGTAATTACCGCAAGAAAAGAAGTATCATTCCAGACAGCTCTCTCCAGTAACCTCTTTGCCTTGTTTCCCACAAAAATGGGAGAAGTTGGCATTGCTTCAATTAAGTTCTGATCTAGCAGAACTTTGTTGCTCCCACTAGAATCAGGATTGTATCGTGATCTAGAAGATCCCTTTAGATCGTAAAGGCGGGTCACATTCCTTCCAAACAGAAGGTTCTCCATTACCAGAACATCAATCTTGGTTTCTCTCCCACCTTTTAGGTGCTTAGAGGTTACCTGGCAGTAGCCAACGATATATAAATAAATCCGGGCAAGGTTTCGTAAGTCTTCAGTGAATACTTCAATATAAAATATCTATTAGAGCTCACAAAATAGTTTAAATGATAATCCGAGACAAAAAGTAAATTTTGAAGTAGTGAAACTAAATTAAACGACCAACAATCTACCCTTGTTTGTACTTTAGGGCCAAAGAATTAAGCACCTGATATATCCCCAAGATCTTTGCCAGGCAAGTTGGACATCTTGAGCTAATTGATTCAGAGAGATACTTGAAGTAACCAGGACCAAATTTTATAAATGATTCCAGTTCTGTCTTTGTGACTTGTTTGATAATAAAGCGATCATCCAAGGTTTTTGCAAAGAAGACGTTACTTTTGCCACCTTGAGCTCCCCACTTCTTACAACGGCTAAGAGACCTTATAAAATCAAGCTCAGATGGGCAGCATATCCTCCTTAAGGCATCAAATCGCTGTGCATAGTAACAAGTTACAGAATATTTCACTTTACCAATAGGGCCATCATCTCCAAATGAAACTTTGACATGCATAGCTTTTGTATAACTGAGTGGGTCTAAGGCCAATGAGCTACGAGATCCAGTAACAGATAAGAAGCTGTCATCGGAAGGACCAAAGCTTTTATAACTATCTATAGTGAGTTCATCAACAGAATGGAATGAATGGGAAGAGACTGAATCCAATAAATTCATAGAAGCACTGAAATCCCCACTGTCTTTCATTTTCTCCAGATCATCATTCAGTTGGCCATGGTACTCTGGTGACATCAAAGCATAAGCTATAATACTAGTGGGTTCATCATCATATACAGGAATTACCGTGTCATTTGTGCCCACAGGAAGTAACAATCTAGCACTGCCTTCAAACTCCAACTCCCTGAAGGACGAAACAAAGACTGAATTGTAGTCACCCAATGTATCAAGCTTCGCCGAGTTTGTTATAAAATTCTTGTTGAATGATCGGTAGAAGTTCAAGAAAGGCATTTTTAACCAACTTGTATAAGCTTCCGAACTGTGATGGCCCTTGGTGGATAATGCAGTTGGAAGGGAGTAGCCAAACTTAAGCCCTTTCTGGTCTTCCATGTAGCCCTCCAAATCTGCATGCTCTGGCTCCACAACTTTGGTTGAAGAATCTGCCGCAGTCGAATCAAAATGAGCACTACCACCATTCTTTTGGTGACTATCACCTGTCCATGCAGCATCAAGAGTAGCGGACAAATTTGCCATGATAGCAGCCTGATCCTCAAATGAAGTCCCAGAAATATTGTTGCTGGATTCCAGAGTGACAGAGTTATCAGATAAGGATATGGCGGCAGAAAGTTTAGCTTGATCTTGTCTCAAATGATCAAGATTGCCATCGATTTCTGTTTCTTCATCAAAAGCATCTGATCCATCAGTGTTGCCACTAAATTCTCCTTGCTGTTCAGTTTTTATTAAAACTTCTGGATCAACTGGCAGAGAATCATAATGTGTAAAATCTTTTTCTAGAGCATCAACCTCGTCAAGCGTCTCAGTATTAGAAAGTGGTTTTCCTTCATATTCAGCAGTTGAAATGTTTAAACCATCCTGAATACTGCTGTTGTGTATACTAGCAGCATAAATTAGGCGATGGTCCCACATGTAAGACTGAAAAAGTAACTGTCTCCTTAGTTTATTGATCTCAAGTATGTCAATGGCCGATTGGCTTTTCTTTGCTTCCCTGTTCAATATTTTCTGAAGCGACTCCTAAAACAAATATCACATAGGATTATATTGCGATATTAAAAACAAATCATTAAATGCAAAAGATTTTCTCTTTCTTTCTCTCTTTAATCTTATCAATTGTAGTACACAGCTTCAAATTCACAACTACTTGTCGAGTGACAAAAACATCTAAGCAGCAAACTTTGTTTCTATATTCAATACACATGAACGACATTATCAGTTTGGCCTGCATAGGATTGATAAATTTTGAGAATATGATGGTGGTCAAGCATCCGAGTCATTCAAGATTTTGATTATCTGCTAAAATACGCAAAGGTGCACTTGTAAATGAAGCAGTAGATTTAAGATGGTAGAGGTTACTTTGACGTAGTGCAGAGAGTGTAGAAAATTAAACTAATCATGTTTATCTTAAAGTTGTTGTCGAATACAGGAAAGATGGAAGAGGAAATGCTGCTTAGATTCCCAATTCATGTGCATCATAAGCTATTTTCCTTCTGTATTGTATAACAGTTAATTATGTAAAGACTAGAAACAAGTAAAAGACACACACACACAAACACACAACACAGAGAGATAGGGGTATCCGAAAACTGAATGCCTTCTGGCTCATTTGGGAGAAGATTTCAAAGATATCCTCCGCCACCAGGGTTTTAATCTTGGTGGATCCTTTCCACTTTCTGACAAACCAAAAAAGAAAGAACAGAAATAAAAATTAATGTCTCACCTCAAATTCTGCCTTTTCCTTTTGTAACATTAATTCAAGTTCTGCAATTTGACGTCTTGTTTCAGTTTTCATGCCACTGTTTGCTGACACAACACTAGATCTTTTATCTGCAATTTGACTTAGAGTATTGAGTACTTCAGAAAATAGAAGCTCTGCACGATTGACTACCTGCCAAATTAGACAATTAAATTACACACAAGCAGAGAGATGGAGAAGGATATATCATTAGAAAATGGAAGTAGTCATCACCGTACCTCATCAGTCTCTTTCTTTATCCAGTCCTGATTCTCAAAGTTGAAGTCAAGCTTTGCAGGTGGAAGATAGACAGAAAGAACACTAATTGATGCATACCGAAAACAAGCAACCATATTCCCAGATCTGCCAACAGGTAAAAGACAGCTAGTAAGCGAAGTATTCAAAACCTGAATGGTTTAATTTTTTATTTTTCCATCTTTTGGGATGAAATATGGGACCTTGTCATCTGTGTAAATTAAATACCATTAAGTTGATCAATTCCATAACTTGAGAACATTCATCAAATAATCTTATGTTGTAAGGCATAGTCATGTGATTGCCATGATCTCCAAGAAAGAGAAAACCAGATTAGGTATAAATTTTGTGCACTTAAAAATAACAAGGTAAAGAGATGATGGAATACCCATAGAAACGAAGACAATCCCTGTGCAGAGAATGACCACAACTTGCCACTCTGCTTGCAGCCGCATGGTTGGAAAAACTGAGCTCCAAGAACTTCCCAAAAGATAAACCCCAAGCAGCATCCGACATTACAACTCTTCGTGTAGCAGGAGGGAAACCTTTGGTCCGAGGGCATTTTAGGCATCTATGCCACATCCAGATCTTCCCATCCTTTTCTCCTGGTAGAAGTACTTCTGATAGCTTCTTAACCGATATAGTTAGTGTGCCTTGTCGATGCGTATAACAATGAACATGTGCTTCAGATGGCATATCACAGGATGGACAAGCATAATTCTGACAAAACAATTGGTCTTTTCAGTTTGAAAATGAAATTCCAAGGAACCTAAGATTTGAAATATTAAGAAAATAAAAAAAAGAAGCTTACCTGATCAAATAAATGGTCACGCAAAAACCGACCCAAAGGTTTGTCAAAATTACCATAGTATTTGATTCGAAAGAGGTGGGACCTCTCACAGACACTTCCCTTCCACACACATCGTGAAGATAAGGAAACCAAAATGCTCTGATGATCTGAAGGAGATGGAGGAAACTCTTCCTTTAATGGTCCTGAGTCCTCAAAATTATTATTAACGTTACTATCTAATTGTGAAGACACCTCTGAACTATGTTGCTGAGTTGCAGCGATCTCACAGAGATCATTTTGGGAAGGATTTGCTTCAACTTTCTTCAACAATTCATGTCCCTTAAGAGCAAATTGGTCAGTCATAGTAGCTACACCACTGTTTACGGCAGGAATTTCTGGCACAAAAGAACTTCCAGATCCTTCTTTTTTTGCAGTGTAACTATGGTAAGAATCTGTACCAAAATTGATTGCAGATGGAACAGTATCAAGAATTGTTGTCAAATTGATAAAAGGTGAGGTACATTCTGGGGATTCAGAACTGGGGCCATCAGTTGGCAGTTCTCCTTCAACTTGATTGAAAGCATTGTGGTTAGCTGAGGCCAGACATGTAATAGTAATGCTACTGGATCTCTGTGGTTCACCACTAATTTCTAGTCCTTGAGGCTTTTCATTGGTGGAGTGAGTGAAACCAGGTACAGTTGATATGGATCTTTCAATGGTTGATGACTTATCCGGAAGTGCCACAGTGATTGGAGAGATCAATGGCAATTCAGGTAGAGAGGCACCTTCATCAGCAAGGAAAGATGTCTCCAAAGCCAAATGATAAGCCGCAAAAACTCCATATTGAACCACATGTTTTACTCTCTTCAACTCATCACCATTAGCACCTCTAAGTAAAATCTGTTCAAAATGAAAATATAAGTTGTTAAATGCAAGTTCGATGCAAGTCAATCAGCATGCCAAAATGATAGAGGATTATAATTTATGCAAACTGATGCATGCACTCCAGTCATTCATACGATTAACTATAACGGTTGAGTGACTTACAGTAAAACCTAGTGGCTTTGGGCAGCCTTCAAAATACATCAATGTCTTCACTGTTTTTTTCCCTCCCTGCCCAGCAGTACCCAGATCTTCTGAAAACTTCTGTACATGGAATTTATCACAGTGACCCAACTTCGGGGAAGAGAGATGATCAACTGAAGGGACTATCTGAGCACCTGTGCAGCGTGCTATTCGCTCTAAAAGTGGCCTCTTGATATTCAAAACAAGAGATATGTCTTTAGCAAGTAGGTATTCCTGTGCAAATCGAGAGACTGACCTCTCTACTAAGAGGACATTAGGGTGGTATGCATCTATCCGTGCCACTGCCATCTTCAAGTGGTCCATTTCCTTGTTATTGAAAACAAAAAATGAGAATGAAAGAGGATAAGTATTTCAAGTAGATGTGGGACAAGTTCAAGTAAAAAGTAGCGAGTAGGAAATAAATGCGCAAGGAGTGAATTCAAAATAAGAGAAAAACAAGTGGCTGTGGAAGATGAATTTGTTTTAAAACCTGCTGTAGCAGAGTATCAAAACTTGATAAGTGATTAGTAACACGCTGGTATTCAAGCGCCCCTCCAAGAATCAACAATCGAGGTTTCTCTATTTTGGATATCATTCGACGATGAGCCACATTCTTCTTACAAACAACTCCTTTGACCACAACACTATAGGAAAAGGAATCATGATTAACTTGATGAACAGACACACATACATGGAATTATGCACAGTGAGATTCAAAAAGATGAGCAGATTAAAGCAAGGATAAGTATGAAACTAAAAACATGTGTTCTGTAATTTCTAAAATTAGTTCAGCAATAAAAAAGTTTTCCATTTCAAGTTCTAGGTCTCTAGAGAAGAAAAAGTATGTTTCTTAGATAGCATCCAGGCAAAATTTTCCACTTAAGCAACTGCTGCAATCAGCAAGTGCAAAAGGAAAGTCTACTCCATTGTGAGATGTATCAAGTTCAGACTCATATCCTCATTTATTTTTCTTTATAAGTAATTGTTTTTCCTTTTCATGATCACATAAATTTTTTTCTTTTAGGTTTAGCATATTACTGATCATTCTTCAATTAAATTCGAGGGCAATCTGTGATAGAATTAAACTAGGGGAGACTAATTGATGCTACTTATTTATCAGTAACCAAATGAAAAGTGCAAATATGGAGCAGTTGACACTTGAAAGCGATTGATAAAGTTTTTATAGTTTTCCTGATACAAATAATAATGGAAGTTCCAACTCAAGATTGACTAAGAATGTAGACAGGCACGCAATCAACTATCTTATATAACAGAATATAAATTATAGTAGCAATTACCTCTCACTGCGGTGTCCAGACGCAATGCATTTTACTTTCACATATCCACCGGGGTCCATTCCTCCTCCAGTACTCATATCTGGTTTTAAAAGTGTAGCAGCCTCCCAAGACAGAGATGTGATGATCTCCAACCAGCTGTCCTTGTCATTTTCATCACCCAAGGGAACATTCTCAACAAGTAACAGCTGTGCTACCAATGCCCTAAAATGCCCATCAACCACATTCTTCATGACTTGCTTCTGCTCCTCAGTTGATTTATCTTTATTGCGAAATTCTCCACTTCCAAAGCTGCTCGATGCACGTAAACATCCCCACTCTCCTGCAGATTCCCCCTCAAAATAATCATCATCCTCAAACAAGCCAGCTTCTCTCTCATCCTGTTCATCCTCTGGTTCAGGTGGGAGCCAGAGCAATCCATTGCTTTCAAAATCAACAAGTTCCATGTTATCATCTTCACCTGGATACATAGAGGAAGGTGGTTCACATTCAACATTGATATCATTATCATCCTTTATCCTAAAGGGCGATGTTCCTTCAGAACCCTGCGAGCCACAACTATGGTTCAACAAAGCACTGCTTGTACCTTTGGACTCAACAGTTTCCCCATCAAGATGGACTTTTTGTGATCCATCATCAGTGCACAAGTCATCAAACTCTAACTGACTATAGTAGTCATTGACATGAGGAAAATGTTTTGTCTCAGAATCAGAATGATATATCCCATAATCATCCTCATCATCCTCATCACTCCTAATGCAAAAGAAAAGTCAAGCATTAAACAATGGAACTCAAGTATTAAACAATATAATAATAGTTTCTTCACATACTTGGAGATGTATGTGTGAATGTGCCAGTGTTTCCAGATATCAAGTTATTGTTTCTGGTGAACACCCAGACAATAGATGAAGATTGAACTTAATAAAAATTTTATTAGACCTGTTCATTGAGAATGAATATTGATGGGAAGACTGATATCCTCCATCAGCAGTAGGGATATTGCTTCTTTTAACTGCAAGTTCCCCGGGCTTAACTGGTGTATTCTCCATTTCAGATTTTTGAGCAGGATTGGGACCTGAACTGCAGTAAGTTTGTTGATAACTCACAACTGAGTATGCTCTTGACCCAAGGGTTAAGCTACTAGTACTGTTAGCAGTCCCACTAGAGCTGCTACTGGTTAAACTTGCTCCTGAAGGTGAACTGCTAAGATCCAAGCTGGGAGGCTCAGTTACATAATCAAAGTAAGTAAAGCCTTTCTGCCATTGCTTGAAACAGTAATTACACACCCGAATCTTCTCCCACTCGTCCTGTGCTTTACTTGGATCACCAGACGGAACCGGAAGGGAATTAGCTGTACACTTGGCACAGAAAATTCGACCACAGAGCCGGCAGTGGTGTCTGCGGTTGAAAACTGTAAACTGGGAATCACACTCGTAGCATACCCTACAACTCTGATCGGGCATCCAAAAATCCTTTGAAACACTAGGTGCCTCAGGCCGCCAAGGAACCCACGACTTACATATGCCAACTAGCTCAGATAATGTCTTGTCAGGAGAATCCATCTACACACTTTCCTTACAGTCCCGTTCATTATGCTATACTCATTTCCCACTCTTAAGAAACAAAATCAAGGTTTCAACTTGAATCAACAAAATTAATCCTCAGAAAACTAATTAATCATAATCAGCAACTGCAAGTCAGACCTTCCAAGGCTATATAAACAGCATCCATGGAGCGTCTACTATCCTAAATTCCTAACGACCTTTAGAAGTCGTAAACTCTTGATCACCTCAATCGTACGCTTTGCAACTTTTAGTGCGAATACATTGTATTTCTTCTTTTTACGACTCCACAAGGAAGCATTAAACCTCGCTACTCTACCAGCATCCAATCCATGTGCCTCGATAAGTTGCAGAGTGACAAAAAAGTGACAGATTTCTTAATACCCAGAACCTCAAAACTGAATCAAACCATACAAATCATCACAATCACTAGAGTGGCATCGAAAGATTGCTTCCTGCAAGAAACCAACTCACATCACCTATCTTCATGAACTATTTCTGACAGAATCAATCTCCAACATCTATCTATAAGTATCTTAGCCAACGAAATGAACAAAATTTCCAACGAATTATGGCTAGCAGAAATCTGAAGAAACAAGCAATGTTACCTTGAGAACACGATCATCAACATGAACGACAACAATATCACAATCAAAAGATTTCCTTTCCCAACGGAATAGTGCCACGTAGAGAACTAACCCGTGAAAGAGGGGTAGGTGGCGATCATGGCAAAAGCACGCCTACCCAGATAGCGATTCTTTCCAGTGAATCAAACGATTCAACACTTTGATGAAAATCATGATCCTTTTAGTTCTCGCTCTCCAAACAAAAAGTCCGCCCCATCTTAAGAAAACTAATAAAAGATTGCGGAAAGAACAACATCAAACATAACAGCACCTGAAATTAAATGAATTGCTGGTGTTAACGATCAGATAAATCTTTCAAATTTCTATATATAAGTTTCCATTCAGGAGCTTAAGTCAATCAAACATTTCTTTTTTTCTTCTCAACCCACAAAATAAATAGACCCCAATTTCTTACTCGTTCGACATGAACTTATATATATATATATATATATATATTATCCATTGATTTCTTTTTCCTGTGGGACTGACGGAAACAAGTTTGGACCTTTGTTAACGTGGGAGCCTGACACGTGTGAATATGATTCACAGTTTCGCCCTCCACTGAAATCTGCTCTTACCCTGATTAATTAAATAATTAACCAATCATTAATATTTTTATAAAAAGGTTCAAACTTTTTCTATTTATTATTAAAAAGATCCAAACTTTAAGGGTTCATAAGGGGAGTAGATAAAAATAAAAAAGAATCCATTTGATGATCAAACTATTTATTCCAATTTCAGCAGAAAAGAAGGGAGCGAAATATCATTGAATTAAGGGAACAGACATACGGAGATATAAATTGTATATGCAGACACGATGAATAGTTGGTATATTATGTATGTATTTTATGCGTGTGTGTATATACAGATGTATGTAGGAATGTGTGTTGTGTATGATGTTGTCTGTGTATTAATGATAGTTCGTGTTGGATTCGTGAACTCGGTGTTAGGTGGTTTTGAGTTTAGACCGTTGACTTCTGACAACTGTAACACAGTGACAAACAATGTTGGGTGCTTTTGTCGTTCTTTCTTACGTTTTTCGTTGGAGTACTTTCAAGTTTAGATGGAAAAATCGACCATATGGGTTTTAGAAGTCACGATTTTTCTCTTTTTTTATTCTGTTAACATTTTTTATGAAGAACAAGAATGTAGAAGTTTTGCAGAGCAAGCAAAGTTTTGTTGTATCCAACATAGATACCCTGTCTTCTTGGAACTTGAACCGACAAATTTTAGCTGTCTTCGGGCATCATGTAACTTAACCCAAACGAAAGCAAGCTGGCATCACAGTTCTGCCAGTTTTGAACGAGTCATTGAGATATTGGTCTCTTTCAGGTTCACATGTATTGGAACACAGCTCTATGACAATTCTTCTATTCCTTCCTCAGAGAGATACTTTTTGAAGTTGTTAATGGTGCCAGAAATAGACGAAAGGCCAACAATTCTAACGTTGACATTGGTTCACATGGGAAAGTAAAGAACAACTTGTCTTTTTGCAGCTTCCGGGACATTGTATAAGGTCAATTCAATTATAGGTGTCAGAAACTAGAGATAACTGGGCCACCTGACATGGGTATATTAAACAAGAACCAAAGCGACTTCTTCAAGCTGGGCTTTGAAGGGAAAAGTCCAAGAGAACAGGGTGTGGTGTTGCCTTAACTAGATAACCAAAACCTAGACATTTTATGCAAATTTGTCAGGAACATTATATTTATACTTCTTGACCATCTGGCTTCTATGGATGCAAGTGCTTAGAACTTTAGTTCTTACCGGAGTCTAAATCTTGGGAGGATAGGAGATAGAGTTTTTGAAGATAAAAAAAAATGCAGAGTAACCCATGGCTCATATTATTTGAGACAAAATCCATTCTGACATACAAATAAGTAATATTCAAGTGACAAGAGAGACACATAATCAAACCAGAGGTTCACTTAAGTGAAAATCTGATAGTGATTAATTGGCAATCCGTAGAGAGGTCGCCACACATGAATCAGGACAAAGTTGTTCTAGTGACATGAAAGCTTTAGATAAGAGTTTCCATTAGCAACCCCAATTCTTTTATCCATGTTGATCCCTTATTCATTTGTATGTAAGTTATTTAATTGTCGCAAAGCATTGTGGTTTGGTGGAAGAGGATGTCAGAACTCTCTCTTTTACGCTAACACTTGTCAATAACATCCAAGTTATGAAGGTTGCAAGTGGAGTCTACACTGACTTTGCTTCTATGTCTATGGAAGATGGTATATATATTATATTTTAAAAGTACATAGTAGAATCTGTGTCAGCAAGCAAATTTGGACTTACGGTCTCGTAATCTAATTGTTGCTTCTAGTAAACGGTACGGGATGTTATATCTAATATTATTATGATATTTTATTTTGTTTTATAAATTTTAGTTTTTTATTTATACGAATCTTTTGTTTATTTATGAAAGATTTATTCAAGGTTTATATAAATAAATAGCTGAAGTTTACAGAAGATTCGAATTCCTCGTAAATAATTAGCCGTATTTTTTATCTCTTTAAAGGGTCTTAAAAATTTTATCACTCACGCGTTATCATTTTTCAGACAACTTCTTTTTTTGTTATTGGGAATTTAATTTATAGGTTTTCATAATCCCACGAACAAAAGATTAATAATGCCATGGTAGGTGTACATATAAGTAGATAATACATATAAGTAGATAAAGCACAAGCAGGTGTTTATTATATTAAGTTCTGGTGCATCTGTGCGTAATCTGAAGAACTACACTGAAATGACCTGACGAAATCTCCACTTTGGAACAGTGAAAGTCCCATATGACGAGGCATTGATAAAGGGGTAAGGTTCCTTTTGTTGATGGAGTGACTAGAAATTCAGCAACTCTAAGTTGATGATATCTTTGTTTAATGAAAGAACAAAAGGTCAAGAGATAAAACAAAACCACCTGCTAAGCTTTCCTGACAAATGAATAGCCTTTGGATAGACAAAAACAATATACAGGACTTCATATACAATATCAGTCAGGTGTCTTAAGTTCGACCTCATCATCCAGAGATAAAAAAGAACTAGATATGCTTCCCGTATTTACTTTTACATAATCGACATATATTGCTTCTTTTTGTTCGGTAGTTGCATTATTTGAACCTAATGAAGAACGAGGATTTAAGTATACCACGACAAACAACTGAAGCAAACCTAACTAATTCCAAGTTGTAGTATATAATTAATAATTTTCAGCTAATCCCTAGTCCTTTTCTTTGTATTTAAGCATTTAAAACGACTTGAGTGGCTAATATTGCAGTACTGACAAGTGACAGAACCTGTTTCGAGATGGCAAAAATTCACCCCCAAGCACATAATTCCTCAGACGTCCCTTGTTATTTGACATCTCGAAGAGAAACCTTTACAATATGGATGAAATCTCTGATACTCGATGGAAATGGTTGCACTGTGTTTGATGCCAATGGTCAAGTTGTGTATCGAGTAGATAACTATAACAGTAAGTGTAGCAATGAAGTTCAGCTTATGGACATGAAAGGCCAGGTCTTGTGCACCATACTCAGGAAGGTAACATATTGGAGGAGCCTATTGTATCATAGATCTTTAAGCGGAAGTTGGTCCAGTTTCTTTTCTAACATGTACTTTGCCTTACTTTACCTGTCTGTGAAGAGAGTGAAGTTGTTTTTGGGGACATGGGAAGGCTACAGGTCCATTGACGCAGAAATTGGCAAGGTCAGGAAGCCAGATTTTCAAGTGAGAAAAGCATTCAGGACGCTGAGGGGAGAGGCATCAGCAAGCAAAGTGATTGTTGGTTCTGATAGGGATCAATCATATGAGTGCATGATAGAAAGCTGGAGCAAAGGGTCATCAGGTTTCAAGATAATTGACAAGACCGGAAAGGTGATTGCAGAGGTAAACTTTGTTAACGCCTTTATATGAACTTCCTTTTTATCTTCCTCTTTATGTTAAAGAACAGCACATAACCTGCAGGTCAAGAGAAAGGAATCAAGAAGTGGAGTGGCTCTGGGAAAGGACGTCTTGACAATGGTAGTGGAGGCATGTGTAGATCATTCTCTCATAATGGGTCTTGTTATTGTGAATGGTCTGATTAGTAGTAAGATGTGAAATTAGTAGGCAGTAGGTATAGTGGAAGAAACGTTACTCACACAATCAAGCCATGTAAGGTGTAAAAAGGGGAAATCCAAGACTACTGGAAGGTGGCACTCAGACCTGCTATAGAGCTTCTTAAAGTCCATTTGGTAAATTAGTGTCTGTATGAAAAGATAGATTTCCTTTGAGTTTGCTCAACTGACGCATAGAACAATTGTTGTTGGTTGGTTTTCGACTATTGTTTGTTGATAGTTCCAAGTGAGGAGAAAAACAAAGTTGTTTATCTAACAAAAATGTCCTCGTAACATCTTCTGCACACTATTAATTACGAAGGAAATTAAGTTAATGCTTTTAACCCTAGACCAGGTATAAGGCAATTGTAATGCAATCTTCAACTTCTGTTCCATTGGATCCAGGCTAGTTTTCCATGAACTATATTGTTGAGAGACAACAACAAAATAATTACAATCTTCAACTTCTGTTCCATTGGATCCAGGCTGGTTTTCCATGAACTATATTGTTGGGAGACAACAACAAAATAATTGGATATACATCCAAATTCGTCTTGAGAAAGGACATTCTATAAGTACGTGAATTAAGGATTCATCTTTGTTTCTCACTCCAGTAAACTAATACCATTCTCATGATTGACTTATTTTAATCCTCAATGTTGAATTAACCATAAGTGCAAGGCATAGTTATACCTAGCACAAACAAGTACGAGTCGAACCACAAAAACAATGATTATTTTTAAAGATTGATTTTATTTTTAATAAAGAAAATTTAAACTTAAACATTTAAAATAAAGTAGGAAACAATAATAAACATAGAGATAGTAGAAATTACTTAGAAAATAATCAATATAAAAAATTAGTGTCTAGGTAATGAATCCCCCTAAAATCATTTGATAATTAACCTTTTATCATGCAACTGTTTTATTAACTATTGGAATGTGAAAATTCTTATCATTACAAGAGTTAAAACATTTAATGACAATTTTTTGTTATTAACTATTGTTCCGTCACAAATACGAAATTTTTTGTGACAAAACAATTGATTGACACTATTGTTTGGATTAATTACGATGATTTATTTTTTGTCACTAATATAATAATAATTGTGACAATTTAGTATCTTTCACAATTAAGTTGCTACTATTAATATATAAATAGTGACAACTTTTCTTTTATCACTAAGTTTTGTCATTAAAAGCTACTACTGGAAATTTGCTATTCACCGACCGAAAATACCGTCGGTAAAATATTGTTTTCCGTCGGTAAAAGCAAATACCGACGGTATATGGTGCCCTAGATATTCGGTCGGTACTTGTCCCGAAGGTAAAAATACCGACCGACATATTCGGTCGGTAAATAGAGATGGTATTAACGACCGTAATTTTGAGTCGGTATTAATATAACGACGAAAATCGCTAGAACAATTCGGTCGGAGATATTTAGCGACGGGCATTCAGTCGGTCGGTAAGGAGAAGCTATATTCCACAACTTTTACCGACGGACAATGTTCCGTCAGTAAATGAGGATAATTATTATTTTTTACTTAGATTGTTATAGTGTTGTTGTTATTACAATGTTATATTACATATATACTTTAGTTTTTGGACTTATGTTATATTATTAATTCACAATATATTAATTTGTATATATATTGTGACTTTTATGAGAATATTAAAAAATAATAAAACATATGAAGAATTCAATTTATTAACTAACATTCTTGAAAGAAAGAAGA
>JANZLX010000001.1:11694524-11705558 GCA_025531955.1 Erythroxylum orinocense
GTTTTAACAAAGATTTCTTTTGTGAGAGTTGTCAAAAAGGAAAACAAGTTAAAACATCTTTTTCGTCTAAAAATGTTGTAACTTCATCTAGACCTCTAGAGTTGTTACATATAGATTTGTTTGGCCCTACCAGAACACCAAGTCTAGGCGGAAAGAAGTATGGTCTAGTAATTGTTGATGACTTCACTAGATTTTGTTGGATATTGTTTTTATCACATAAAGATGAATCTCTTAAGTGCTATAAGGTTTTATCCAAAAAGTTACAAAATGAAAAAGGAATTTCTATTGCTGGAATTAGGCATGATCATAGTGGAGAATTTGAAAATGAAAAATTCAGAATGTTTTATGAGGAGAATGGAATTTTCCATAATTTATCTACTCCTAGAACTCCTCAACAGAATGGAGTTGTAAAAAGAAAGAACAAGATGATTCAAGAAATGGCAAGGACTATGCTATGTGAAATGAATCTTCCTAATTATTTTTGGGCAGAATCTGTAAATACAACTTGTTATATTCAAAATAGAGTATTTTTTGCGACCTATTTTAAATAAAACTCCATATGAGTTATAGGAAGGAAGAAAGCCAAATATATCTTACTTCCATCCTTTGGTTGCAAATGCACTATATTAAATATAAAAGAAAAGTTAGATAAATTTCATTATAAGATCAATTTAGGAATTTTTCTAGGATATTCAATTACTTCTAAAGTTTATACAGTTTATAATCTTGTTTCCAAATCTATTGAAGAATCTATGCATGTAAAATTTAATGATGATTCTCATCTAAATAGAAGAGACGATTCTGATGATGAAACTCTATCTGCTCCTTTAGTCAATAATCTAGACACATCACCACCAAACGATCCACCTGATAAGGTAGAAGATATGTCTGAAAACTTCAGTCTAACATAAGACTAGAAATACAAATCTTCTCACCCAGAAAACCTAATTATAGCAGAAACTTGAGAAGGAGTGAGCACTAGGTCTAAATTTAGAAGAGAGGCAAATATAGCTTTTGTTTCTGAATTAAAACCTAAGAAAATTGATGAAGCTCTTCAAGGTGAAGCTTGGATTTTAGCCATGCAAGAGGAGTTAAATCAATTTACAAGGAACAAAGTTTAGTCGTTAGTTCCTAGACCAGCCAATAAGTCTATCATAGGAACCAGATGGGTATTAAAAAAAACTAGACAAATCAGGAAGAGTAAACTGTAACAAAGCTAAATTAGTAGCTCAGGGCTATAATCAACAAGAAGGAATAGACTATAATGAAAACCTATGCTCCTGTAGCTAGACTAGAAGCTATTAGGATATTGCTTGGATATGCTATTTGTCATGATATAAAACTTTGTCAAGTGGATGTGAAAAGTGCCTTTTTGAATGATTTTATAGATGAAGAAGCTTATGTAAAGCAATCCCCTAGTTTTGAAGATACTAAAAAACCAGACTATATCTATAGACTTTCATAACGCTTTGTATGGATTAAAACAAGTACCTCGTGCTTGGTATGATCGTCTGAGTTCATTTTTGATTAAAAATGACTTTATTAGAGGTCAAGTAGATAAGACCTTGTTTAGAAAAAAATATTTAAAATGATATTATAGTTGTACAAATATATGTAGATGATATTATTTTTGGTGCAACGTCTAAGAAGTTATGTTCGAGTTTTGAAAATCTTATGAAAAATGAATTTGAAATGAGTATGATGGGTGAATTGAAATTCCTTCTTGGTTTACAAATTAAACAAACAGAAGAAAATATTTTTATGCACCAACAAAAATATATCAAAGAACGTTTAGTAAAATATAAAATAGTGAAGGTCAAACTAATGTCAACTCCTATTTTATATTTTATATTTCATACCTTCAATCAAAAATGTGTTACACCTTCTTGGGCAACTAATTCTCAAACTACCTAGACCTGATGATCTTGATCTCCTAGAAGGAAAACAAACCTTCAAACTACCCTCAATCAAAATCATAGAGTTAGATGTTTCACCTAGACAACCACCTGTTTTTGAACACCTTCATCCACTCAGTCAAATACAACAAGATCCTATTGTTAATTTGGAGTTCTTGAAACATTTCATCTATTAGACTGAAGATGGTCACCACCAGAAGGAAGTTCAAGAAGCCTTAGCAAAAGATATTGAGGAAATTCATACTAAGGTTGATGAACTGGGTGATTTAGTGGATGATCTTCATGAGGACTTAGCGCTTCTACGTGTTTCTATTAAATAATACCTCAAAATGATCCGCACTAATATTCAAAATATTTATTCTGAAATTTTAAAGTGTTTAAGATGAGATCTTTTTTATTAATAACCAAAAGGGGGAGGAGAAGAGAAAAGAAAAAAAGAGAAAAGAGGAAAATATTAGAAAGTATTGTATACTTATTGCTTTGGTTATTTTTTGACTGTATATTATTGGTTTATTTGTCTGAATATTATTTTATCTTCTAAAATTTATGATTATTTGTTATGATAAAAAAATGAGGAGATTGTTAAGTCAAGAAAACTTCACTTTACTATTAATCTTGATGACAATCAAGTAATAATAATCATAGAAGTTTGTGAACTATTTTGATGAGTTTGTTAAGTGTACACAAAAATATAAGTGACACAAATTGTCAACTTAAGACGATACATAGTCAACCCCAGAAGATACATGGTCAAACCCAGATGATACTTCAAACACAAGACGGTCAACACAAGGAGATACAGAAAGCTAACATATGAAGATACAGAAAGTTAATACATGAAGATAAAGAAAATCAATATAAGAAGATACAGAATGTAAAGACAAGAAGATATAAAAAGTCATCATAAGAAGATACAGAAAGTCAACAAAAAAAGATACAGGAAGTCAACACAAGAAGATACAGAAGGTCAATATAAGAAGATACAAAAGGTGAACATAAGAAGATACGAAAGGTCAACTCAAGACGATACTTGAAATTTAATTACAATAAAACATCTTAGAGACATTAGACGAAAGCCAAAAACCAGAAAAAGCATAGTACCAAACGATGCAAACGAAAAATATTATAAAATGTCAGTTAGATAGTTAGTTTGAGTTAGTTACAGGACTCAACTAATAACAGTTTCTAGAAGATTCAAAAAGCAGCTTTCTCATGAAGACAGATGAAGACTTAGGCTATAAATAGTAGTTGTAGTCGAAAACAAAATTAACTTTATGATACAAAAACGATACATACTTAAAGAAAATCTGTATTCAAGTGCGAAAGAAAGAGAACAAACACATCTCTAATGTGAAGCTCAAACAATATCTTTCCAAGAGAAAGAAAGTCTAGAGCCTGGACAGGTCAAGAAAGCAGATAAAGAATACTTTGTGAGAGAGACTTGAAGAGGCTCTATAAGTGTGGAAAGAATACTTCTAACGTTGAAGGGTATAGTGAAATCTAAAACAAATTCTAAGGACTGAACGTAGTTCAAAGTTAAGGGTGAACCATTATAAAATCACGGCATCTATTCTCTAACCCTTAGTTTTTAATTTTCTTGTTGTTATAAGAGTAGATAATATTTTTTGTGATTGCATTACTCATCGACTTAAAAGAATTGTTATTGTAATCATTTGAATTTGCAAATAAATTCAAAATTTTTTTTAAGGATTAAAATCTTTGAAGATAATACAAAATTTAACCCCCCTTCTTGTGTATTCTATATATCTTACGTGATTTCAATATTAACAAATTATTTACTTCAAATTCGATTCATGCATCTCTTGTAAACCTCTTCTATGACTATCATACTACCTATTGGTGTACTCACCTCTAATCCATACTGTAATAACTCTCTATCACAATATAGCTTAGAAGCTAGACGAAGTGCGATAAAGGAATGCGTAGATCCTGGATCTAGTAATGCAAATACTTCATGATCATAAATAAGTAGCGCACTTGTAATGACATCCGGAGAATCTTAGGCCTCCTGTTTGGTCATGGCATATACTCGGGCCTAAGACTACGGTCGACTGCTTCAAACCTTAGTCCTAGCAGAATGACTCCCAGAACTAATCCTGCCTCTACCACAGCCTCTCTATCCAAGCCTACTAAATCAGCTCTATTGGACCGTAGCCTCACTTATAAATCCCCCTTTCATAACAGTCTGAGCTCCAGCAACAACAAGACAATCTCTGATTTTTTGCTCGAAGGAGCCACATCGAAACAAGCTCTTGATAATAACCAACACTCTCCACCATGCTTCTTCCAACAATTCTCACACAGGGGTAACTAACTCTGCATTATACCTCTTCCATTGCTAAACTGCATAAAACCACCCCTTTGTGTGAATCCTGACTGTCTTGATCCAGTCGGTGGTCTGAAAGTTTGATTCTGGAACTTACTGAATCTTTTGCCAGAACCACTTGGAATCTCACTAGACCTCTTCAATCTGGACCCTAGCCTAGACTCTGCTTGTCCCTCTCTCAGTTGTTGCTCATTTTTGGTCGAAGCAACTCTCAACTCAATGAAACTACTCAGGTTGGAGATCGCTAATCTTGTCCTGATCTCCATGTTCAGTCCATCTTTGAATCTCCTACACTTGTCTTCTTTGGTAGGAGTCAAAGCAACAGCATACCCCATCAACTCATTAAACCTGATCTCATACTCTGCCACTAACATCCTACCCTATTTCAGATCTAGGAACTCTTTCATCTTCCTACCCAAGTAGATCTTATACAATATTTTCAGTTATACAACATTTTTTATTAATAACAAATAGGGGGAGAAGTGAATAGGAAAAAGAAAACAGGGGGAGAAGTGAAAAGAAAGAGAAGAGAAGAAAAGACAGGGACAGATACAAGATTGAAGAAAATTTGAAGTTCTTATCTTTGTATTTTTGGCTATAATCTTTAAAGCTTTTCATCTTACTAATAAAGATATTTGTTATCATCAAAAAGGGGGAGATTGTTAAGTCAAAATGAATTGACGATTAATAATTTTGATGATAAACAAAAAGCAGATGAATGAAAAGTTGATAAACAAAAAGCAGACGAATGAAAAGCAGACGAACAAAAAGCAGACGAGAGCTATTTGAAAAGCAGACGGAAGACAAGTAGAGAAGCAGACGAATGAAAAACAGATGAAAGCTATTTGAAAAGCAGACGGAAGCCAAGTAGAAAAGCAGACGGAAGCAAAAAATGGACGAAAGAAAGTAGATGGAAGCATCAGTCTGAGTCAGTTACAAAACTCAACCGAAAAACCGTTTCTTTAAAGAATCAAGAAGCTGTTGAAGACGAAGGCTATAAATATGAGTCGAAGCTGAAGCTTGAAAAAGTTACAAGAGATATACAATTTACGAAAGTTATCAAATAATACAAACTCTTGAGAGAGATTACTATGCAAAAAAGTTAGAGCGATACTTTTCTGTAACAATCTTGAAACACTTTTTAGTCTGAAATTGATACAGATAGCTTGAAGAGGCTAAGTGTGAAAGAATACTAGTTGTAAAGAGACCTGAAGAGTCTCAGAGAAAAAGAATACTTGTAATGTTTTGAGAGATAGTGAAATCTCATAAAGTCATCTGCGGACTGGACGCAACCCACGGTTTAGGGTGAACCAGTATAAAAATTACTGTGTCGAAATCTCTCAACTCTCTTTTAATCATAATTTTTGATATTACTGTTTTACGCAAATCTCAGAAAAACTTTTACAAACGTGATTTACAGTAGTTCTTTTAAAACGAACAAGTTTTGTTTTAACCGAAAGAATTTTTCAAAAAGGGGTTCAACGAAAAGTTTACCACAATTCAAGCCCCCCCTTCTTGTGCATCTATTTATCATTGCTAAGTATTTTATTAACGTGTGATTCACTTCAATAATGTCTCCAAATCTTCAAGGCAAAAACCACTGCAGCCAATTCTAGATCATGGGTTGGGTAATTTAGTTCAAAAGGCTTTAGCTGCCGCGAGGCATAAGCTATTAACTTGTCTCCTTGCATTAATACACAACCCAAACCCTTCCTTAAAGCATCACTATAAACTGTATAAGCCTCCTCTCCTGTTGGCAAAGTCAGAATCGCAGCACTCATCAATTTGCGCTTAAACTCCTCAAAGCTCTTCTGGCATTCATCCGTCCAGATAAACTTTTGATTCTTTCTCAACAATCGGAGCAGCTATCATGGAGAACCCTTCGACCAATCTCCTATAATAGCCTACCAGACCCAGAAAACTCCTTACTTCAGCCACTGTCGTCGGTGCATGCCAATTTACCACTGCTTCAATTTTCCTTGGATCAACATGTACCCCATCTTTAGAAATCACGTGTCCAAGGAAAACCACTTCATGAAGCCAGAATTCACATTTGCTGAATTTGGCATAAAGCTCCTTCTCCCTTAATCTCTGCAACACTATCCTGAAATGTTCCTCATGTTCCCTTTCACTCTTGGAATAAACCAGAATGTCATCGATGAACAGTATGACAAACTGATCCAAAAACTCCTTGAAAATCCTATTCTTGAGTCCATAAATGCAGCCGGAGCATTAGTCAATCCAAAGGGCATGACCAGAAACTCATAATGTCCATACCTGGTCCTAAAGGATGTCTTGCTTACATCAGGCTCCTTGATTCTGAGCTGATGATAGCCTAACCTGAGATCAATCTTGGAAAATACCCTTGCTTCGTGCAACTGGTCAAACAAATCATCAATCCGAGGCAGAGGGTACTTGTTCTTAACTGTCACCTTGTTAAGTCTCTGGTAATCGATGCACATGCGTCAAGTCCCATCCTTCTTCTTAACAAACAGAACTGGTGCACCCCAGGGTGAAGAACTTGGCCGTACAAACCCCTTCTCTAACAGTTCCTCTAGCTGTTCCTTAAGCTCCTCCAGTTCTGCTAGAGCCATTCTATACGGTGGTATAGAAATGGGTACGGTTCCGGGAATCAAGTCAGTAGAAAACTCGATTTCCCTCACTGTTGGCAAACCCGGTAACTCCTCTGGGAACACATTTGGGAACTCCCTTACTACTGAAAAATCCTCTCACCTTACTTCATTCACCTCAATATCCACAACATGCGCCAAGAAGGCTTCACAACTTTTTTCCATCATCCATTCGGGGAGCAAAGCCGAAACAATTCTGGGTGGTATTATTCTTCTATCTCCCCAGAAAATCACCTTCTCACCCTTTCCCAGATCAAACTCTACCTCCTTGAGGCTACAATCTAACTTCGCATGATACTTCTCCAAGGCATCCATCCTAAGTATGACATCTAAGCCCTTCAGTTTTAGGGGTAAAAGGTCTACTACCAGTCTAGCACCCTCAATAATCAGTTCACAGTCTCTAAACACTCGACCGATTACCAAATTCCTCCCTAGAGGTGTACTAACAATCAAAGGACTACTCAAAGGCATAGAATTCACATCATGCAAAGTCATACTTGCAGAAATAAATGAATGCGTGGAACTAGAATCAATCAACACAAAAACTGCAGAATTGAATAAGTGAGCCATACCCGTAACAATTTCAGGAGCGGTTGGAGCTTCCTCTCTGGTCATGGAAAATACCCTTGCTTGTGCCTGACCCTGGCTCCTCGGCCTCCCTGGAGGATTAGCCTTCCTCACACTTCCCGAACTACCCGCTTCATTAATTGACCTGGGCCCCACTAGTTCTGACCTTCTTGGGGCTTGTGACTGCGACCCCTCTCGTCTTGAGGTTTGGGGACAGTCCCTAACTATATGCCCCTTCTCACTGGATCGGAAACATGCTCCAAGTAACTTGAAGCATTCTCCCCTGTGAAATTTCCCACAATGCTCACACTGGGGGTTTGTAATCATGTGTCCACTCCTTTCCATCTTTCTATTGCCTCTCACAGTTGAGGCCTGCACCGAAACTACTCTTGTTTGTTTTCTCTTGGCAGGGCCACTACTCCCCACCTCACTCTGAGTATGGGAGGTCCTTACACTCCTCTCAAGCACTGGAACACTCATTCCCTTCCTGGAAGACTGCTCTCGGTTCTACCTCTTCCTGCTCACTTCAGACTTTATATTCTCCAGCTTCTCAGCCTAGAGTGCTACATCTACCAACTGCTAGTAGTCACTGAAATTGTGGATCAATACCTTCTCCTTGATCCTAAGGTAAAGACCGCCCTCGAATTTGCGGCACTTGTCCTCTTCATTTGCCACAATATTGGCCGCATACCGAGACAACTGGGTAAACTTCAACTCGTACTCGCTCACACTCATCTCCCTCTATGTGAGGTTCAGGAATTCTCTGGGCTTCTCTTGCATGTAAACCCTCGAGAAGTACTTCCTCCAGAAAGCTTCTAGAAAATCCCTCCATGTCAACACTAGAGGCACAGTTTGACTGTGGGGCACTGACTCCCACCAATGAAGTGCATCCCCTTGCAGCAGGCTGACTGCATAGTCCAACTTCTCCTCGTCGCAGCACTTCATCTGAACCAGGACTCTCTCGGTGCTCTTCAGCCATGCTTCAGCTTCTTCGGGGTTTATAGTCCCGTTGAAGTCAATGGCCCCATACTTTTGGAGCTTATCGTACTGTCCACTCCGATCCACTTGAGCTGGCACTGGCGCTCGTGACCCCTAGCCCATGGCATAAGTGAAAGCCTAGGCAAAGGCCTGAAATAACTGAGGATCCATCGGGTTCACTTGAGGCATAGGAGGGGGCGGTGGAGGCACCTCATGCTGCACACATGGTGCCTCAGAATCAAAAGCAGGACGTGTCCCTGCATCCTGCGGAACATGCGATTCATCCGTATTTTCGCGATGCGAGCGAGATCGAGCCTGAGCTCCTCGCATCCTTTTTCGAGGCAGCATTTCACTCCTTCAATTTAAAACCAGTGAAAATCTTTAGTTCATGTAAAACAATTTCAAACCATGTAAAAAAATTCAAAACAATGCAAATTGTTCCTTTAAACCAATGCATGTAGTTCATGTCAAATAATGCACGTGGACCTCATACTTAGAAACCACCCACTTAGGTTCCTAGGTGATCACTAAACCTAGTCGCTCTGATAGCACAACTGTTGGACCCCGTTTCCGGAGCCCAACCTTCGGAGTCATAAATCCTTGTGCTTGAAACCCTGAGGGTCATTTGCTGTCATTCGATAATGGTGATGAGCGCACACTAATCAAACATCAAAATCATAAGTTGAATTCTTCATAGAGATTGTAGCCTTAAGTCTCTAATTTACTTTGAAGAAAGAATCACCTCAAACGGGGTTTTATAACTCAAGATATGCTTAAAAAGCCTGAATGTGTACATACTCCCATTATGCCCTTCAACCCAACCCTTCACTTGTTCTAATGCAAACTCTCTCAATACAACTCTAAATGGTACAAATTTTTATGGAGATAAAGGTAAATGTCTTAGGAATCTATTAGTCTAAGAATCATCTCAATTGAAGGTCGTATCGGGGAGTTATGCCCAAAAGAATACACCAAGCTTAAACCTTAAATCAATTTGAACCTCACTTGGCGCGATCGTCATAACTTTCATTCTAGATGTCGGATTGACTTTGTTTTTGACCATTAGAAAGTAGACATCTAGAGATACAACTTTCATGAAGACCAAAAAGTCTGATTCTGCCTCTAAGATAGTCAAATATCACAAAGTTTCCTATGCATGCCCGTTAAACGGACATACATCGAGCTAAGGAGGCCAAATTGACCCGAGAAGGTCTGTTAAACGGTACATTGACTAGACAAGGGGTGTTTTCCACCCGAGAAGGTCCGTTAAATGGACATCCATGTCCGTTTAACGGACATGGGGTTCCCCAAAGCCCCCAATGCCCCTCCAAAGCTTCCAAAAACATTCCTAACAACATAAACACTTCTAAACTTCCAAAATTCACTCATTCTAATACCCAAACACTTCATAACAACTCCACACCAAGTTCAAAATCATCAAATTCTCAAATCTCATCTTATTTAATACATCAAAACCACAATTTTGCAACATTCATCATGGCTGCCACAAGCACACAACCAATCACAGCATCCCAACTTGTAACACTCATATCTCCTTATCCTGACATCCAAAAATCACAAACTTAATATCGTTGGAAAGATAAAGAGATCTACTACATCTTTCAAGAAGACAAGATTTATCAATTCTATCCATATTTTTCCAGAATTTTCACTTGAATACAAAACACAAACCTACCCTTATGAAATGTAAAGATAGCAATGCAAAGATTTGAAAAGCCATAATAAACCATAATACATATGCATTTCATTTACATCAAAATGAATGTTTTACAATGCTTTAGTGGGCATTTCAAGAAACTTACATCAAAATCCCAAAATACAACTTAACAAAGTAACATTTTCTTAAAATGCATCTAAAGCATTGTTTATAATGTCTAACTTCAAAAGATCAAAAGAACAAAAATTCAAATTAGAGTAATGCTTTGGCGCTCATCCCGATCACTCGCTAACTTGCTGGACACCTGGAGATTTGGGATGGAAAATGGGAAGGGGTGAGTTTACGCTCGTGGGAAACACGTTTATAGTAGGTAATAGGCAAATCCATTGGAATATTCATAATCATAGCAATTTCTCGCAAAACTCATAAAACATGAATTTCTCGACTTTGTTAAAACCAAAAATCACAATTCACACAATTCATACATTCATTAAACTTGCCAATACATCATAGCGAATCAAACACATCCAAAATCAATTTAACACATCAAAATGGTTCGGGTGGATCTGTAACAAAACGTACTACACATTTCCCATAAGGGTCTTGTGTAGTCGTGAATAGAACGAACTAACACAATCCCACATTATGGTTTTGTGTAGTCGTAAGGGAGTCCATGAAGGAGCTCCATGTCACTAGCGGGCAGGCGGGAGAAGCCTTTAGACAATTGCGCACTTGACATACAGAACAGACCACCACAAACCCACATAACATGTCATTTCATGAGCTTGAAACATGTGGCCCATATGGCCCAATTTTAGAAACTTGACTTCATGAGCATAACATGTGTCATATGCATCTCTAACATCAATTTACAATTCATCAACCAACAACCCATGACAATCATTTAGCCATCTTTCA
>JANZLX010000001.1:11734247-11760712 GCA_025531955.1 Erythroxylum orinocense
TTTCCTTTTTGGTTTTGTTTAGGGGACTGATAGACTTGTCTATTCTGCTACTGGACGACTGTATCAGATTGATATTATGATTTTAAAATTTATTGGTTTCTGATATTGTGTTATGTTGTGGTGTTAAATTATTGCAATGCCATGAGGATTATTAGTAGAAATGTTCTGGTGGTGCACCTTTATCGTGAGATACTCGTCGATGCGACCTTCGAGTTTCCCGTTGTGTACCCTACGATGAGGGGGCGCTACACCTTAGATTATTGTTATTATATTTTTCTCCATATTATATTTTTTAATAGATAATTGGGTATTTTTATTAAGTATATATTATTAAAAATTAAATGGTATTAATTTAATTTCTTATAATTTTTTAAGAAGGGTATTACAGAATAAGTTGATAAGAAGTTTAAAAATAGTTGCAATTTAAATATGCGTATTGTTAAACATATGTAAAGAAGGTAAAAGATTTTGATTTTATTTAAATTTCAAATTTAGATTTAAATATAAATATGTGAATAAATAATGTTCTTATATTTTATTTGAATTTTTAATAATTATTGTCAAAAAACAATTTGTATCCATAATAAAATAAAATAATTTTAAACTTGATTATATAAAAATATTTTACTGTTCTTAAAGAAATATAATTATTTAACATAGAATAAATTTATTATTGTGTTCATTATAAAATGACAAAAATTATAAAGTAAATTAAATAAAAGTAATGTACTTATTAATTTTTTTTACAATAATCGAACTGTAAATAAAATAAAAATGAAGACATATATTGTAGGTAAAAATATAAAAAATAATTATATGAAAATATAAAGTTTTCAAATAAAAAATTCTGTACAAAGCACTTGGTTTAATTTTAGTGTCATTTGGAACTTGAATACAGTCAAAACCATGTACTTTTGACGATGTACTGTTATCATGGCTTTGGGCCGTACGGAGCTAGGCCTTGCATTTTCAGTTCGGAGCATCCCAAATCAGCAAAAGAAGAAAAACGCTTGCGAAATCCCATTCCCACGTCCTAATTCCTATCATCCATTTCATATTGCATTTTTTTTGGAAATTGTATTTATGTGGAAACCGGCAGGAGGCGGATTGCCGTTAATTTGCAATAACGGCATGGAGTTTTCCGTCAATTTGTGCTTTCCAGATAAAACTAACATCACCAACCAAGCCGGCAGCTCCTATCGTCACGCCGGTGACGGAATTCTCCTTCACCCACCCAATCACATCCCGCCACCTCACCCCTCTCCTCTCCACGTGTCCTTTCCGTTCCCTCACCGACGTCGTCAGTATATCTTTACCAAACAACCCCTCTCTGTTCACTCTCTTCTCTCTCTACGAAGTGCGAACTCCAAGCCCTAATAAGATCTGTGAGAGTCTCTCATGGACGACGACGACGACATTAACTCCGCCGCCTCCGGCTCCCCTCCTCCCTCTCATAACGGCCGGATCACCGTCACTCTCGCCTCCGCTCCTCCTCAGCCGCAGCCAACGCCGTTAGCCGTCCCCTTTCCGAACCAGAAGGCCAATGGAGGCGGCAGAGAAGACTGTTGGAGCGAGGGCGCTACTGGGGTGCTCATCGAAGCATGGGGAGAGAGGTACTTAGAGCTGAGCAGAGGAAATCTGAAGCAGAAGCACTGGAAAGAAGTTGCGGATATCGTGAGCAGTAGAGAGGACTACATGAAGACGCCGAAGACTGATATTCAGTGCAAGAATCGGATCGATACGGTGAAGAAGAAATATAAATTGGAGAAGGCGAAGATCGCCGCCGGCGGGGGTCCGAGCAAGTGGCCTTTTTTCGACCGGTTGGACCACCTGATCGGTCCGACAGCGAAAATTCCCTCCAATTCCGGTAAAGTACCGGTCGGAATTCCGGTGGGTGTACGGTCCAGCGTGCAAAAAAGGAATCTTTTTGCTCCGGTGAAATTAGTTTCGAATAGTAATAGTAATAGTAATAATAACAAGAACCCGAATTTGATTAGGAGAAGGGGTAATGTGGAGACGGAGTCAGAGTCCTCGTCGGAGATGGGGGCGGAGTCCGACGATAGTTTTCCGCCGGAGAAGAGACCGAGGACTGTGGTGCAAAAGAGTATGAATGCTAAGGTGGGGAAGGAGAGAAAAGGGTGGGGGAGTTCGATTCGGATGCTTACACAAGCGATCCTGAAGTTTGGGGAGGCTTATGAGCAGGCAGAGAGTGCAAAGTTGCAGCAGGTTGTGGAGATGGAGAAATCAAGGATGAAGTTTGCCAAGGAGTTGGAGCTGCAGAGAATGCAGTTTTTCATGAAGACTCAGATGGAAATTTCGCAGTTGAAGCGAAGAGGAGGGGATGTTAGTGGTGGTCATCAAGCTGGTAACAATGTGAATTCCAATAATAATAACATTAGTGATAGTGATAGTTAAGAGTAGCGGAGATGGATATTTGGGTTGGTGTTGGAGTTTTAGAGTAGACTAATGAGGTGTGCGTATGTTGTGTATCCAGAGGGGGGAGGAAGAAGAGTCCCCCTTGATGATTTAACTCCATGTCAAAGAACTTGTAGTATCAGAGTGTTTCTGCTTGTGATTTAATTTATAACAGTTTATAACTTTCCGCACACTTGAGTTAGTAGTTATGTGCATTATTGATATGTAGTTTTTCGCTAGAGAACTCTTGCATTTCGTGGGATAACTTTGTAGTATTGTTGTTACATTTGCATGTATTAGATAAGAGTTAGTAAACAGCTTTACAGGTCTGATAGCTTGTTAATGTCTAGTTATTAGTTTATTTGGTTTGTGTGCGTGTATAATGTTGATTAGATAATGAGATTGGTCCAAGATGGCTGACATTATGGTTGGAAAATTAATCCATTCAGATAGGACACATGAGGAGAATCCCAGTTTGACAGGCTGATAGGAATAATGTGCTGGATTGGGACCTATGAAACGGAATCTGCTAGACTGGATTGGCTTAACTGGAAGCACATGTCCTTCACATTAATTGTGGTCTTCTAAATTATGCAGAGAACTTTTCTCAATCAGATCACGTTTTGTCATACTTTACTCTAAACTTGAAATTAGTGTCATACATTGTTTGGATCTTGGAGGACAACACCATAACAACACTAACAGTGCAGATTGGCACCCTAGACTTTTGTGGGCTTTGTGTGCATTCAGGATATGAGCGCCTTCCTATGTTCCCTTTTGCATTTCGACTCCAATTTTAAGAAACAGAATAACATTGTATTTATTGACAGGGTTGTCTCTTGATTGATGCAATCCCTTGAGCTTATTTAGACCTTCCCACTAAATTGGATATCCTTTGTTGAATTGTGTAATTTAAAGTCTTGCGATGAGAAACGATTCGTTTTCATGTGGAGATCATGTCATGGTCATGATATTTAAATTATCGTTTGGTTTTGTTAACAAACAATGGCAAGCACGTATGTGTACAGTGTGAGTTATAAAGACACGTAACCTATCATGTTGTCACAGCTTGCATAGTTGACACAGATCTCCTCATTAATGTCGCACTCCAGAGATCGACAACAAGAACATGTACGTATTAAATTAAAGCGCCGATTTTGATTACACGGAGAGTTTGCAATCTTCCGTAGTGGAGAGAAAGAGGACCATTTGATGCAAAAAAAAAAAAAATGAAAAATGAAATTTGGGGGGAGCCTGTTATTGCCTTGGCGATCTTGCTGGTGCTAACCCACCGCCACCCCCAGTGTGTTGTTATAATGGAAAAAGGAAGAGGTACTCGCTGATGTTAACCTTATCATTATCTAAAGTGTGCCATTTTAAGTATTTTAGTAAATCCTAAACGTAATCATGTCATGATCTTATATTTGGTAAGAAAAACAAACAGTGTGGACCCAAGATGAAGAAGTGAAAGGAGAAAAAGGGAATGTAATGTAAACATATGGATCTTTACATGGACGAAACAAACAAAACTTCTTGTGGTTGTCTTCCTCCACATGTCAGTCAATTACAGCATACAAGCTCCTAACGTCATGATTGATAATTATGATTCTTCTTTCTTTCTTTCTGCAATTTCGAGCTTGGGGTTAAAGGCCACGAGTGGGAGTTGTTTAAAACCGGATTTGGAAGGGACCCGCTTTAATCACTACAGTCCAAACCTCGTCTCATGACCATAAACCCCATATCTGATACGGGTTATCTTTTCTTTTTGTTCTCTAAGCTATCTGAAATCGAGTCATCCATATCAAATATCAATTGGTAGCACCTAAGCCAGTTTAGACAGTTGAACCAATTGAGACTAGAAAAGAAAAAAACTCTTCCTTTTAATTGAAAGTAGCATTCACAATTACCGAAGTAAATAGAAGGAATGCTTACTGATAAGTGACATTTTCTTTTATTCAAAAGGGAAATGAAAAATGGAACACCACCACCGACCCTCTTAATGATCATGTCAATCCCACCCACCAACTCCAATCCTTCATTGGGGAAGATTTTTAGAAACGAAACAAAAGCGGGTTATGGGTATATAGAAACGTCCAATTTGCAGGCTCATATTGTTGGTCAATGTGGGGCGAATGTAGATAGACGCTGTTTTTCCTTACACGCCAACAAATTCAAGAAAGAACAAACTAGAAGGGTCCCTATAGTTTCAACAAAGAAAAAAGAAGGGTCCTACCATGTGAAGTAAAATGAAAAATGTGGTTGGTCTTGCAATGTAGGCAAAACGTAAGGTAGTACGAGACTCTCCTGTCTTAAATGAAGCGGCGGGTTTGAACCGTGTTTATGTTTTATAACCGTTTAAAGTTTAGAGTCAAAGCTTTACCTTCCACAAGGGATTTATTTGGCTTGAGCGAGGATTAGTTTAGATGTGGATAGTTTAAGGATGTATTTTTATAATTGAGACTCTCCTAGAACACTTCGTGAGAAACAAAAAAAGAAAAAGCAAAGGGTTGATGTTTTAATAAATTTAAATGATCTATCTAAAGAGTCTTTTTATTAAATAAAGGTCAAGTTGCGTATTACAAGACTTTTTTAAATTCTACGTTCTAGCGAGATTATACTGTATATTATTGATATTGTTTTGTCGATGTTTATAAAAAGTACGAGGATATTTTATCACGTCCTAAATCAATGTATTGTTTAACACAAATTTCTATTTTTCTACTATCTAACTAAGCGAGCATCATTTTCTTTCTTTCTTCTTTTACAGTAGGAAGTGATCATCTTCTTCTAACATGTACATTGAATCATTCAAAGTGTTCCCAACATTAATTTCAAGGATTGCTTCCTGCTGCAACTTACCCCCTTGACTATATAAGATGAATGAGGTGTGATGTAAAAAGTAGATGGAGTGAGTGCCAACAGCCTAGAATTATAAAAATTAGAAAGAACTACGTTTTCTAAAGAAAAAGTGCATAATCTTTCAAAAACTGCATTTAATACGTTTTCCAAAAGATTAGAGCCGTTAATATTCGTAAAATCCCTGTCCCCGCCCTGTTAACGGAGGAATGTGGACTGTTGACCTCACCTTGATTTTGCATACAAAATGACCAGAATGACCCCAATGCGATATGACTGACGCGCCTATTCCTTTCACCTACTTTTACATTATCATTAAGCACTCACTTCAATATTTGCATGAATACAAGAGAATGAGAGAACCAACCCCGTTTAGAAAAGTGTTTGAGGTCATAAATCTTACAACTTGCGCGTTTTTCAAAGTTTTTAGTGAAAAATATAATAAGTTAAAATGTAATTCCACTTTGAAATAATCTCACCTACACATAAACATGTATTTGGAAGTTAACTGATAACTCGGAATCATTTTGGTTTAGCTTCAATGTCACTCCCATCCATTTTGGTAATTTCAAGGTCACATATGTTGGGTCTCTGTCTTTCAAAATTTTCAGTTAAATGTTCTCCGCAAGCTAACAAAGTTTTTTGTCCGAAATAGAGAAAAACACAACCCCCCTCTCTCTCTCTGCTGTACAGAAAGAATATAGAGAGAGAAAGAGAGAAAAAGAAAGCAAAAGAACAAAAGATGGCATTTGAGAAATGAGTAAAGCAAAGACCATCATTTTACTGTTGGGGGTTTCTTAGAACTGAAAAAGAAAGAACTTCAGATATCCAAAGATTTAATCTTTGCAAAGAGTATGAAGACTGGTGATAAAGTAGATAAAACCCAAATGCTGCTACTCTTTTACTGAACTGGGAACTTAGGATCAGATTCACCAATCCGAGATCTCGCTGGTTGGTATTAAAGGTATGAACTCCCCCGCTTGTTCTTAAATTGTGAGCTCAAAGGGGTAAACTTCTCGGATTTCGAGCATGCAAACTTGGTGCATTTTTGGCTGTTTACTTGTTCGTTGAATGTTTGTGCAGATGGTTCTTTTTGTTCTATCATTTGAATTTGACTTTTGTGGGGATGCTTCTGCGAGCGGGTTTGGTTTGGTTGAAGCATTTGAGGCTGGAATGTTTGTGGAATCAGATCTGGGTTTTGCTTAGTTTGTTTGAAAAATAGATTTCTTTGCCTAACTTTAGCTACATTTTGGGTTTAAGGAGTAAGATCCATGGGTGAATGTTTTTGTAAACATTTATGCCTAATGTTTTTGTAAACATTTATGCCCTTAAACTAGTAGATTTTTACCAACGAGTATATAATATGGTCATTTGCTTTTCCATTTGTCGTCATTTGAATTCAGAATGTGGATCGGTGAAGTGTTGGTTTCTGTCTTTGATTTCCATATATGGAGCATAATCCACATCTGAACCGAATTCAGTACATAGAATTGGTCAACATTTGGTTTTATGTTTATTTTCCTTTTCCAGAACTTGCGGTGGAGGGTGGAGGTTGGAGGTTGGAGGTTTTTGACATGAAATTTTAAAGCCTTGATTATTTTGCAAGCTGGGGATCTCTCAATCTATCTTCACATGTACATTATTGAGTGTAGGAGGAGGATAAAGAAGCAAGTAGTCTAAAATTATTATTGAAAAATGAAATCGGACATGCCTATCGACTATGCTGTGTTTCAATTGTCACCAAAGCGAACACGGTAAGGACTTTATTTTCCTCAATTTCTTATTCCAGTTTTGATCACAGTGTACTGTTTGGCTTATCTTTCCTGGTTTCTTGTTTCTTTTGCAGATGCGAGTTGTTTGTTTCAAGTAAGGGAAACACAGAGAAACTTGCTTCAGGACTTGTAAAGCCTTTTGTCACCCACTTGAAGTTTGTAGAAGAGGATGTTGCACAAGCAGCTCATTCAATTAAACTTGAAGTTGAAGGTCAAAGGAATCATGATGGGTGGTTTACGAAAGGAACACTTGAGCGGTATATGCAATTCTGGGATACCTTCATGGCTGTTGGAGAATTAAACCATGTTGTATTTGACTTTTGATGTAATCTGCATTTCGTGTTTTTAGATTTGTGCGGTTTGTCAGTACACCTGAGGTTTTGGAAATGGTTAATACATTGGATGTGGAGATGTCTCAGTTAGAAGCAGCCAGGAAAATATACTCTCAGGTAAACTTCCATTTTAGGCAGCAAAAAGCCTCTTGAGTGCAGTTGAAAATATTGTATCTGAACTTGAAAGCTTTTATTCAGGGCGCTGGAGATCAGTTTTCTGGTGCTTTAGGTGTGTATCTTTCTCCTTTTTCTTCTCATTTGTGTAGAAGCTCCTACAAAATTATATGACAATAATGCTATAATTCAACAGCACTGAGGAATGCAACTATGGTTAGAAGATATTTGCTTCTTTGGAGGATGAAATATTTGCTTTTATATTACCTCTGATATGAGCATGTCATTGATTCCAAGGGGCATTCTCATGAAAGAAAAATTGAAAAGTGTTGATATTTTCTGTCTGAATATTATTGACCACACTTTTGTTTGAGACATTGTATGCTGAATGTTCCTTCCTACCACAAAGCACAATTAAATTATGTGTTCCCAATCATATAACTCCGCTTTTGGTTTATTTGCTACAGGTGGCAATGGAATAGGAATCATTGCAGGAGCTGATGCAACAAAGTAACCCTCTGATTTTATTCTTTTCTGTTTCTGTAAAGCCTGGTGCTGCCCAGGGGGAGGGGTTAGGAATGTGAGGGTGGTTGATTTCATCTACTGTTGAAATTCTTTAAGTTCTATCTGTTGGATTTTTCATTTTAACTCAGTTCATTGAAACCTTTGCAACAGAAGTAGATTTGTTTTTTCTTTTCTTTGCCTCTTGGCTTGGACAGTGGGAAGTGGGGATTAATGATTGTCAAAATATTAGACTGAGGATCTAATATTTGGAAGATGTGGAGCCAGATATTAGCATTTTCATCTACTATATGAAATAGGCAAGGAAGTATTGATAGTGAATTATGAAAAAAGTAGATGATAACGGCGATGATTTCAAAGATTATAGTGTAGACTTCTCAGTGAAATGAGGCCATAGTTTTCTGCAAAATGCAACTGACTATGATTATGATTTTAGCATGTTCCTAAATGCAATGTGTTACATGATGCAGGAAGGAGCTTCTGAGGGCAATGGATGTACGACTTGCTGCAGTTAGGCAGGATTTAACTGCAGCATGTGCTCGTGCATCAGCTGCTGGTTTCAACCCTGACACTGTAACAGAACTCCAGCTCTTTGCAGATTGTTTTGGTGCCCATCGCTTGAAGTAAGTACCCTGAGGAATTTCCTAAACCTATTTTGGGCCCTAACTCTTTCTCTTTCTCTGGTCAAGTCACTGGAATTGAAACTGTGGGGTTTGTGGTAAGGATAATAGAAGAAATCAAAGTTAAGGCTACATAGATCTGTCAACAATCAAAGCACTGGCTTAGGATTCTCAACAACTGACTTGTGGTTGCCCAAACATTATGTGCTCTAGTGCGCAGTTTCTATTGGTTAGAAGTAAAGTCTAGGAAAGAAATAAACTATAGTAGAGCATTGAAACTTATGAAACATGTCTCGTTCTTTTTCAGATCTATATATTATCATTGGGCTATACCAGCTCCATTCTGTCCTGTAAATATGATCTTAGTGCCGTAAGAGTTGAAATTGTGGGATATCATATTTAGATGGTCTTCAGTAGCTTTTTCTTGATTATCTATCTTGAAAAGTGCAGCTATCATCAATATATGAAGGTATCTTCTTCTGTTTTATATCTTTCCATGATAGATAGCCACTATGCTAGACATCATAGGTATTTACATGAAAAGTAGTTATGGTCTCTACATAGGGAAATAAAATCTGTTGTTCTTGGCATTTTATTTGGTGGAACTACGTTTTTCGTTGAGCCACAGTTGCACCATGTGTAAGGTAAGTGATATTTATGAGCTTTATGCAGGTCCAACTTAGCCATCTTGATGATATAAAGCCGCTTCTGAATACAATTGTTGATTATATAGCAGCTGAACTTAAGTCCCTCATATTTCATCTCATCATGATAATGCAAGTTGTACTTTGCACTCGGCATGACACTCCTTTGCATTCTAATTCTCTTTTATTACCAATTCAGAAATTTTAGTGTCAAGCATTTGGATTCCCTATGCGGTTCTCCTGCTTCCAAGTATATGATACCAGGACCATTTGAGGGGTTTTTAGATTTTCTAGGGTGTTATCCTGGGTGAATCTGGGGCTAATTGTTAACATTTGTTACTGGATAACAAGTTACCCTTATCAACCTATTGACTTGTGCATTAAGTCCTCAATTTTTATCACTTGAGACAAAAGGAATCTTCTGGTGGAAGATACAAAGAAAATATTATATTATACTCCATTTTGAGATGATATATCATAGATCGAAAAAAAATGAGGGCTGGGATGAAAGAAACAGGCAAATTTTCAGCAACATCAAAAGGAGTTTTGAGGCTTTCACTAAGAAGTTGTTAAATGCAATTAGACTACACATCATCCTATTTCGTGACAAGCTTTCTTTAGATTCAAATTCCATTGATGTGTGGTGGTACGAGGAGGTGGTTTGTAACAATTGTTGGTATTTTAAGTAGCATAACTTTCTAACTTGGTTCTTGAACTCTCATCCTCTTGGTGAGATTGTAATTCATCTTGATTTGTCTTTTATTGGCTTAATTAAATTTCTTTTTTTTTCCCAAAAAAGATGGCATTGGTTCTTCATAACTTACCATGTCACTGTTCAGCTGGTTTAACAGTTAAATAATGATTTTCTATTTCTAAAGGTCCTAACTTCCTTGTACTTGTCACGTTTTCTTTTATCTAATATCTTAGCTCTTCCATTACCAACCAAAGTTAATCCTTTTTCTTTTTTTTGGTCTATCTGAGAAAGCTTTAATAAACATATTTACATGTATTCTACAGTGATTCTTGTACCAAGTTTATCTCACTGTGCCAGAGAAGGCCCGAAATGATTAGTCCATGGAAGCCACTTATTGAGGATGAAGTGGTTCGCTCTTCATGGGGATCGGACATGTCAATTGATGATCCGACAGAAGAGCCAACTGGGTCCCACACTGAAAGATCCTACCAACTCCCTTCTCAAAACAAACTCCAACACCATCAAGCTGGCCAGGAGCAGCAAAACCTCGAAAAAGCACAGCTCTGCTTCAACCAATCCAGGCCCTCAGCCGCTGAACAAACTAATTCCTCAGTCTCTGTTAACCAAAAACAGAACAGTGAAGAAGAGGCAAAGAAAGATGGTGTCACTGCGTCATCACAGAATCATCCAAGTCAACCAGGAAGGAGACTGAGTGTGCAGGATAGGATTAATCTGTTTGAAAATAAGCAGAAAGAGAATTCAGGTGGGAAACCTGTAGTTGTTGGGAGATCTGCTGAGTTGAGAAGACTATCCTCTGATACCTCATCGGTATCTGGACCTGAAAAAGCTGTGCTGAGGAGATGGAGTGGCACCAGTGACATGAGCATTGACTTGGGGAATGACAGGAAAGATAGCATTTTTACAGATAGCCCTGCATTAACACCTTCTTCAGGCTCTCTGTCTCAGAACAGAAGTAGTGTGATTTTTGGCTCATCAGATGATCATAAGGACCAGAAGCGGTTGAATGATACATCAAGCTCATATAAGAACGAGGCCAAGAAAGGTCAGACTGAATTGCTGACACATAGTGGTTTTGGTGTGAAAGATGAGGAGGTGGGTTGTAAGGTGAAAATTAGCTGGAAAGATCAAGTGGCTTCTCAGACACAAGTGAAGTTTCATACTGAAAAAGGGGAACGAGTGCTTGAAGATCATTCGGTTGGAGAGAAGAGCAATTCTGGCAGGGAAGAGAAGACAATTGGAGTTACAGATTTAGTGGGATCTGAAGGAAAGTTAAGAGGTTTTCAGGAAAAGTTGGAGAACATTACATTTAAGAACCAGGTTAGTCTGCAGAGCCAGATTGGAAGTTCAGTGGGTAGGGTGGGTGAAGTTGAACTTGGGAATAGAGTTGAAGGTATCGATTTGAAGGATCAGCCACGGAATAAGTTTAGGGTTTCTCATTCTCATTCCCAGTCTCTTTCAGGGCAATTTGAAGTTGGTATCGGGGTGGGAGTTAAAGAGTTGTCACAGAAAAAGGCAGAGGGTATGCAGCCAAATTCTCAGTTGGAGTGGGGATTGCCTACTGGGGAGAGTGAGCTAGTGGGAAAGAAGGATTTCACTTTGCCTGAAAAGGAACCCAAAGAGGAAGATCTTGAAATTCCAAAAATGAAGGTCCAGAAACCATTTTTTGCTAGTCCAGAACAGATAAGGAAGATGCAGAGTAGGGATGAGTGTGGCCGCATTTTGGATGAAGCTGTTTTGCCTAGTAAAAAGGCTTCTGAAATCCAAGAGAGCTTTGGTGCTTCTCAAGCATCATCAACGGAGACAATTCAAAGGGTTAGGCAGTCCAAGGGGAACCAAGAGCTCAATGATGAGCTGAAAATGAAAGCTAATGAGCTTGAGAAGCTTTTTGCAGAACACAAGCTTCGGATTCCTGGTGATCAATCTGCTTCTACACGAAAACTGGCAGCAAGCTCACAGTACCCAAAACCAGCAGTGGTTGGGATGCCCTTGGCGCAATTTGAGGAGAAAAAGCCAATCATTGAACCAATTGAAAATCCCAATTATATGTCTGAGTTGAGAACTCCTGAAATGAAGACGGTGAACAATCAAGACTATGACATTACTCCGGACCAAAATATTTCTCAAATTAGCGTTTCTGATGATTCCAGAGGAAAGTTATATGAGAGGTACATGCAAAAAAGAGATGCAAAACTGAGGGAAGAATGGAGTACAAAAAGAGTTGAAAAAGAAGCCAAGTTAAAGGCTATGCAAGATAGCCTTGAGCAGAATAGATCTGAGATGAAGGCCAGACTTTTTGCATCTGCAAATAAACAGAATTCGACACGAAGACAGGCAGACAGTCTCAGAAAGTCCAATGTGCATTCAACTTTAAAGAACGAGCAGGTATAGCATTAATAATTACTCCCGAAGAGATAATTTATGAGGCTGATAAGTTTTGGGCTTGCAATTTTGCTTTTGTTTCTAGTAATTGGAATCTTGACGCTGCCCATCTCACAAGTGTTCCTTTGACAGCAGCCAGTAGATCTCGCTCAGAGTGAAGAGGATGAAAATTCCGAGTTTTCAGAACAGAAATATTATGGACAAAATAGATCCTGCAGTGAGGCATCCTTTGTTGATGGTTCTTCAAAGAACTCAAACAAGAGGCCTTTTACAAGTAGAAGTATCCCTTCATCCACCCCTCGCACTCCAGTATTACCAGTTCAACGGTCATCATCCAAAATTTCCAACTCCAATACAGGGAGACGGAGAATGCAATTGGAAAATCCTCTAGCGCAATCTGTTCCAAACTTCTCTGATTTGAGGAAAGAAAACACAAAACCCTCTTCTGGTGTAAGCAAAATGGCAAATCGAACACAGTTGAGAACCTATACTCGTAGCAGGAGTACCAATGAAGATATACTTCTTACCAAAGAAGAAAAGCCTCGACGTTCTCAGTCTTTGAGGAAAAGTGTGGCTGTTACTGGTGAATGCAAGGATATCTCCTTTTCAAATGCTGATAGTGTTATTTTGGCACCTTTAAAATTTGATGATGATGATGGTGAACGAGGCTTTCATGAGAAGTTTGCAAAACCTATGGAGCCAAGGCCTTTCCTCAGGAAGGGTGATGGTCGAGGCCCTCGTGGAGGAGCTAGCGCTGACAAACTGAAAGATTCAGCGGCATCTCACATTTTTGCTCTTGAAGATCAATCTAAGGAATCTCTGTATGAAGTGGATGATTTAAATCGTGCAAGACAAAGGGAGGAGGAGGAGGAGGATCAGGAGCAGGAGCAGGAGGAGGAGGATGAGGGCAGGCTTGAAAATCCAGAGCTTGAAGATTGTGCTAAATTGGATAATGGCAAGGCAAACCTAAGTCAGGAGTCTGACAAGATGATTATGTCTGGTTCTGAGAATGGTGATTCTCTGAGATCTCTTTCTCATATTGATCCTTCCCCAGTTGCTGAATTGCCTGCCTCAGTGCCGTCATCATTCTATGCTGTGGGGTCCTTTCAGGACTCCCCAGGAGAGAGCCCAGTGTCATGGAATTCACGCATGCATCCATTCTCCTACCAACTTGAGACTTCAGACATTGATGCTGCTGTTGACTCACCAATAGGAAGTCCTGCATCCTGGAATTCGCACCCACTCAACCGAGCAGAAGCGGATGTGGCTCGAATGAGGAAGAAGTGGGGAAGTGCTCAGAAACCTATTCTTGTAGCAAATTCTTCATACAATCAGTCCCGCAAGGATGTGACAAAAGGGTTCAAGAGGTTGTTAAAATTTGGAAGGAAAAGTCGTGGAACAGATAATCTGGTCGATTGGATTTCTGCTACAACTTCTGAAGGAGACGACGACACAGAAGATGGGCGAGATCCTGCTGGTCGATCATCAGAAGATTTGAGGAAGTCAAGAATGGGATTCTCACAGAGCCATCCTTCTGATGATAGCTTCAATGAAAGCGAGTTGTTCAATGAACATGGTAACCTATACATCCCATTTTCAGATTCATTGATTACTTAAAAGTCCTATTCTAGTAAAATTAGGTTCTAGCATGCCTTTACAGTTGTCTGTGGTATCATATGTGCTATCACTTAGCGTGGAAATTGATGTCTTTTACTCCAGTTTTGATGAAGTAGCTGATTCAATGATTAGAAATTTATATCATCGCTTATTTGATATTATGGTGCTTTATATTATCCCGCTGAATATATAAGAAGTTTAGTTGCTCATTGTCTGCTAGATTTAAAGCAAGGATTCTTTATAGATTATTTATTGCAGTGACATTCAGAAAGATTTCTCTTTGCTGTTGTATGTGAAACATTTGTGGATAGCTCAGACTGAAAACACCTTGCTGGCTTTTGCAAAGGACTCATCTAGTATTTGTTGATTTCATTGAATTAATATTACAGCTTTGCTTGTTAAACTTGTTATCAAAGGAGATTTAACCAATTGGTTCAGGTCACATTATTTTCACATGATGAAAGTTATTATGTTGCATGTTTTATACGATCTTTCCTAAATTAGGCAGTGCTGAAAATTTTGGAATCCACTGGAATTCTGGCTTGCTAAAGCGTTAATGTAGTAATGAATGATGATTTCCAATATAGTCCCTCAGGTGAGCAAATAATTAATGGACAAGTTTATGAGTTTGACAATGAATACTTCATTAACATTTTGATTCCATATAGATTTTCCTGTCTTGTTTTATATTTTCTCATTTATACCTCTTTGGATTCCAAGTAAAAGCAAAGGTGGGGATTTGTGGTGTTGGTTATGCTCTTGTTATATGCTGAAAATTTCAAGAATATGACCATACGCCTGTCTTCTTACAGTTCAAGTATTGCGTAGCTCTATACCAGCACCTCCAGCAAATTTCAAATTGAGGGATGATCATATATTTGGAAGCTCCATTAAAGGTGATTTCTTATGTTATCCTTTGCCCTTTCGTTTGTTGTTTTTTTGGTCACTAACTGCATTCATATTCAGATGCACTGATTATTGGTGATGTATGTCCATAGTCCTTGGTCTAGTGGATAGCATGATGTCACTGGTAACTGTATGGTCGGTCAAACTTAGGCTTTCTTGCACTTATCTGGCTTAGATAATCACGAACATTGAAGTTTTGCCAAATTAGAATCGTCCTTGCCATATTATGGGATTCTGGGCTGCATAGCTGTAACTTGACTAGAGCCTGCTGTCCTAAATCAAAGTTCATCACCTTAAGCGTATTAGAGCCTTCTAGCTAGATAAATGGGCATCTTTATATTAATGTATAATCAATCAATATGGACCACTTCAGAGATCTGATCCTGAGGAAATTCATTGCCTTGATTTTTGTGCTCCTCACTGAAGTGGGGGAAAAAGAAGACAAATGTTACACGTATAAACAATGTCCTTAGTAATATCCTATAGCCAGTTGCAGGTTATACAGTCCTGTTCTGTTTATAAGTTTGCACCACTTTAAAAAGATTTAAAGCCTGATCGTGATTATCTAGTGGCATAAAAGGATAGTTCCTTTCTGTTGGCAATTGATTGATTTTTTATGGTATACTTACTTTGATGCCTACAATTTACAGCTCCAAGATCATTTTTTTCACTCTCCACATTTCGAAGCAAGGGAAGTGACTCAAAACCCCGATAATACTTTTACCAGAAGTTTGGAGATGCTGCTCGAAATCATCTCTAACGATAAGCTTTAAGGGTTACGTACAGGAGAAAACATGCTTGTGCCAGAACTGGTTGTAAATGCTGTTACGAAAAAAAATCACCTACTGGTGTTGGTATGATTTTGGTAGTCTAGGAGCATTCTTTCATCTTCTCTTCATTTGTTTTAGTATCGTGTGATGTGTACATGAGATCCTATCATTGAAGTTCCTGAGTTGTTAATGGTGTACGAGAATGATGTGATTATGCTGAGCAACTTGTAAACACGGACTACTACATTTTAGTAATACGTAGACAATCCTGTTTGTGGCCGGCATTGTTTTTGTTCTTTATCGTGTTTCATCTCGTCGACAATAAGCTTTTCTACGCCACTAACAGTTAGGAATGCACGTTAAAAGGACCACCAAAATCCTTCTTGTACCTTCATTAGCTCTTGGAACGACGTGGTAATGGTTGCATATAAATTCCCTGAGGCACATTATGCTTGTGATGCCCGTCAAGTACATTGATCAAGCCACTTTATTTGTTCTGTTTCGTCTCTGAGCTTTTGTCTTTACAGGCTTTATCTCCACGTCCCGTGACACGCTCCTCTGATACAGCCAGAACAGACAAAGGGATGGCATCTTGGTCAATTATAAAGGCAACTTTGGTTGGTTAATTTTGCCAAAAAAGGTCTCTGATGACAAATGGAATGGGACCATTGAGTATGGTAACTCAAGTCTTTATAAGAGCATATTTATCAAATGCAGCTTCTTAGCTTGAATTTCTCATTCTCGTTGATCGGCAAAACACCAGGGTCAAGGAACACATAATCACTTCACCTAATACAATGCTTTAAGAATGGATTTATGAGTTTTAAACTGAAGGGCAGTTGGCAAAATCTTATGAGCAATAATCCAATGGCCGGCATTGTTATCTAGCATACACACCCCTTGATATAATTTGGAGAATGCCAATCATTTGGCGCATACACACCCCTCTTTCTTGTACCAGTCAACTTAATCTCATTAGACAATCTTACGTATTGATTACATGTTTCTCTTACTCCAAACTTAGCCTGCAGGGTGACCAGGTGGGTCTCTTAATCAAAAAATAATAAAAAAAGGGATAGAGAGCTATATTGTCTCGTCAGCTCTATTTCTCGGGCAATACACAAAGAGGAACCTGAGAGGAGGACTAAGAGAACCGGCAGTAATCTCTGCTGGCTTGGTAAATTAAGGATGAAAATAAGTAGAACATCAATGACCAATACTATTCTTTGGACACATCAAATCAGACGGCATACTCAAAGTTTACTTTAATAATCCTTTTTGGACAACTTCAAGGCTGAACCTTGTTCATCATGTCCATTGGCTTCTGCCCCTCGTAGTCTGCTTTGTCATAGTATAGGGACTTAAGACCATCAAACACTTCCATCTCCATACTTGCACCATGTCTGATTCTTCTTTCGAAAGTTACTACAGACCAAGAAACAATCGACGCAGACACAGAAGACACCCTACAGCAGCTTCTATCTCTGGAGTCACTGCTTCACCTTCATTCACAGATTTAGGCTCTTCACACACGTCACAATTTTTTCAATATGCTCCTCCTCGTACTTTTGCTTCACCCCCATTTACAAACAATGATAACGTCTCTTGGGAAAGTGAGGTATCATGGCAGTTTGAGCCAACAGGTTGGCAAGATAGTCGCAACTTGGGTGTAGCTTTGAGTCCATGGATTGATTCACCAGTGACAAGTCGTATCTTTAGAAGAACAGCCAATGATTACTACAGTTCGCATGCTCATGGTGGACACCGAAACTTTTACAGTGACTATTCAAGCTATAGTGCAGCTCCTGTTGGTAGGCTTGAACTACAGAGTTATGCCGCTCGAGATACAGAGATTTCGGCCGTCCATGTCAGGCATTATCGCCATAGTTCTGGTTATGGTAAATCCCGTGGTGAGAGTTCAGGCTTGGAAATCATTAAGGAAGGGTCTGCAAGAAATAGCAACGTTATGGCTTCTCAAGGTGAGCTTGTTCATATCTTTGAGAGAAGTGAAGATGCGGAGAGACAGGCAGCATTCATAAAAAATCCTAGCCTTGGTCATCATGAACACCAAGGTTCTAGCTGGTTTGCGGTCTCCAATGCTTACAAGGATACAGAGCAAGATAGTTTGAGTCATGTCAGTGAGGGCCTTCATCATGCTAAACCACATGTAGGAGGTCATGAATATGGCCAAGGCAACCGTCCTAATCAGGATCCAGGATCAGAACAAGGAGATTATGGTGAAGAGGAAGAAGATGATGAGGAGCCGCCAGAGCAGGTTGGTCTCTTTGGTTTGTTCAAGTACTCAAACAAATGGGATATGGTTCTTGTGATTTTAGGCTGTTTAGGAGCTCTCATAAATGGAGGATCTCTTCCATGGTATTCTTATCTTTTCGGAAAGTTCGTGAACAAGATCGCCCATGAAACAACTGACAAAGTTCAGATGTTGAAGGAAGTGGAGAAGGTAAACAAAATGCTTATAAGTGAAAATGATCATTGTATTAGACTGTTTATCAAATTTATATGACAATGTAGCGATGTTTCTTTTCTGCAATTCAGATTTGTTTGATGATGATCGGTCTATCAGCAATAGTTGTGGTTGGTGCATATTTAGGTAAGATGGAGAATACATCAATGATCAAACCAATGATTATACCTCTATAATAACTATACATATCTAGTGTAGATCTCAACAGTAATTTTCTACGTTACCAAGATCAACATGTATCATTTCATAAAAAGGAAAAGTTTTGGATGGAACAGAGATCACCTGTTGGAGGTTGGTGGGGGAACGATCAGCTCATCGAATACGAACCAAGTATTTAAGAGCAGTCCTACGCCAAGAAATTAGCTTTTTTGATACTGATGTTAGCACAGGTGATATCATGCATGGAATTTCAAGTGATGTTGCACAAATACAAGAAGTCATGGGAGAGAAGGTCCATCCTACATCTTCTAACCTGAAAGCTATAACCTTTACCGTAGCACATATTATAGAATTTGCAAAGATGTATAATATTTAAACATTTAAGTATTAAATTTGTTCTCGTTGTTAACAGATTAGACTTACAAATCCCAATGAATATCCTCTAATGAAATAACTTTTAAATAATTGCAGATAGCACATTTTGTTCACCATATATTTACCTTCATTTGTGGTTATACTGTCGGGTTCTTGAGGTCGTGGAAGGTAGCTCTAGTAGTTTTCTCAGTCACACCATTGATGATGTTCTGTGGCATTGCTTATAAGGCCATCTATGTTGGTCTTGCTACGAAAGAAGAGGTAAGTCGTTAAGTTCAAGTAATTATTGAAGGATTCATTGTCTGAGATTTATTTAAATGGAAATTGCAGACCTCGTATAGGGAAGCTGGTGGAGTTGCAGAACAAGCAATTAGTGCAATTAGAACTGTGTTATCTTTTGTTGCTGAGGATCATTTTACCCAAAAATATGCTGATATGTTGATGAAGTCGGTACCCATTGGGGCAAAGATTGGGTTTGCAAAAGGTGGAGGAATGGGAGTTATCTACCTGGTTACTTATGCAACATGGGCCTTAGCATTTTGGTATGGATCTATCTTAGTTGCAAGAAATGAGATTCGTGGAGGTGATGCCATTGCTTGTTTCTTTGGTGTCAATGTAGGAGGAAGGTAGTACTTTACCAAAAAGCGCAAGCTTGCTTCATATAATTGGCATAGGAATTAAAGTTTTGCAAAATTAATAATATCAGCATGTCCATTTTGGCAGGGGATTGGCATTATCACTGTCATATTTTGCACAATTTGCCCAAGGCACAGTGGCAGCAACCCGTGTATATGAGATCATAGATAGGATCCCTGATATAGATCCTTATAGCAGCCAAGGTGGGAGACTTTCACGTGTTCGAGGGAAAATCGAATTAAAAAATGTCACTTTTGCTTACCCATCTCGTCCTGATGCTATCATTCTTCACTCTTTAAGTTTGGCTATCCCATCAGCAAAGACTCTTGCACTGGTTGGTGCTAGTGGAGGTGGCAAATCAACAGTTTTTAGTCTAATTGAGAGGTTCTATAATCCCAGTAAGGGTAAGCCCTCTATCGCTTTGATCAGAATCTGTTTGGCTTAGTTTTCAGTCGGTGAAACCAAACTCCGATCTTATTTCTTAGCCACAAGTTGAAGTCAAGTTCATAACTGGTAGAAGTGAGGTTTTTGCAGGAACTATTACCTTGGATGGTCATGACATAAGTAAATTACAAGTCAAGTGGCTAAGAGATCAAATAGGCATGGTTGGACAAGAGCCGATTCTGTTTGCCACCAGCATACTGGAAAATGTTATGATGGGGAAGGAGAATGCCACCCAGAAAGAAGCAATTAATGCTTGCATTGTTGCTAATGCCCATAACTTTATCTCAAGCCTTCCACAAGGTTATGACACACAGGTAGGTATAATGAGAATAATTTCCAAAAGATCCTACCTATAATTGGGAGGGACTAAACAAGGTTGAACATGCTAAAACATTGACGGTTCAATTTCTAAAAGAAAATGTTTCTTATTGGCAGGCCGGAAACAAGGGAACTCAACTCTCAGGCGGGCAAAAACAGAGGATTGCATTAGCTAGAGCCATTATTAAGGATCCAAAAATCCTTCTTTTGGATGAACCCACCAGTGCATTGGATCCAGAGTCTGAGTCTGTTGTCCAGAAAGCCATTGAAGAGATCTCTGCCACTAGGACAACAATTGTCATTGCTCATAGGTTAGCAACCGTAAGAAATGCCAACACTATTGCTGTTCTTGATCGTGGTTCAGTTGTTGAAACTGGTGACCATCACCAGCTAATGGAAAAAGGTGGAGCATACTTTGATCTTGTCCAGCTTGCTTCTGAAGCAGTCTCGAACCCTGCACCAAAAGAAATGAATAGCTTCAAGGACACAGAATTTTCCAGGTACGAAAAACCATATCAAGATATTGCATCGAAGAATGTACAGGACATATCAAGATCAACAAACTTTAAGTCCATGCAATATGACAGCCAGATTAGTGAGATTTTGCAACAAAAAATAAAACCAAGAGTGTTACAAATGTCAGATATATGGAAACTTCAAAAACCAGAGATTTTTGTGCTTTTTCTGGGATTCATTTTGGGGATGATTGCTGGTGCAATTCTAACAGTCTTTCCATATCTCCTTGGCGTAGCCCTTGAGATCTACTTCGATAAGAACACACACAAGATGAAGAATGACATTGGAAATCTCTGTTTAGTAATTGTTGGTCTTGGCGTTGGATGCATTATTTCCATGACAGGTCAACAAGGTTTTTGTGGACTTGCTGGAACTAAGTTAACTAAGAGAGTCAGGGAAATGTTGTTTAAGTCTATACTAAAACAAGAACCTAGTTGGTTTGATCTTGAAGAGAATTCACCTGGGGTACTTGTTTCAAGGCTCTCAGTTGAATGTGTCATTTTCAGAGCTGTTCTTGGTGATCGATACTCAGTTTTACTCATGGGATTGAGCTCAGCTGCTGTTGGTTTTGGTTTATCATTTTATCTTGAATGGAGGCTAACCATTTTAGCTATAGTTTTAACTCCTTTCACTCTTGGGGCAAACTACATAAGCTTGATCATAAACGTTGGACCAAAAATAGATAATAGCACTTATGCCCGAGCTAGCAACATTGCTGCTGGCGCGGTTTCAAACATTAGAACAGTAGCCACATTTTCTGCTCAGGAACAGATAGTTCAGTCATTCCATAGAGCCTTGGATGAGCCCAGGATGAAATCAATGAAAAGATCACAGGCATTAGGCCTAGCACTTGGTGTCTCTCAGGGTGCAATGTATGCATCATATACATTTTTACTATGGTTTGGTGCCTACCTTGTGAAAAAAGGTTATTCGGGATTTGGTGAGGTATATAAAATTTTTCTCATCCTCGTTTTGAGTTCCTTTTCTGTGGGACAGCTAGCTGGTCTAGCACCGGATACTTCCATGGCTGCAACTGCAGTTCCTTCTGTTTTAGACATTATTTACCGTAGGCCATTGATCGACAATGATAAGGAAAGGTTTAGAAAAATTGACAAATCGAAACCACTTGATATTGAGCTTAAGATGGTAACATTTGCATACCCTTCTAGGCCTCAGGTTGTTGTTTTAAGGGATTTCAGTTTAAAAGTCAAAGCTGGTAGCACTATGGCACTAGTGGGTGGTAGCGGATCAGGGAAATCAACTATTATTTGGTTGATACAGAGGTTCTATGAACCTAACAAAGGAAAGGTCACAATGGGAGGAGTGGACGTGAGAGAGTTTAAGGTCAAGTCCTTGAGAACAGAATTAGCTTTAGTTGGTCAAGAACCTGCATTATTTGCCGGCTCTATAAGGGAAAACATTGCATTTGGAAATCTAAATGCTTCATGGGCAGAGATTGAAGAAGCAGCAAAGGAAGCTTACATTCACAACTTCATCAGTAGCCTTCCTCAAGGTTATGGAACTCAGGTATGGACTTTAATCAATAAACATACGATGGTGTTCAAGTAACCATGACATAGATAAACCAGACTTTGACATGATGAACTTGATCATTTGCTCTTTCTTTGATTATACAGGTTGGTCAAAGTGGAGTGCAACTATCTGGAGGCCAAAAGCAGAGGATAGCTATTGCAAGGGCGATATTGAAAAAAGCAAGGGTGTTACTACTTGATGAAGCAAGCAGTGCATTGGACTTAGAATCAGAGAAACATGTCCAAGAGGCACTAAGAAAGATCTCTAGGAGGACCACAACTATAGTGATAGCTCACAGGCTATCTACTATCAAAGAAGCTGACCTGATAGCAGTAGTCAAAGATGGCAAAGTTGTGGAACATGGTAGTCATGATGCACTCTTAAATTCACATCGTAACGGGGTATATGCAAGCTTGGTTCGTGCTGAAGCCGAAGCCACTGCATTTGCTTAGCTGGGCCTTAAAACTGTGAGCACAGCAAAGCCACCATCCAATTTCAATGTGATTTTGCTTATGCTCATGGCCATGGGCCGTTTCAAACGAATCCAATTAATCTTGCTTGAGTGTACCTAGATCTGCTTTCCTAGATGAATGGGAATTGACTGTTCTGGCATTATCTTGGATGGATCATCACAGTTCTGGAGAATGTTTTACCCTTGTTACATTCTTTTGATGCAAAGCCTAATAAATGTTAGATGCCTATAAAGAGGCCATTCGTTCATCTGCTCATTTTCTTAAAGAAGGCCCAAAGCATTTCAGATTGTTCATAATTTACTTGGAATGGATTAATACGACTGACAGTATTAAGAAATTCTTTATATTTTGATGACTTCGCCATTTCGAGGAACTGTTCCGTTCAATTCTTAATCTCTTCAAATCTTCAAGACTAATCTTTATGTGGATAAAAAAAAAAAAAAGTTCCGATCACTCATGTTAAGTCGTGAATGACATAAAACGTGAATTGAGTGTGCTTATCTACTTCAGTGTGTCATTTTTATCACAATTTCAATTACTTCAAGTCGCTTAGCTTTCAAGATATATTTAACCATTTGGCTAATAGTAGATAACTTATATAGTATGCTTAAATCTTAATTAATAATTTTTTATAATTGTTAATCTAATGATTGATCTTGGACATCAGAGATTGAAAGATCCCCATACCCTCTCCAAGCTCTAAAGGGAAATTTGACCTCCAATTAAAAGACCCCTGACCAATTGACAGAAAGGCACTCCATTCATGATACCATAATCTTTCAGGGCTATGTTTGGCATTTCAGGTAAGGGCACATATTTTCTTATAGCATAACCATTGTCTCTTGGCTTTAAAGCCAAGGGATGTTTGAGAGTTACGTGCCTGTCATGCAAAGATATTGAGCTTTGCCTAGGACTCCTAACTTACAGAACAACTTTGTCTTTGGGATGTTCTTTTATCTCATCTCTATCCCAGGCAAAAAGAAAAAAAAAACAAAAAAAACTCTGTGTCTTCAATGAATATCAGATTCTTCAACATTCTCTAGTCTTGCACATTTATACTTGGAACGGTCTGCTGCTTCTCTCAGGTATATTGCTTTCATATTTCTCTTTTCTTTTTCTTAAAAAAAAATGCTTGAGATGCTATGTCGTGCAGACATGTCTTAATTATTATTACAAGTTCCTGAATCCTAAAATTATAATTCCTTGGATCTCATTACTGATATAATAAGGTTGAGAATGGTGAGCGGAGGAAAATCTTCAAAAAGATAATACCTAGTCGGGATCACGTTCTTCTATCATGTGGACGTGAAAACGTGGTTAAGCAAGCCGTTTTTTGCTAGTCAGTGCTTCAGAATATTGGAAGCAACAATTGATTGACCAACTTTTCCACAGCAATGTTATGATACCAGGAAATTGAGGTTTTTAAACCATTGATTTTCTTACTTTCTTCTGACATGCTCGGAAATAGCGTTTTCAAGCTGAACAAATTAGATTATGCTCTTAACATTGAATTTGATGCATCAATCAGCTATCTAAAGGCTTCAGTGAAGGAAGGAAATAGACAAGGAGAGTTCATGCTTTGAGAAAGAAAGAAGGGCATGGCCTCTCTCACACCAGGAGTATTACTAAAGCTTCTTCAGAGTATAAACTCCAATGTAAAGGTTCGAGGAGAATACAGGTCTGTTCTGCTACAAGTTATCAGTATTGTCCCTGCCTTGAGTGGCTCAGAACTGTGGCCTAACCAAGGCTTCTTTGTAAAAGTATCTGATTCCTCTCATTCGACGTATGTCTCACTGTCAAATGATGACAATGAGCTAATATTGAATAATAAGCTACAACTTGGGCAATTTTTCTATGTTGATAAAGCGGAAGCTGGAACACCTGTTCCAGTCCTGGTTGGTGTCAGACCACTTCCAGGACGTAATCCTTTTGTGGGTAATCCGAAAGATTTGATGCAAATGCTGGTACCGTCTGAGGGTCCTGTAATAGTTGATAGTGAAGGGTCGAGATTAAGAGAGTTACTAGACTTTAAAGAAGAGAGTTCGAGACAGAAAATTGTTATCAAAGAAGAAAAGGCAGTTGTTCAATCCAGGTATATGCAGGGCGTTTTGACAGCAACTCCTAAAGCTAGCGGAGTAGATATTGACGGAGTTGGGAAGAGCAATGATAATGAGAATTCTGTAGCAGGAAAGAAATCTGGGTCAGTGAGAAGCAAGCTGCTAGAGAATAAAGGTCAGGTAAGATTCTCGGCCGATAACATATAAATGTTGTAGGGTGTTCTATAGTCTCTTTCCTTGGTAATCTAGTAAATTACATATTGGCATGGAATCAAATGTACTTTTTCATCTCCTTTCAATATATTCCAAGCAATTACTCTCCCATTTTGATTGATATAGTGAGTAATTCGTTGGATGAAGGCTTGATTGTATTATGGAAAATGAAATCCCCTGTCAACTGATATGCCAACCATTGCAGGCACGTCCTACCACTCCTTTACGCAGTCGACCTGATGCATTCTCAGCAAAATCAGATATTTCTGTATCCAACATCAAGGAGTTTCAACTAGCTTCCAAGATCACCTCTGCAAGATTCTCATCAAATAAACAGGACATCACTAATTTCGCACCCTTCTCAAACAGTAAAGGCAAAAGCTTTTTGCCTGAAACACCAGCTTGGACATCTCTTCCTGTTAACCTCATGAAGCCAGGAAGGGTATGTTTCAACTTACTTTGTCATTTCTTCCAACAAATTTCTTCATTCTCAGGGGCAAGGTTGGCATGTGACAGTTCTTTAGCTGATTGATTTATCTACAAGATCTTGTATTGATTATTTTTGAAAAATTTAGCTTTCTTTTTCTTAATCGAGCACCATTCTCTCAGGGACTACTTAGAAGGAAATATTTAGCCTCTCAAGTTGCAGCAGAAGCTCAGAAAGAAGCATCTAATGCAGCAACTCTCATCAAGTGCCTCAAGTATACTAAATGGCTGAGTTCATGAGACCACTTATCAAACATGTTTAACTTGACATATATCAGAATCAATTTTTACATACCTTTTTTTTTTAAGAAGTAACAAATTCATTCAAAAAGATGGAAATTACAGAACTTTTCAATCTTTTCTTGCAGTATGTTTGCTGATCTCTGCTCCTCTGCCTCTCCTGATAACCCCCATCAATCTCTCACCAAGTTCTTCTCGCTTCATCAGTTAATTGATCAGCAAAAGGTCACGACAGCATTAGCGGATAAATCACTCCAACTCTCCATTCAACTATCTGCTTCAGACACAGAGAAAACATCTAGAAAGCCAGTTCTGGCTCATTATTCGAATACGCTAAAATCTCCAAAGCCTCCAGCGGATTTAAGTTCAAATGAGAAGTTGGAATGGGCCAAAGGAGATGGTGTAAAGGACATGGAGGAATTAAAAGAAACTCTATTGAATGAAACAAGAGCTTGGTTTCTGAAATTCTTGGAGAGAGCATTGGATGCCGGCTTTCGAGTCGGCACCCAAGAAAAGAAAGGTAAAGACAGTGTGGGGCGACGTTTGGAGGCAGAGAACAACCATATTGCTGTAACACTGTCACAACTTAAGCAAGCAAATGAATGGCTAGATAAACAAAGGAACTCACTGAACTCAGAAAATAACAATGGACTAGTGGACGCAATTGACAGATTGAAGCAAAAGCTTTATGGTTGTTTACTTGGCCATGTCGATTCAGCTGCATTAGCTCTGGAAAATCGGTCTGATCGTGGCTGAGAGGCATGATAAAATAATTCGTGCATTGAAGTAATTGTTAGAAATAATACATGTTAGTGGACTAATATAATCACAACTTAATTCCATATGCCTAACCACAAGTTGAATTGCC
>JANZLX010000001.1:11783046-11800493 GCA_025531955.1 Erythroxylum orinocense
TGCACAAATAAGCAATAACAAACGTAATTCGTACTAACTTCCTTTACTATTCTAACCCCTAATTTGGGGCGTTACAGGTAGTGCATATCCAGAGAGCTCTCCTACTCCTAAAACGCGTCTACTGTTTATATGGGATATTTCAGGCGCTCGGTCACAACACCGTAATAAAATGGGATAGGGTCACATATGCATTGCATACATAATTGATTGAATATTGTATATGGGAAAAAGGTGATAATGCCTTGTATATTCTGATTTACTGTTAATCCAATCATGTGGTACTTCTGAATATGCTTTTATGAGATACTCTGTAATTTGCTTAAATGTTGCATGAATTGGGCGAACCATCGATGATGGTTCCTCACTGAGTTCGCAAACTCACCCAAAATTGCAACCTATTTTTAAGGATCGAGAGTAGACCCCTAGCTCCAGAGAGACTGTAGAGTCGTGTAGATCAGATTGGCGAGAGAGGCTATGGCTCACATGTCGGTCAGCTGGGATTATTTTTAGATGACCTAGTTAGGGCTACTATTTTGTCTTGACTGTATGTAGTCGTTGTGTTAAGTTTTCAGAAGCATGTACAGACAAATACGACTGACAGTTATGTAAATTACTGAGTTTGATAAAATGAAATGGAAAAAGTTTGGTTTTAAAAAGTTGCAATTTAATATTAATGTTTTATTTTTGTGATGCCATGTGGAGTATAGTGACGTTTGTCTATAGCTCTCTCTTATCATAGGATATGTACCGAAGTGACCTATGGGCGTTCCGGTGGGTACTCTACGGTAAGGGGATGCTACAGTAATAGCATATGCCTCGCGGCAGCTAAAGCCTTATGAGTTAAATAATCCAACTCATGATTTAGAATTGGCAGCAGTGATTTTTACCTTAAAGATTTGGAGACATTATCTGTATGGGGTTCAGACGAAGATTTTTACTGACCATAAAAGTCTCAAGTACTTACTGAGTCAGAATGAGCTGAATTTGAGATAGAGAAGGTGGATTGAGTTGGTTAAGGATTATGATTTGTTGATTGAGTACCATTCAGGCAAAGCAAATGTCATGGCGGATGCCTTGAGTAGGAAATCATCAATATCACATGTTCAGACAATTTATCTGTCGTTATTGGAAGAGATGGCTAAGCTTAGGATAAGTTTGAAGTAGGAGGAACCTGATTGTAATGTTGCTACATTCAGAGTGAGACTGATACTTAGAGAGAAGGTTAGGGAGTTACAAGCACAGGATGTAGATTTGAGTAAGCTCCGAGAAGAAATTCAGAATGGCAAAAAATCAGAAGTGGTAGTGAGGGAAGATGGACTTATGGTGGTAGGAAACAGGCTTTGTATCCCAAATGTTAAGGAGGTGAAGGATGAAATACTAGATGAGGCACACAATGTGCCTTATGCCATGCATCCAGGTAGCACTAGGATGTACAGAGATCTAAAAGAGCATTTTTGGTGGAAAGGCATGAAGAGGGATGTAGCAAAATATGCAAGTAAATGTCTAAGGTGTCAGCAAGTCAAGGCTGAACACTAGGCACCGTCAAGCAAGCTAAGGCCATTGTCCATTCCTGAGTGGAAGTGGCAAAGAGTGACCATGAATTTTCTGATGGGTTTGCCTAAGACTAGTAGAAAACATGATGCCATATGGGTTATTATTGATGGTTTGACGAAGTCAGTCCATTTTCTAGCATTTAAACATATTGATTCTCTGCATGTGCTAGCAAAAAAGTATATTGATGAGATTATGAGACTACATGGGATTCCAGACTCTATAGTTTCTAGTAGAGATCCTCGGTTTACTTCGAGATTATGGGGAAGCTTACAAGAGGCTTTAGGAACCAAGTTGAGTTTTAGCACTACTTTTCACCCTCAGATAGATGGTCAATCTGAGAGGACCATTCGGACCATTGAGGGAATGCTCAAGACATGTGTAATAGATTTCAAAGGAGCTTGGGATGAGCATTTGCCATTGGTCGAATTTGCTTACAATAATTCATACCATTCAAGAATTCAAATGGCTCCTTATGAGGCACTATATGGGAGGAGATGTAGAACTCCTATATGTTGGGATGAAGAAGGAGAAAGGAAGCTAATAAGACCATAATTGATTCAGATGACAGCTGACAAGGTCAATTTAATTAAGAAAAGGCTTAAAGCGGCTCAAGATAGAATGAAAAGCTATACTGATGCACATAGAAAAGAAATGGAGTATGAAGTTGGTGAGAAAGTCTTCCTTAAGACATCTCCTTGGAAAGGAGTCATGAGATTTGGCAAGAAGGGCAAGTTGAGCCCAAGATATGTGGGTCCTTACGAAATTCTTAAGAGGATTGGACCATTAGCCTATAGGTTGGCACCACCACCGGAATTATCACAGATTTATGATGTCTTTTATGTTTCCATGTTGAGGAGGTATAGATTAAATCCCTATCACATCATTCAAACCACTAAGGTTCAGTTGAGTGATGATTTAACTTATGAGGAGACTTCAGTGGAGATCTTGGATACTAAGGAAAATGTCCTCAAGAATAAGACAGTTCAACTAGTAAAAATAATGTGGAGAAACCATTCTGTAGAAGAGGCCACGCGGGAGCCCTTAAAAGCCATGAAGGAGAAGTATTTATACCTCTTTAATGACTCAAGTTGGAATTTTGAGGATGAAATTCTTTTAAGAGGGGGAGAAATGTTGGTCCCGAATATTTTTTTTCTAGTTAAGCATGATTTAGATAATTATGAGGTTTAGATAGATGAAATATTTTTTGGGAGTAATTTTTTAATGTCTATGTTAGTGGAATTTATTTCATGGGTTAGTTGAATTAATGGTGGTAAAAATTCATAAAGGGGTATTTTGGGTAGTTTACTTAAGGTTAAAGCACTAAGGCATTAAAGGAAGGCAAGGTGCACTTTTCTCATTCACTAAGGATAAAATGGGAAAGGAAAGGTGTTGTCTTGTGCTTGACAAGAAGAAAAACGTGGAATAGGTGAAGGAAGAAGTCAAATACGAAAATCAAAAGTGAAAAAGAGGGGTTTCAGTGAAATTGAGAAAAGAATGGAGTTTTGAGTTAGGTTGCATCTTTTCTTAGTCTTAAAGAGTGATTTTGAAGTTTGTTCAAGAAGGAAAAAGGAAGAAGAGGATTAGAGCTTCCATTAGAGCTAAGACAATCATTGTTTGGTGAAGATTCAAGGTAAGTTTATGTTTAATATTTTGGATTTTGAAAGGGGGTTTTGTTCAAAGAACTTAGGAAATATATAGGTTTATCTATTCTAAGATCAATTTCATGCATTTAGTTCTTTGGGTTTTCCAATTTGAATGTATATTAATTTGGGATTTTTGTAAATGTTGAAGAAAATCAAAAGAGGCAAGAGGAGTAAGAGGAGAGGCATATTTGAACAACTTTTCAAGCATGGAAACTAAAGTGGGTTACATTTTTTAATTGAGTTAATAATTTATAAACATTCTTCAAATTAATGGAATTAAATGGTTTTTCCAACTACCTCATAAATATGCATTTATTGTTCTTTAAATGATTGAGAATTTTCCATATTATTGTGTGTGAATTTTGGGAATGAATTTTAATTGCTTCACAATTGTTGCATTTGATTAAGTTGAAAAATGGCTTTTATGCTTGGTATAGGAATGTGGTTGTTGAAACGTGAAATGATGATAGGAGTGCATGTGAAATACGTCATGTTCATGAAAGACAAGTTTTCAAAAATGTGCTATATGGACAAAATATTTTCAGTTCATGAATTACATGTTATGTAGGTTTGGAGTAGTCCATCCTAGAATTGTCACGTGCACGTTAACCAAGTTAAGGCTTCTCCTACCTGCCTGCTAGTGGCACGAAGCTCCTTTATGGACTCCCCTAAGTTTATGACTACATAAGACCATTATGTGGAAATGTGTAGTTTGACATGTTTTTGGATTTGCCCAAACCATTATGATATGCTTATGTGTTTATGTGTTGACAAGTTTGATGAATGTTTGACTTATGTGAATTGTGAATTGGTTCGACAAGTTGAGAAATAGATGTTTTATGGATTTACATGAGAAATTGCTATGAACATGAATGTTTTCAAAGGTTTTTGCTTATTATCGATTATAAAATTGTTACCTACGAGCTTTAAGCTCAACAGAAACACCCCCCTCGTGTTCCTTCCCATCTTTAGGCAATGAACAAGATATCGAGTGATCAAGTCAAGAGTCAAGGCATCACTCCAATTTGCATATTTTGTTTTTGAAGCTAGATTATGTAAAACATGACTTTAGTCGCATTTTGAGGGGTTCTAATTTTTGTATAGTGGTATTTTGGATATTGATGTATTGTGGCTGAAAATGCCCACTAAAGCATTATAAAACTCTTATTTTTGATGTGAATGAAATACATGTTCATTAGGGTTGTTTATGGCATTTCAAGTCTTTGCATTTTCAATTTTTCAATAAGGGTGAGAATGTGTGTTCTGACTTCAGGCAAAATACTGTATTGATCTAATTAGAATTAGCCAAAGTTGTCTTCATGAAAGTTGTAGCTTATCTCTCAATCTTTCTAATGATATAAAGTATGAAAATTTTGGATATCGGAGCTTTAAGTTATGATCATTTGAAATTTGTGATACTACATAGGGTGAACATTCGGAACAGCTACATTAATTGGAAATTTTAACCCTTATGGAGGTAAAATTTATTTTTGAGGTCTTCATGGAAGTTGTATGTCTAGAAGTCTTCTTCGAAACAGTCTAAGAATTTTTGGGCTATAACTTTTAGATTTCTGAACTAAATGAAATGGTTTTATAGTCATTAGAAACTTAAGACAAAGAGGAACAAATGTTCTGAAGAAGTTAGAATGAAATTTCGATTTTAAGGTTTCCTAAAATCTGTTCGAAAATAGGAGAAATGAGTTCATTATGATGTTTAACTAGTTTGGGCACACCAACCTCATGGGATACACGTCCAGATGTCACGTAGGATGTCGAACATGTGACTCGCAATGGTGGGGTCCCAACAAAGTGATGCCTCAAGGAAAGGATTAGGCTGTGTGTTGATGCAAGGAGATAAAGTGATTGCTTATACTTCTAGGCAATTAAAGCCTTATGAGATGAATTGTCCAACGTATGAGTTGGAGTTAGCGACCATAATTTTGGAATTGAAAATTTGAAGACATTACTTGTTGGAGTCACTACCAGGATATTTACAAACCATAAGAGTCTTAAATATCTAATGGGCCAAAAAGAGTTGAATTTGAGACAAAGAAGGTGGTTAGAATTGCTGAAAGATTATAATTTGATGATAGACTACCATCCAGGGAATGCTAATGTAGTAGCGGATGCCTTGAGTAGGAAATCAACTATGGCATAAAAGGAAACAGTGTATACTCCTTTGTTGGAGGAATTAGCCAGAGTTAAAGTGACATTAAGACAAGCCGAATCTGGATATATATTGGCTAACTTTAGAGGGAGGCCACTATTGAATGAGAAGATTAAGAAGTTACAGGAATAAGATGAGTATTTAAGCAGGCTCCGGGAAGAGATTAAAAGTGGTAAACCTTCTGAAATAGAGATAGGAGAAGAAGGATTGATGGTAATAGGTAACAGATTGTGTGTTCCAAACATGTTGGAATTGAAAGATGAGATTCAAGATAGCACACAATGCACCTTATGCTATGCACCCAGGAAGTACAAGAATGTATAGAGATTTAAAAAAGCATTTCTGGTGGAAAGGAATGAAGAAAGAGAGTTGCAGAATATGCTAAAATATGCTTAGTGTGCCAGCAAGTTAAAGCTAAACACTAGGCACCTTCAATCCTTATAATAATTCCTATCAAAGGTTCATGAGATGATCATTTACCTTTAATCGAGTTTGCTTATAATAATTCCTATCACTCAAGAATTTAGATCACCTTATGAAGCTTTATATGGTAGGAGGTGCAAAACTCCTAGTTGATGGGATGAGGAAGGTGAAAGGAGGCTTGTAGGACCTAAGTTATTGCAAGTCATAGTTGATAAGATTAAGTTGGTGAAACAAAGACTTAAAGCAACTTAAGATAGAATGAAGAGCTACGTGGATGCACATAAAAAAGAGATGGAATTTGAAGTTGGGGACAAAGTGTTTCCTAGAGCTTCTCTTTGGAAAAGGGTTCTGAGATTTGGTAAGAAGGGCAAGCTTCGTCCAAGATACATAGGCCTTTATGAGATCATTGAGAAGATTGAGCCTTTAGCCTATAAATTAGCTTTGACACCAGAGTTGTCTAAGATTCACAATATTTTCCATGTATCGATGCTAAGGAAGCACCGATTGGATCCTTCACATATAGTTCAACCTTCAAAAGTTCAGCTAAGAGCGGATTTGACTTATGAAGAGCAACCAGTGGAGATTTTAGATTCAAAGGAAAAAAAATTTGAGAAATAAGATTGTAAAGCTAGATAAGGTCCTATGGAAGAACCATTCGACGAAAGAGGCCACGTGGGAACCTTTGGAGGCCATGAGGGAGAAGTATCCACACCTCTTCAATGTCTTAGGTAAAAATTTTGAGGATGAAATTCTGTAAGGGGGAGAATTGTTGGACCCCAAAATTTATTTTAGTTATTAGCGATTTATTTGTCTCATTATTTTTAGAGTTAAGTCATCAAATTAGCAAGTATGAATAGAAATTAGAAGGTCGAAGTTAGAATAAAGTGCTAAAATTAAGTTGGAATTAACATGGTGTTTAATGGGTTAAAAGAGTTAGTGGACTTAGAATGAATGAAAGAAGGGACAAACTTGGAAAAGATTTACCAATGGAGGGTAAAATGGGAAGAAAGCCCATATAAGTTGTCTTGAATTAAAAGAAGGGAAAAGAGTGTCGAAAATAAGAGAGAAGAAGAGAAGTTTTCAGTGAAAGAAGAAAAGAAGAGAAATCAACTTTGGTAAGGTGGGTTAATCATCTCTTTTTCTTGCTTTATTAAAGTAATGGGTTATGTTGAGGATGAAGGAGTTAGAGAAGGAAAGGAGTTTGTGTAGAAAATGAAAGGATTGTGTTAGAAGAAGAAGAGTTAGGTGAATCCAAGTGATTCTTGATTTTCTAAACTAGATCCTAAGTTTTTTGACCTAGATGGGGTATGGGTAGGTTAAATTTGAGTTAAATTTATGTTGTTTGAAATGTTGTGATTTTTTTTTAAGTTTATGAACTTATTGGAATATTGTTTTGAATGGCACCTTGGTTGTTTTAGGAAACCAAGTGAATCATACCCAAGAGTAAGGAGAAAGGCAAGCTTGACTCGGATTTAGCAAGCTACTTAGGTGGGTAACATATTTATGGTTATAATGTAATTAGGCAAATTCTTTCCTATGTGTGTGTATGGTGAAATTGACTTGTTTATAAATGTTGGAAAATGCATGATGAAATATGATTTTGTTATACCTCTAAGGAGGTCATGACTTTTGTATTAAATGAAAAGAAGACAAAGTATAAAGTATGAGCATATGAGAAGACGAATATGTGCTTTTGTTTGGGCGAGAATAGAACCATTATGTTCGTCACGTGTATGTTGACAAGAGCCTTCTCCCGGCTGCCCGCTTGTGGCATATGAGCTCCAAATTGGACTCATTCTGTTCATGGGGTAAACTTCAGTTTCTCCATTCTATTCTTATGGAACCCTCGAGCCATTTATTGTGCATCGCATCTTTAACTTGTCATGTATTCTGCATTTGAGTGTTATAGGCCATGAGCGTTAAACTAAATGGAAGAATGCTTGAATTTGTGGTCAATTTCCAATGACTATAAATATGCTAGTCACTGAGCTGTGTAGCTCACCCCACTCTTCTCTCCTCAGGTGCAGAACGTGAAGGTTAGCAATCCTTGCAGGGCATAAAAAAACTCCAAGATATTAGAAACTTTTGTAACTAAGTTAGCTCAACAAACTTTGGATAGCCTCATAAGCATGTTAAATATTGAGCATCCTTTATATGTTGTATTTTGTGTTAAGCCTTCGTTTATAATGTAAATTTGTAATTAAAGCTATGTTTGAGCTTTTGTGGTTTTAGCAAATGAGTTTAGTACCAAAAAGTTCCCCATGTGTTTATACATGTTCCTTTGGTAGTTGCACATTTCGAAAATCCAAGTCTCTCCTAGGTGTAGAAATTGTGTGCTGAATTCAAGGGTAAAATTGGACTAATTTAGACTAAATTAGTCAAAGTTTCCTTTTGAAAAGTTATAGCTTATCTTTCTAGCTTTCCATCGGTATATAGTATGAATTATTTGGGCATAGGAGTCAAAATTTATGGTCTTTATAAGGGGAGAGGTATCGTCTGTAAAGATGCTTCGTCTATGATGACGTCATATCTTCTCTAAGAATGATTCATCTGTAAATCTGTATTGTTTGTAAAGTTGCTTCATCTGTGATGATGTCATATCGTCTGTGATGAAGTCATATCATTTGTGAAGATGTATCGTCTGTAAGGACGATTTGTCTGTAAATTTGTATTATCTGCAAAGACGCTTCATCTGTGATGATGTCATTTCGTCTTAAGAAAGCGTCTGTGATGACGTCTTTTCGTCTTAAGACTTTGCATCGTCTTAATTTGACTTTGCTTCATCTGAAATTGACTCCATTAGTCTGCTTTTCTACATTCTCCTGCTTTTCTACATTCGTCTACTTTTCCACATTCATCTGTTCCGCATTCGTCTGCTTGGCGGCATTCGTCTGCTCGACATTTTTCTGCTTGGTGGCATTCGTCTGTTTTGTGGCATTCGTTTGCTCTGTATTCGTCCGCTTTATGGCATTCGTCTGCTTCGTATTTGTCCACTTTGTAGCATTCGACTGCTTTTCAACATTCTCTTGCTTCGCATTCGTTTCGTCTGCTTTTTGTTTCCTCTATGGTTGACCCTCCGCTTCTTCTGTGCACTGTTCATCTTGAATCATTTGGTCAAAATTTTGACCTTCCTAATGATAGAATCCACCTTCAAGATCTTCATAAAAGTTGTAGTTCTTGAAGTCTTCTTTCAAACAGTCTAAAAAATTGTTTAGTCTAATGTCTATAGAGAAAGTTATGCCTTTTGTGCCTAAACAAGTTTGATAGGCTCAAGGACAAGTATTGTTTCAATTTATGGCTCCGAATGCTGGGATCCAGAAGCTAGGTCTAGCATTGTTTGGTATCAGAGCTGAAGAAATGTGTTTGTTCATGTACCTGATTCCGAATGTTGGGCTCTGAAAGTGGGGTCCAACATCTATGATGACAATCCACAATAATTCTCAAACGAGAAAGTTCATTTCTAATATCTCAAGTGACGAAACACCTTTTAAGAAGAAGGTTGTTAGTCCTAAAGGAAATGGATAGGCGGGCTCATCTTTTGTTAGTAAGAAGAATAAGTTTTTCAAAGGGAAGTGTAACTTTTGTCAGAATTTTAGGCACTAGAAAGCTGATTTCTGAATAATCAAAGCTCACTTAGAGAAGAAAAGTAATTGTCTTGTGATGGTTTGTTTAGATTCCAATGTTATTGATGTGCCCTTAAATACTTAGTGGTTAGACACTAGAGTAACAATTCATGTTATGAATTCCTTGCAGAGATTGATAAGTTAAAAGAGGCCGACTAATTTTGAGCAACACATGTACATAGGAGATGATGCTGATCAAAGTTGAATTTTTTGGGACAGTTAGACTATAGTTGAATACAGAACATCTTTTGGTGTTACATGATGTCGTTTATTTACCCTCTATTAGGAGGAATTTGATTTCTAGATCCATTTTGGATAGACTAGGTTATAGTCTTCTTTTTGGAACTGGAAAACTGACTTTGTATCGTGACTCTCTTTTGGTGGGAAATGGAATTTTATGTGAAAATTTATACAAACTTGAGTTGAATGATATTGTTATTATTGCTTCTTCCTCTTCTCTTAATACTGTTGTTGGTTTCAAACGTATGAGGTTTGATTTGAGATCTTTTATGTTATAGCACAAACGTTTAGGCCATATTTCTAGAGACGGAATGGAGAGGTTGGTAAAAGATGGTGTACTTTAGGATCTTGATTTTCAGATTTCACTGCCTGTGTTGATTATATTAAAGGAAAGTTGACTGCCAAGGTTAGAAAAAGCAAAACAGAGAGGAGCTCAAAATCGTTAGAGTTTATTCATACTGATATATGTGAACCATTTATTCCACCTGCTATGGGTGGTTATAATTACTTCATCACTTTTATTGATGATTTTTCCAAGTATGGTCATTTGGAACTCATTCATGAAAAATTTGAATCTTTAGAGGCATTTAAGATTTTCAAGACAAAGGTTGAGCTTCAAAAGGGGAAGAAAATCAAGGTTGTTAATTTTGACAGAGGTGGAGAGTACTGTGGGTGTTATGATAAGAGTGGAAGGAATCTAGGGCCTTTTGCTAGATACTTGCAAGAATGTGGTATTGAAGCAAAATATACAACGCCAGAAACACCTCAGCAGAATGGAATCACTGAAAGAAGAAACCACACACTTCTTGATATATTGCGGTGTATGTTGATTCATTCTAGTTTGCTTGAATTTTTGTGGGGTCATGTGTTGAAGACAACTACTTATATCTTGAATCAAGTACCCAGCAAGTCAGTCCCAAAGACTCCATATGAGTTATGGTCAAGTATGAAACTAAGCTTGCGTCATTTTCATGTTTGAGGATGTAAAATAAAAGCGGGTTTACAAAAACAAACATGACTTAAGTGGACAATTAGAAAGGTATAAGGCAATACTTGTAGCTAAGGGCTATATCCAGAGAGAAGGGATTGATTTCAAAGAAACCTTCTCACCAATTTCTACCAAAGATTCACTACGAATCATCATGGCTATAATTGCTCATTCTGACTTGGAACTTAATCAAATGGATGTAAGGACCACCTTCTTGAATGGAGATCTGTATGAAGATGTTTATATGACCTAACCAGTTGGTTTTGAGATAACTGGTAAAGAACACTTGGTTTGCAAGCTTAAGAAGTCTATCTATGGGTTAAAACAAGCATCAAGGCAGTGGTATCTTAAGTTTTATATAGTTCTCACTGCAAATGACTTCAAGAAAAATGTAATTGATCAATGAATATATATGAAGTTTAGTGGGAGCAGTTTCATTTTTTTGGTGTTGTATGTTGATGACATTTTACTTGTTTCTAATGATACTGATCTATTATTTGAGACAAAATAACTATTATTTAGCCATTTTGATATGAAGGATCTTAGTGAGGCCTCTTATGTACTTAGAATTTAGATTACCTGAGATAGAGCTAATGGGATTCTTTGATTGTCTCAAAAGACTTACATTGATCAGATCTTGAAAAGATTCAATATGCATTCTTGTTCTCCTATAAAGGCACCAATAGTGAAAGGTGACAAGTTCTTAAAAGCCCAATGTCCACAAAATGATAAAGAGAGAGATGAAATGAAAGTCGTTCCTTATGCGTCACTTGTGGGCAGTCTGATGTATGCTTAAGTATGCACACGCTCTGATATTGCTTTTTTTATAGGCGTGTTGGGAAGATACTTAAGTGATCCTATTTTTAGCCATTGGAAATCCACTAAGAAAGTCATGAGGTATCTTCAAGGTAGCAAAGATCATATATTGACTCATCGATGAATTGACACTCTTGATATAGTTGGGTTCAGTGATGCTAATTATGTAGGATGTGTGGATGATAAAAGGTCCACTTTCAGCTAAATCTTTATGATGGCTGGACGAGCTGTATCATGGAAAAGTGTCAAATAGACACTCACAACATCCTCTACTATAGAGGCTGAGTATATGGCATGCTATAAGGCAGTTGTCAAGCATTATGGCTGTGAAATTTTATTTCAACATTGGGTATTATAAACTCTATTTCAAATCCGTTGAAACTGTATTGTGATAACTCCGCAACTATAGCTTTCTCTAAGAACACTGGAAGTACTTCTCACTCAAAGCATATTGATATAAAGTACTATTTTGTAAAAGAGAAAGTTGTTGAATCCCTCATTACTATTGAGTATACACCTACAGCTAACATGTTAGTAGATCCACTGACAAAAGTCTTACCTATGTATATGTTTGCAGAACACGCATGGGATTATTAGGAGCCTAGCTTGATAAGATTAGTGGCAGTTTGCTATTTTGTATTGAACATGTTAGTCCTTTTTACGGATTGCTTATGACTTTTATATATGAAACATGCATAATGATGTTTGCAGTCACTTCTTATTAATATTGACATATATATGTTGATGTATATATATAGTTTGACGAAATGACAGGTACAAAAGGAGAAAAATGCAAAGTCTTAGTTGTTGTATAGTATGCATGTTGTTTTAATGGTTATTATGGTATTTGAACATCTCTAAGGCCAAATCATATGTAGTATGTATATCTTGTCGATATAATGTCGCATATGATTTATTTGTCTGCGTTTGGATGATGGAGATTAATATGGTGGTTTGATTATATTGTCCAAGTGGAAGAATACTAGAAATAGTGGACTAATATAATCACAACATTAATTTTATATGCATATCCATTAATCAAATTGCCTAATGTATGTTTAATAACCATAATAAGATGGTTAATAATTTACTAATTGCATTTGAAGCATATGGTCGTACCCTAATAACCATATGTTGGCTTATTAAACTAAATTCATAACGTCCTTGAAATGGCATAATTATTCTTTTCTACCCCTTAGAGTAGAACATGTTATAAGATATGACATATGGTGAGATTGCTACCAATAGCTTCCTTTCTTGCACAAGGTGTTGTTGTTTTTTATAGGTTTTGGTGTCTAAGATGGAAAGAATGCACCACGACTTAATGCCAAGCATTGGAGGTCTTCCAATCTTATTGTGTTGTTAATGCTCTAAATAAAATGTAGATCTTGGCTTTGTGATTGTTGTTGAATGCAGCTGTGTATAACAGGATAGTCTTCTATTATTATTCTTCTCTTTCATTTTTAATGGATGCTTGACATGTAACATCACTTCCCAAGAGATATCTGTGTTGATACTGCTTTTGTTATTTAGGGTTATCATGATTGCTCAAGCTTTGAAGCTGCAAATAAGAGTACCAAAATAGGTTCCTTTATTTCAAAGAGTACGATGAAAAAGAAGAGGAAGGGCTCATTGTGAGTAGAGTAAGTTGCCAAGCATCATCTAATGTTGAATCAAGAAGGTTTCTCATACAACCAGAAGGTTCAGTGAATAAAGCATACTCGTCAACCTCCTCTTTCAAACCATAGGTATTCCTGTTTCTTCTTTTCAAACAACAAAGAGAATGAAATCAGACAAAAGAACCAGAAGTCTATAAAGATACAAACAAAACAAAGAGGAGTATAAATGTCAGTCCTTTTCCATACCTACCTATAATCAGTATTATCCAAGGGACATGAACCACTAGAATCCAGGATCAGGTGGGAAGAGTCTTCATAAGGAGACAACCGAATCCCAGGAGGTGTAGTGTGAGAAGTGTGTGATAACCATAATAGTGAAGGTAATTTTAGTGGTGGGTCTTAGAGGATAGTAAAGAAAGAGAATAAGAGGTTGTTGGTTAGAGTAGGTTAGAAGTGTTTTTGGTCATTAACAAGAAAGATGTTGGTGTCAATGGATTAGTTGTTATCATTGGTTGTATTGCAACTTTCATAGGCTTTCTTGAACAATTTTGCCACTATACATGTGCCTCTCTCAATATTTGGAATCTGGGTATGATTCTTTTGAGCACCACCATTTCTTTCCATTTGTTCTTCTGCATCTCCCTGGTTTGGGATCAATTTTTCCCCTAGGACCTATTTGGAAACAATTCCATCTGACTGCAAATCATCCCAACCCATAACTAATTAAAAGAAAATCCTGAATGCATTATGAATAAGCACAAGCATAAAGATAGAGCATCAAGCAGAGTTGTTACTGTGTGGAGGTTAGTGAGAAAAGAGACTTGAAGACAGACCTGAAGAATCGGGGCAACTCCTGTTGATAGTGAAAAGGAGATTAGGAGGAATATGAATGCTAGAAGCCATATACTTAAAGATTAAAGATTGATGCTTAAGCTCCTGCCATTGAGATGGAGTGGAAGGAAACTTGCTTCTTCTATTCATAATGATGAAAGAAAAAGAAAAGTGAGGAAGTGAACAAAACGTTGCGTTAATGAACAACACTAAATGGTGCGTTTAACTAGAGGTGGGTCTATATTTGTTTAACTAAAGGTGGGAGCCATCTCTATTTAAAAATATCCACATCAGCAGATAATTGATAGTGGCCTATTAACATCAGTGGTCATGGTTCAATTTGAACGTTTTCCATAACGTTTTGGTTCATTTTAAACGTTTTAAAAATTTAGGGTTCATTTTGAACACCGTGAAACATTAGGGTCCATTTTGCACACCAGTGTAAACGTTAGGGTTCATTTAGCTCTTTTGGCCATTAAAAAATTCATAGGATTAATCATTTGGTTTCCAAGGGTCATTTTTTGGTATGATTGTTTGTAAAACCACAACCAATAAAATCATATCTTCTGTTAAATTCCCTATGTTAACATGACTCAATTCTAATTGCACAAAATTAAGAAGAGCAATTGATAAAAATTTGAATTCAATATGTTGTGGAAGATTTGTTTTCTTTAATTTTTCTATTACTTTCAATTTCAAAATTACTTCTATTTAAATTTGAATATTTATGTAAATGTCTAAAATATAGAGACTTAATTTTCTGTTTCTAGAATATAACATCTTTATATAATAGAAGAATTTTCTGTTTCTAGAATATAACATCTTTATATAATAGAAGACAACCTAAATTGATCACTAATTATCAATGTTTAAAAGCTGATATCAAAGATGTAAGAAAAGAGATTAAGATTTAAAATTTTAATAAAGATTAGATCATTAGAAAATAAGAATATAATATATAGAAAGTAAAAACTATAAGAATAAATAAAAGTAAAATATTTTATTGAAATTAAAAAGAATATATCAATGTTTATAATTCATTAACAATAAATATAATAATTGAAAAAAATTAATTGTAACATAAAAATAACACAATAATATCAATTAAAATTATGCTTCTAAAGGAGGTTGGATCTCATTATTGTCAAAATGTTTGAAAATTTTCAACATTATCTAAGACTCATAAATCACGCAATCATTCAAATTATATAATTAACGTTTTATATTTTATTTGAATAAATTATAAATCATTAATGTATGAAATTAATTTTTTATTATAATAAATTACACTTTTAATTTTTAAATATGTATAAAAGAAGATATTAATTAAAAATTAATATATGTTCTTAATTAATTCATTGTGACAAATGTTTTTTCTTCATAAATCGTCAATTCAAGTTCATTATAATTAAGATTAAGGAATGGTTCTTCTACTTCAATCAAAAAATAAGTATGATCAATATAATCAAATATCAACTAAATCATGTATTTTTCTTACTAAGCGCTTTGAATATATAATAGAGAAATTATAAAATCAATAATAAAAGGTATAATAACTAAAAAATAAAATTCTATCAATAAAATACCTAATATTCATCCTCATATTATAAGTAATGTAAGCAAGGTTAATGAGTCTTTTATTTTTCAAATAATTTCATTTTTTCATATAAGTATATTTAAAAACACTCAAATTGCCAACAACCTAATGTATAAGTTGTTTGATTGAATAATCTAATAACAATTTTTCTTATTGTTATAACATTTTCACTAAATAATCTCCACCACACATTTATATTATAAATTAATAGTCATTAAAATAAAAATGTATGATTAATAAGTAAAAGATGAAATCAAAGAGTATGAAAACTACTAGACTGCGCTTTCTTATTGTAAGTTCTCTCTTTGCAAATAATATAGCAAAATTCCTAAACCTTCATGTTCTAATTTGATTTCATTTATCACCATTGATTGTTCTTCATTAAAAAAAAATTTATATCCAATCACATAAAAAAGGATTATTGATGTATGCTAGACATACATTATTTTTAAAACTACTTTTATGATATGTTGCTCGGATTTTAGATGATTTTGAAAGATTTGATACTTGATTTAAAAATGATTGTCAATTCAAGATTTATTTCTCCCTATACATGGAAAATAAGCAAAATTAAAGAAAGATAGGATTGAATTGAAGCAAATTTGGAAGAATTGGAAAAGGACAATTGAACACCGAACCTTACACATTACTGTGTTGAGGGTCATGTTCAAAGTTGGTCACTTATATTTCTCTAGTGCACCCTATATACCCCTATGTTGCCCTATGGATGAAGAACAAGGTATCCTATATGGTCTATATGGGCACTCATATTTTCATTATTATTTTTGTAACATCCCGCCCCCTACTAAGGATTTGGACCCTAACATTTGGTGCATGTGAGCTTAGAGGCTTTGAAGAGGGTGTGAGAATTGTATATCCGTCAAACGGACATGGAAGTCCGTTTAACGGACAGCTTCGGGTGAATTGGAACAATTGGATGACTCATGTCCGTTTAACGGACATGCAGGTCCGTTTAACGGACCTTGTCGGGAGAATTGGGACACTTTGGTCGATTCATGTCCGTTTAACGGACATGCAGGTCCGTTTAACAGACCTTCTCGGATGAAATTTGATTGCTTGGCTAGTTTATGTCTGTTTAACGGACTTCCTCGGGGCAACTTTAGTGAATCGTATTTGTTATCGTTTTAAATTTGGTATATGTGGTCTTAAGCGATATTATGAGAAAAATGTATCATAATTGGATACACATTGATGAATTGGATTTTTGCACACATGAAAATAATTAATCACCACTCAATTGACATTTTTTGGGTATAATTGGTAATTAATGTGATTTCTTGAGCATTATGAGCTATGGTTATTGGAAATTGTTTTGGAACGTGAAATTGTTAATTTTGTATTTTGGAGAATTTTAGGAAATTTTTCTGAAATTTTTGGAGATAATTTTTGGACTAGGAACAATGCCGAGTGACAGATCAATTGATAACTGGCAGAGCATTTATTGTCAAAAATTAAAGTTTTGAATACATGATTGTAGGAACTAATGACAAGTGTTATTTGTTGGAACTTGGGCTTGGAATTGATTAATTGGGCTTGGAATTGAGTTATTAAGAAGGGTTGGTGTTTGAGCTTGACACATGGCTTATTCTTAGCCATGTCTTAAGTTAATTATCCTACACTTACATTCATTTAAGCTCTCCTCTACCCTCTCTCACGACACTTTCTCTCTTTTGGAAGGCTAAGAGGTATTTTGTTCTTGTTTCTCTCCTCATTTTCGTGACCTCCCATCCCTCTCTTCATCTCCTTCATGCTTTGGTGTTTTTAGTGCTTGAAACCTTGCTCCATCTTCTACTTTTACTACCATTTTGTTGTTCCTTCAAGTTGGTCTAAGGAAAAACCTAGCTTAACCTCCTAGAAGATGAAGATCATGGAGATGATAGAGCTAGGGTTACATGGAGATTTTGAAGAAATTGAAGGAAAATCAA
>JANZLX010000001.1:11843949-11860742 GCA_025531955.1 Erythroxylum orinocense
AAGAAACTCAGAAGAATTTAGAACCCAGATTTATGTTTTCTTTGAACAATTTGTTTTGAGCTTATTATTGACATTCACCTTATTGCCACATTTGAGATTACTACCTATGTATTCATTGATAGCATGTATTGTTGCTCAGAATTTCGATAGACCATTCTTGTGAAGCTAGCCTTGTATTACCTAGCCTCACAAGCATGGTAGTATGTTTTTAACTCACTGAGTCGCATTGTAGACTCACACCTCACTATCACCATTTCAAGAGATTAGCAGGACGGACAAGAGAGAGAAATCTAAGTCTTTTGAGACTCGCTTGGATAAGTAGACAAGTAATGTTTTTGGCATGATGTGAATTGCAAATGCTTCTAGACGCTCCATGGTTTGTCATAATAATATGTACATAAAACATGTATGGATATATTACGCTATTGAGAACGAGGTTGGTTGATGTTGATGATAAGTAGATGTTGTAAGTGAAAATTGTGGTTTGGGATCCTTACTTCTTACAACCTATTAAGCAGGTGTAAGGTTTAATTAGACATGAATGAGTCATGCCGAATTATTAGTAAAACATAGAAAAGTTGGGCTTACTATGGGTTTTGGTGGCGTTAAGCCTATCCATTCCCTAGTGCCAACACGGCCCAAAAGGCGGGTCATGTCAGGTGATTATGGATAGGCTAACCAAGTCCGCACATTTCTTTCCAATTAAGCAAACAAATTCTTTGAATGCTTTGGCCAAGAAGTACATGGATAAAATAATCATACTTTATGGAATTCTGAACTCTATAGTTTCTGATAGAGATCCGAAGTTCACCTCCAGATTTTGGGAAACTTACAGGAGGCTTTAGGAAAGTTGCACTTTAGTATAGTTTTCCATCCACAGACTGATGGACAATTAGAGAGAACAATACAAACTTTGGAGGCAATGTTGAGAGCTCGTGTTATAGATTCAAAGGCTTATGGGATGATCATTTGCCTTTAATTAAGTTTGCTTATAATAATTCATATCACTCGAGAATTCAAATGGCACCTTCTGAAGCTTTGTATGGAAGGAGGTGCAAAACTCCTATTTGCTGGGATGAAGATGGTGAAAAGAAACTTGTAGGGCCTGAGTTGGTACAAGTCATAGTAGATAAGATTAAATTGGTGAAATAGAGAATTAAAGCAGTTCAAGACAGAATGAAGAGCTATGCGGATGCATATAGAAGGGCGATGGAATTTGAAGTTAGAGACAAAGTGATTCTTAGAGCTTCTCCATAGAAAGGGGTTTTGAGGTTTGGTAAGAAAGGCAAGCTTAGTCTAAGATATATAGGCCCTTATAAGGTCATTGAGAAGATTGGGCCCTTGGCATATAAGTTAGCTTTGCCACCAGAATTGTCAAAGATTCATAATGTCTTCCATGTATCGATGTTGAGAAGGTATCGATCAGATCCTTCGCACATAGTTCAACCTTCAGAGGATCAGTTAAGGGAGGATTTGACTTATAAGGAGCAACCAATGGAAATTTTGGACTCAACAGAAAAGGTTTTGAGAAATAAGTTGGTGAAGCTGATTAAAGTTTTATAGAAGAACCATGCAAACGAGGACGCAATATAGGAGGGGGGAGAATTGTTGGACTCGAGAATTTTTTTCTTCGGTTACTATCGATTTATTTGTTTAATGATTCATTTATGTTTTCTTGTTTGTTCTGTTGTTTAGTTATTTTTGAATCGGGTCATTAAATCTAGTAAGCATGAAAAGAGATTAGGATTTTTTGAAAAGATTGGAATTAAGTGAGGATTAATATGTTGTTAAGTGGATTAAGGAGTTAGAGGTATAAAAGACAAAAGAAGGGGTAGAATTGGAAGAACCAAGTAAGTGAAGGGCGAGGTGGGAAAAACAAGAATAGAAATGTTTCTTGGTTAGAAGAAGAAGAGAGAGTGTCATGGAAGTGAGAAGAGAGGAAAGAAGAGAAGAAAAGAAGAGGAAGAGAAAATCAAGCTAGGGTTTGGAGATCTTAAAGAATTTGAAGAATCTTGGAGCTAAAAAAGTAAGTATAGGCATTAACCCTTCTTGATTTGTTGAATGAAGCATATTTACTGATGGTTAGAAGTGAAAAATTAAGTTGAATGTGAGTAGGAAGTTGTTGATGAATGGTATATGAAAATGTTTTAATCTTTTTGGTTGATGAACAAGTATAGCCTATGAAATGGGTTTATGAATGATATTAGGTTGAAATTAAGTATAAGATATGGTTTAAGGTTAGGGTGGGTTATAGGTAAAGTGTAGGAAGTAAAAAGAAGGGAAATGTGGTAAAATATGTCCTCGGAATGGGTTTCTAGACATGTTTGCCCGCGGCGAACTCGAACTTTTCTACACCGAACATGATTTGGTATTTTGGGCATAACTTTTTCTACAGATGTCCAAATGGAGTGATATTTAATTTGGAGTAAACTATAGGCATAGGGCTCAAGTTTTCTTAAGAAATAAAGTTTTAATTTAGTCTCTAAGGATCTAAATGTTTGGATGGAAGTTGAGTATAGAATATTGTCTCAGCATAAGGACAATCCCAACATGTTTGGGGTATAACTTCCATATTTCTGAACCAAATTGAATAAGTTTGGTGTGATTAGAAACTTAAGACAATGGGGAAAATTTTTTTAGAAGAAAATGTTGTCGAATTTCTTCATTTAACTGATCATAACGATCATGAAAAATTTACTTAAAAATTTAGATTTTGAAAGGGTTATAGTTCAATTTTAGCACTTTTGATTATTGAAGCCTTATGAATTTCCTTTGAATGTTTTTTAAATGAGAACTTGGTTTATTATAGGAAACCAATCCAAGAACAAGAGGAAAGACAATATTGAACTTGGAATTCAAGCGAAATTAGGTGGGTAATGTATTTTTAATTATTATGTGATTGGGCAAATTCTTGCCTATGTGTGTGTATGTGCAACTTGCTTGATAGTGAAATTATGTGATTGGTGAAAATTCATTGTGATTTATGACGTTTGATCAAGTTATGCCATTAAAATATGTCATGGCATTTTGGATGAATGAAAAGATAGAAAAACATGAAATTATGAGCATATGATAAAACGATTATATGCTTCTATTTGGGCAAGAGTGGAACCATTCTGTTCGTCACATGCAAATTAATAAGAGCCTTTTCCCAGCTGCTCGCTTGTGACATATAAGCTCTGAAAATGGACTCATTCTGTTCATCGTGTAAACTTCGATTTCTCCATTCTATTTCCATGGAACCCTCGAGCCATTTGCTTGTGCATTACATCTTTGAATTGTCAAGTATGATGCATTTGAATATTATGTGTTATGCTTTAACTTGCTTAATTGAGTTCTTAAACTATATTGGTTAATGATTAAATTGCTAGAATAGACTTGAGAATACTTGAATTGTTATATATATATATATATGCTTGAATTTGTGCTAGTTATCGATGGCTATAAATATATTAGCTATTGAGCTATGTAGCTCAACTCATTATTTCCCTCCTCAAGTGCGGAACAAGACGACAGTTGATCCTTGCAAAACATCTTAAACTCCCAAGTAGTTAGATGCTTTTGCACTAAGTTAGTGACTATTTTGGATAGCTTTATAGGCACATCAACATGGATTATGTTTGTCTGATGGGTGAGTTTGATGGTTAAAATTTTATGTATGAATGTATATGTGTTTAGTATTGGTTGTTGAATGTGTTTGTTAGAACGTTTGAATGTTAGGTTTCTGTTTTGTCCAAAAGGTTTCGTCGCGACGAAGCTCTATAAGCGGGTATATTTTTGCTAAATCCTGTGACTTCACCGTGGCAAGGCATGATTTTCGCTACGGCGAAATTTTTCCGGAGGGTTTTCTCACTAAACTTCATGAGTTCACCGTGGCGAACGTCTCTCACGAGGCATTCGCCGCGGCAAACCTGACACTTTCCATGCTGCTAACCCTTTGAATTTGAATGCTTCCGACTTCTTATTAGTGTGATCCTTACTCGAAGGCCTCAAGCGGTCGCCTCAGGATAGGGAACAGGACCCGAGCCCAACACCCACGCCTTTCACTAATGGAACTTTATGAGCTTTTACATTGGCCTTATCATGGATTTTGAATTTAAAGATATTGGCAAGAATTGAACTTCTTTCTACTCTGTCAAGGACCAATATTAACAAAGACAGTGACACAAGTTATAGGGTAGCAAATTTAAGAAGGTAAGAAATTGATGATTTTTCTTTTTTCACATAAACCATCGTCCCTAATCACCATATTTGTTAGTTTTTACATCATAATGGAAAGCTGGTGAGTGTGACTCAAATTGCAATTCTGTTGCTAGAAAGTAATGGCATTATTCCAGTATGTTAAACTCAATTATTATAGTCACAAGTCTTGATAGCCTTTGATGATGTTGTTTAAAATGTTAGCTTTCTAATTTTAAACATTTTAAACAACTGGTCATCATAGCATAGTGGACGTTAATTTTTTTCATCAAAGTAGTAGCACTCTTTCCGTTTATAGTAATAAGATTCATACATAAAGTAGGCTCACCAATAACGAGGACAAATATTTTCATCATCTTTTTGTAAATCAACCATGCTTAAGATGTTCTTTCTGAAGTGATATTACTATTAATTAAATATGTAAAAGAATTATTATTTCACCCATTTAAGTCCTGTACAATAGTAACCTTTATTACTTAATAAGGGATTACGTTATAACCATATTTTAAGTTTGAAAATGTAAATACATGTAAGGTTTTGCAACCTATACAATTCCATACAATTCATTAATAGTCTAAGTACTTAATAGCCAAATAAGCATAATGTAACTAATGCAATATAATTGGAATGTTCACTAAGGCATGATTAAAGGGTCATTCTTGTGCATCCAAAAATAATAATTTTTTTGCTATAGAACTTTTGGACTTGCTTGTTTTCATTAATTTTTTGTTTTTTAAAATTAGTAATTTTTTGTTTATTTAAGTTTTATTTTTTTTGGGATTGATTTCTTCTAGTTTTCTTAACTTATGAAAAATATAAAAGTGGTTTTTATTTTCTATTTCTATTTTTCACATAATTTAATTAATAAATTATTTATTTTAATAAAATTAATTTTTTTGATAATTTATTAATAAATATTATCTAAGAGATTTAAAATAAATTTATTCAATTAACTATATAAATTACCTTTAAGTTTATTTAGTACATAATTATTATCAGTAATAAAAATAACTACGTTTAAATTAACAATCAAACATGTTTTTATTTTTATTTGAAAAACAAAAAATAAAAATAAAATTGAAAACTAAAAACCACAACAGAAAAACATAAATGAAACTAAATGGTTCCTTAATTATTTGATTTTAAGTAAAGAATTTTGGTAGCACTAGATAACAGATTTAGCTTTTTCTTAGTTCACTCCTTAATCCTAAGTGTTTAGTTTTTAAAAACTATGACATCCTACTCCACTACCAAAAAAAATAAAAGAAAAGGTAAAAATTTTGGTACAATCGACGGTAAATACTTCTAGCTATATTAGTAAACCCTTGCCCTAAAAGGACACATCAAAATTTAAGTTCAACATCCTAAGATTTATGTTTCATTTCCAAAGTCTTCTACACATTAATACTAATAGAGCTTGTAAAAAGAAGTAAGAAATAAATAGTTACTCAAGCTATCAAGTATAACTTTTTAATTCAAGATACTTATTTCACCTTCTAAACAAGTGATACCAAAAAGGGATAAGGAATTCACAAGAGGATGATTTTCTAATTTCTTTTAACAACGTCTGTAACCACATAGGTCAAACCTTGGTTTGGACATCGATGCCTTGGTAGTGATACAAAAAGTCAACATAATAGACACTGTTAAGTAAATAGAAATGCTTTGCTAGTGTTTTCCAATCATCAATCATGATCCTTATCAAAGTTTAGATAAATTATGATATTATCCTAATCTTGTATTATTCTTTTAATTCTTATTTTGTTCTTGAAGTATGGATGTGGTTCTTGGTTTCTTTTAACTTAAGTTTTAAAAAGAATAGGAGGATTGTGGAACTTTTTCCTTCATTGATAAGGAAAATGCGAAAATATTGGAGCTACATGTTTTGGTCTTACTTGGCCTTGTTTTATATATTGTGCTCATTCTTCTCAGGAATCATAGGAAATTCAAAAGTAAAACTTGGCATACAATTGTCCTATATGGTGTTTATCTAATGTATAACTAGGTAGCAACTATAGAGATGAACCACAAATTTGAAAGCTGATAGTAAGCTTACTATAATTTGAGCACTAATTCTTTTTTTGCATTTGGCATGCCTTGATATAATTACATCCTATTCTATTGAAGATAATAAGCTATAATTAAGGCACTTTAGAGGACATATAGTTTAAATAAGGGTAGCCTTTTACATTTCTTTTTGGCTTAGCATGGAAATCATCTTTCTATTCTTACCATACTAATGTGTTAGGTGGGCTTACAAAATGTAGAAAAAGAACATGAACCCTAAGGTTTATAAGCAATGAGCAATTTTAAGACTGTATGCTAACTAGTTCAAAACCAAGTCTTAACTATCCTAAATTCATACCGGAATATGCTTTAAGACAGTTTGATCGGTTATATGTGAAATAGAAGAGGTAATTGAGGTACAAATTTTGATACATGTTTCTGATGTAAAAAACAACTCTATTCCTGATACCGTTGAATTGTTTATGGCTTTTCAGTTATTTAAGACCTTTAAGCATCTATTTATTGATCATATCCTTAGTTTATGGGATCAAGAACGCAATTAATCCATGCTTAAAGATATGTATTTTAAAAAGGCAGTCAAAGTTTGGTTTCATGCTTGATGTTCTCTACACTAACGCACCAATTTTATACCCGTTCCAAGGTTGCACTCTTCATTTTATTACCATATCTCTTACATATATTGTTTTTATAGTATTTTTGTCTTTACAATTGATGAGCGGAGGTTCTTAAAGATAAATCTCTAACTAGACATATTTTATTTAAGTAAGCATGCTAAATATAATTTTAAAAAGATCATCAGTTGATTGTAATTTTAAGACTTCCAAGGTGGTCCAATTCCTTGGCACAATACAAATTACTAAGCTTTTGCTTAAAGACCAAACCACTGATCTACTATAAAACGTAGAAGTTCTCTTACGTTAACAAATCCTAAAAAAATATCGGTACAAGAGCACTAAAAATATTTTCGCATATTTGAAAGAAATAATTTTCAACCACCCATAAAAAAATATATAGAGAGGCTTTTGATAATAATCTAGATAACCAAAGTAATGATAATAAACCAATAAACGAAGCAAGCAATGAAAGAGAGCTTAAGACATGAAGGGTTATGCTCAAAAAGTTTGACCATGGAAGTATTCTCATTTGACACATTGCTACTGACATTTATTACCACACTTAGTACCGTGGAGAGGTGCCAAAAATAAACTTATAAAAATGTGAAATGTGCATACAACAATCAAATTATATCTTTTGTTTCCTAGTTATGCATCCTATTATACCTTAATATAAACACTATTTGTGGATCTAGAAAAGTGAAAGCTGATTGGAGTAAATATTTAATACATAAAAGCTTGCATTCGAACTACAAAACATTTTTAAAAAAAGAAGAAAAATGAGACAAGTTGAATGCTCTATAAGTGGAAATGATGGTCTATGTAGTTGGACAATCTTAAGGCTATTGTCACGTAGAGCAATATAGCAAAGATGGTGAGAACCTGATACCTGTAATTGCATCGTGTTTTAGAGCATAGTTGATATGTTTTTAACCGTTAATTCCATCATTTAATATGTGCTTAGGTTAGAATTGTGTTAGTTTGTTAATTATTTGTGTTTTATGAGTTAATACAAGATTTTGCACTTAAATATTACATTTTTTAGATACCTTGATGTGTTTGCTAGTGTTTCAGGGTTAACATCGAAGAACGGAGAAGTTTCGGAGATACTTAGGGCCAAAACAACGACAAACGATCATGACAAAAGCATTGGAGTTAGCCCACGTTCGTGGCCCATATTCCACAATCGTGACAGAAGCATAAGATGTGGTCTACAATTATGCAAACACTCAAAAACTTCAAGTTTCAAGGGATTTTTAGACCTTTTGGACTTCAATAAAACCCTAGAGTTGCTCAGAATACAAAAGGTATTTAAAGAATAAGACAAAGAAGGAGAAGGAGAAGGAGATTTTGCATCAGCCACTTTTAGAGAGAAACCCTAGAGAGAATTGTTGAGGGATTAAGAAGAGAAGAAAGAAGAGAGAAGTGGAGAAGAAGCTGACATCAACGTACTTCCCAGATCAGAAGTTTTCGACGTTGTTGCCTCCCATCTCCGTTTAGAATTGTATTTCCTGTTATTTTCCCTTTTTATTATTGTATAGAATTGGAAATAACAGTTTGATGATAGGATTGTGAATGTTGAGATGTTCTATACTCACCTTATTGTTTTATGTTAATTAGAATTATTGTGATTGATTTCTGTGATTGCATAATTCGGTAATATATTGAGAGGATTAATCGAATGAAAATAATTTAAATTGGGCTAACGAGAGTTATGTGATTTAATAAGAATGAGAAATTAATCAAATCGGTAATTGTGTGAAGAGAAATCTTGCATAAGTTCCCGATAGTTTATTGGACAGCTTCATATCTAATTAAGGTTTTTGATAGATTGTTAATTGAGAAATTACAATTTTCCATAATCTAATTAGGGTTTATGATTTAAGGTTAATGATTATAACTCAAGAGAGAGAGTAACCAACCCTAGGATCGTCTAGGACCAATAATCCGATGATTCATAATTGATTAGGTTAGCATTAAAGATAGGTAAACATTTCCCTTTCTCTCAATTGATAGTTCCTTTAGGTTGATTCTTGAGTGTGTGTTACAACTACTATTTGTTAATATTTTCGTAATGGATTCTTGGAATTGAGTTACATGATTGAATTAAATTTTTACCTTAGTTTTGTACATTTTGAATTACTATAGATTATTTTGGCTTTAGGTTTTAAGATTAGATTATCTCCCCTCATGGGATTGACACTTTAAGTACTATACGAACAAACCGTACGCTTGCAAACTATCGAGGTTATTAATTAGAACTTACACATATAGAAAAACCATGATCAAGTTTTTTATGCCGTTGTCGCAAAGGCTATTAGTTTAGTTTTTTAGTCTAAGGCTTTTTCACTATCTTTTGTTTTAAAAAATATATTAAAAAAAGTTTAGGGTGTAAAGTAGAGACACAACAAGACATCTTAGAATGAGAAATGAGACATCTAAAGAGCTAGATGCCAAAAAGAAATGGAAAGAGCAATGATGGAAGATAGATATTATAGGGAGCAAGGAACTTTTTCTAATTACAATGAGGCACAGTATAGTTGGGGAAGTAATGATCCTTATTGGAACATGTACACTTTGGGTTGGCAAAACCACCCAAATTTATATTGTTCCAACAATGTAAGGAATCATTTAGGACATCAAGACCTATTTGAATTTCAGTAAGATGAGTCCAGTTCATGGGATTCCAAATTGGAAAAAAAATCATAGATAAGCTAACAGACATGGACGAGAACCAGAAGAGACTGGAAGAACAATTTTATCAAGTATGCCTTTTCTATTCACAACCTGAAAATTTAAGTAAGACAACTTTCCCGTGAATTTTGTAAGAGAAATGTGGAAGACCCTCTAAGTAATATGAAAATACATCAAAGAGAGTAATATGAGGCTATTGTTCCTTACAACAAGGGAGAGCTAGAAGGACTAGTGGAAAACCAAACTAAACCCCATCTTATTGAAGACCAAGAGATGAAGAAAAGAATGCCAACACTCCCCTTTATTCACCAGTTCTTGATATACCATACGTAAACATCGAAAAATCTTAGGTAGATGTTCATGATAAGAACTTTATCCTTCTGAGTAAGGATGGCTAAGTGGCATTCAACATGAATGATGTATTAAAGAATCCAAATGATAGTAGCTCATTCAGGATAATTGATGTGTTCGAATATTCAAAAGAACAAAAGGATAAAGAACAGATGACAACATACACGAGTTTGAAAAAGCTATGAAAGTCTCTATTCGTGAAGCGGAAGAAGCTGAGGAGACGAAGGTGATCAAGGAAGAAAGAGAGCAACTCACCTTTTTACAGGAAAAACTGTTGGATTTGATGGAAGATTTAGGGAGTTTTGATATTCCTTATTTTGTTGATAGCTCACTCGAAAAAAGGACATTATTGAGCTTAATTGGCTTTCATAATGTTATCAATATTGTCCTTTTCATTATTTTGAAATTTGTAGCTTACTTACAGGCCATAAAACCGATGTTAAATGAAAAGGGTGGAAGTAAGCCGCTCATAGTTGATCCTAGCTGAGTTTCCAAGGATGCAAGGTTAAGCTAATGACCATAAATTAGTGTGTTTAGGGTAGATTTAAATTGTTAAGCAATTAAAGTTGTTTCATTTCCATAAATAAATAACAATGATTTAGAATGCATTATCCTACTAATTCTCTTACTCTCTCTGAATCAATTATAAGATAAGGAAGCCAACTCAACATCAAACGCATTTGGTCTCTGCCTCTGATACATCATCATCTCAGTCACCATGATAGTTTCATTTTTTAACCCTTTTCTTTTCATTTTTGTTAGTATTTTGTTCTTTTGTCTTCTGAATATTGTGTCATTCCCCTTTTTTATGCTTGTATGTATCCTTCTCACATTGAGGACAATATGTTGTTCAAGTGCAGGGAGGGTTGTGTGTTTTTACCTTGAGTGTGAATTTTTCATATTGTATGATAGTTTGTATAGGCCGCATGATGTGAATTGTGTGAATGAGTCAATGGCTAGGACTTATCGAGAGAGATTCAACCTTAAACATAACCTTTTAGGGTGCGAAGATTTATTAGCTTGTGAAATTAGTGACCTAAGTTACTTAGGGCTAAATATACTAGTTAATTAGGATACGATGTTAGTCCATTCACCCTAGGGATTTGCCATACTTGTTTATAATTTTAGGTCAATCAAATAAGTGGCATTATTAGTACATTTTCATGATAATGATTAGTTAAAGCAACAAATTAGGCGAAATTTTGTGTTAAAAAAAGGAAAGTTGTATAAATTTTAACTAAGATAACTATTCTGTTGGCCTTTAGATTATAAATAAAGCTAAGAGCCCGTTAAGAATGTGATGTAACTAAGTAACCAAATCGACACGCATCACAAATGTTTTCCTTCACGTAAAAAAAAGCTATAATAACATTCGAACCAAGCAGCTTAATAACAACATGATTTTGTTGAGTAACCAAATTGACATTCATCACAAATGTTTACCTCCGCGTTAAAAGACTAGGTTCATGTTCTTAAAGAAAAAAAAAACAAAAATAATGTTTTCAAATAAAAACCTACCAAACTTATTAGTAGTTTGATTTTTCATGAAAACCTACTTATGAATAGCTACACTTTTGTTTTGACTAAATGATTATCAATGTGTGTGTGCAAGTGATAGGGGTGAATAAACTCAACATTAAAATTTTGATTAGTTTGTATATTTAGTCCCAAGTGCTTAGTCGCAGATTTCGCTTGTTAATAAGTTTAAACAACTTGAATGATTGTATTTAGAGTTAAATTTGTTTCATGAAGTTGAAGACATTGTCTCATTATTGCATTGTGTGTTTTATGTTTTTGTATTATTTTTTGTTTTGTTTGCTTGAGGACAAGCAAATGTTTAAGTGTGGGGATATTGATAAGTGTATATTGCATCGTGTTTTAGGGTATAGTTTGATATGTGTTTAACCATTAATTTGATTGTTTAGTATGTGTTTCGGTTAGAATTGTGTTAGTTTGTTAATTATTTATTTTTTGAGTGTTTTATAGGTTAGTACAAGCTCTTGCACTTAAATATTATGTTTTTGAGGTACCTTGATGTAACATCACATCCCCATATTAAGGGTGAGGACCCGAAATTTCAGTACATGGGAGCTCAAAGAGAGATAAAGGAAATGCATTTTCTTGCTCGTGCATAATGTTAACATATATGCATATAAATATTAAATGTTTGCACGTAAAAAAGTGGTATATGCATTTATTGACAACTTCCGGGTATAATTGACGTTAAATTTGATTTTATTAAAAATGAGAAGTAGAGGGAGTAGAAAGAGTGATCTTGGTATGAGTTGCGATAAGGAAAGATTTAGAAACAAAATTGGTAGTGATCTAGAAAATGTTCACTAAGTATGCTTCGGTCTGTTAGCCATAAATTTTTCTTTATTTATCCAAACGAGATGATTCTTAATTTGCATTAAATTAGAAACATATGGCTACATTTCTTATGAAGACATCAAATTTTAATTCTGTCTCTAAGAATTTCAAAAGTTGTCATAAAGTTGAGAACTGGGTGAGGACATTGGGAGCTGATTGTAAAATTCGTGTTCTAACTTTAGGAGAAAATCTGGATTAATCTAGATAGATTTTGGCAAAGTTGCCTCTTAAGCGTTGGAGATCTTTTTTTTATCTTTCCAACGGTATATAGTATGAAAATTTTGGATATATAAGTCAAAAGTTATGATCTTTATAAGTGGAGATGTTCTGGAGAGCAAAAGTAGAACGATGCAAATGAAAGAAGGAAGAAACTTTGTCTTAGTTACTGTTCATCTAAGACGTTTTCCCTTAGTTATTGTTCATTTACTTCGTCTTAGTTACTGTTCATCTAAGACGCTTCGTCTTAGTTACTGTTCATTCGCTTTGTCTTAGTTACTGTTCATTTAAGACACTTCGTCTTAGTTAATGTTCATTCACTTCATCTTATTTACTGTTCATCTAAGACGCTTCATTTTAGCTACTTCTCATTCGCTTCGTCTTAGTTACTATTCATCTAAGACGCTTCGTCTTAGTTATTGTTCATTCTCTTTGTCTTAGTTATTGTTCATCTAAGACGCTTCGTCTTAGTTACTACTCATTCGCTTCGTCTTAGTTACTGTTCATTCGCTTCATCTTAGTTACTATTCATCGAAGACGCTTCGTCTTAGTTACTGTTCATTCACTTCGTCTTAGTTACTGTTCATCTAAGGCGCTTCATCTTAGTTACTATTCATCTAAGACGTTTCGTCTTAGTTACTGTTCATTCACTTCGTCTTAGTTACTATTTATCTAAAACGCTTCGTCTTAGTTACTGTTCATCTAAGACGCTTCGTCTTAGTTATTGTTCATTCACTTCGTCTTAGTTACTGTTCATCTAAGACGCTTCGTTATAGTTATACCCATTGTTTTAATTACTGTTCATCTTCTGTCTTCTGTTCCATTTTTTATCCTTCAGAAGATAGAATTTGTCTTAGAGTCTTCATGAAAGTTGTAGATCTCAAAGTCATCTTTCAAACTGTCCAAACATAAAATCAATTCAACATCTATAGCAAAAGTTATGGCAATTGCGCCAAGATATGTACAATATGAGTAAGGAGAAAAACATGTTTGATTCTTTTGGCCATAACGTCTTCTCTAGAACCCCAAATGACCTGATTTTTAAACCATTGGATTCGTAAGACATTGCTCTACATCTCTACCAAAAATCATAGTCATCTGAAATAAAGTGAGAAAGGTTGAGTGAAAAACATGGGATGGGTACAGTGAGTTGTTCTTAAATAATATGAACTGGTGTTATTTCACTGAACATACTTTAATATTTTAATGATTTCTAGATCGATAAAGCTCCAACTGAGGTGATTTTTGATTTTTGCTAAAATAGAGACATGGGGCTACAAATTGTATGACGAAATTGGAATCTAATTCGGTCTCTAAGATGTTTAAATTCCAGATGGAATTTGTCCATAGTATACTATTTTGGACAAAAGCAGTCCAAAAATGTTTAAAGTATATCTTTTGAATCACTGAGCCAAATCAAATGATTTTGGAGGCATTAGCAAGTTAAGACAATAAGGGACATTTTTCGGGAAGAAAGTGTTATGTTAGAATGTTTAATGGTACTGTTGGCAAGACACTTAAGTATAAATGACATATGGCATAAATAGAAGGGCAAATAGGACAATTCTCAATCATTAAGGGCATAATGGGAAGAAGAAGTGTTGTCTTGCTTGTAAATGAAGAAGAAAAATGTGAATGAGAAGATTCTAGAGAAGCAAAATACATGGATGAGAAAAGAGATAGGAGAGAGAAAACATGAAAAAAGAATGAAAGAGAGCAAGAAGAGAAAATAAGCTAGGTTTATAATTTCCTTAGCCTTCAAGAGAGATTTTCAAGTTGAACAAGAAGAGAAAAAGGAAGAGGGAGAAAAGAGCTTCCATTTGAGCTAAAGTTCTCTTCATTTGTTGAAGAATCCAGGTCAAATGTCCGCATTCAGGCATTCCTAGAATCTGAAAGTAAATGCTAATCTGGAGTGTACTGTGAATAGACCGAGATGGTCCCACTTCATTGATTGCTTTGTTTGAATTTTATATTAATTGGCTATTGAATGAAATGTTGAAATGCTCCTTGTATTTGAATTAGATGAAATATGTGATACATGACTTGGTTTTTAAATGCCGGACTCAGTTCCGAAGGAAAGTGTGATCATCGGAAGTGTGATCATGCATATAAATGAAAAATTGATACTCAACGTTAATGTTGAATGCCAGACTACGGTCCGATGATATGTGAATGAGGGTGAATGACAATATACAATTGTAATTGAGGCATTTTGTTCCATGAATACGTGAAATATAATAGTAATTATGACCAGAGTAGCCAACGATTAGAGCTTAAAGCTCAACGAGTGAAAATGAGCCTCGAGCTCAAAAGTGATTCAGAGCCTCAGGCTTAACGTTTAATGAGCCCTATATGGGACACTTTAGGCACTCGGTCATAACAAAGTAACAAATCGAAAGTGACTCTCATGTGCATTGTATATGCATAATATGAATGCTTAAGTGTTTTGAATGTGAAATGTGAAATAAAATGAGATGTGTGAATTATGTGCTATATGATTGGGTGAACCATCGATGACGGTCACTCACTAAGTTCGAAAAATTCACCCAAAATTTGCAAATATTTTTTAGGATCAGAAGAATACCCCATTAGGCCAACGGGAGTATACCTACAACTTTCAAGTAAAGGATAGAGGTCGGGATCAGTTCGCGTCTGCATTGCATTTCTCTACTTTTTATTGAATTGTATTTTTCTGCAACTTTTCGTATAAATTTGTATTTCGGAATGACTCAAGTGTTTTGTAATTGTGAAAGGGACCAAATAGCTATTGAAAATTGTGTTAATTGAAAATATTTAAGAGTGAATGTGGGCCCAATTTAAGTATCAATTTTTGTATATTATGTTTGTGGTTTTCAAAAACAAAATATACCGATTTCTAACAGATTGAGTGCTTTAGCACGCCACCCTCGCGGGGCACAGACTCGGATATCACCCACAATATCGGGTTCGGATCATCGCGGGAGCGGGGTGTTACATTTATGTGGTATCAAAGCCCAAAAGTACTATCTTATATGGGCATTATGAAATATGTGTCAAGTTATATGCATTTTCATAGTAGTCATGTCATAGCAGATCGCGACAACTGATCCCCAGTATGAGTCACATGCATGAGCATTTCCTTAAGAGTCTGAGCGGTTAAAAGCATTGAGAAAATTGATGATCTAACAGAATGTGAGAAAAAAAAGGTTTATGGACATATTGGAAATGAGATATAGTATCTGGTTTTGTATGATAGATAAAGGTTCACCCCAATGGGGATATGTGCCCTTGCAGATGATATAGGTGTGAATAGGTATATTATCGTGGATGGATTGAGGAAAATGAGAATATGAGTAAAAAGGAGACTAAAGTGTATAGGCAGAATGAAATGAAATCATAAAATTGTTATGACCATAAAAGGATGAAATTAGAACCAAAATGGTTATGCGAGTATTGTGATAAGAATTTGTAATTCAGTATAAGGGGATATTAGGTGAAAATTGAGGCCGAAAATTCCTAATGATTATGCGTCAGAAATCCTAGATTGGTTGAAGAAATATATATATGGGAAGAGAAATAGTATATAGATGGATATAACAGATAAAGATTCAGTGTATCAGTATTGGCGAATGTATTATTGAATATGAAATTAATATTGCGTTCTGGTGATATGTCCTCAAAGGTGATAAAAATGTGAATACACTATCATGGATTGTTTAAGGAAAAATAAGGATATAAGTAGAAATAATGAGATTAAGGTGTATAAGCCAAGTTGATATGATCTTGAAAGGTTGAACTTGGACTTAGAATGGTTATGTAATTATCGATATAAGAGTTTATGAGTTAGTATGAGAATAAATATGTGTGAGATGAAATAAATGACAAGTGGAAGATGAGACGATGATAGTGATATATGAAAAAGTTGTTGAGTCTAGGTTGAATTGTCATTGTGAGTGCACATCTGATAGTGGGTTCACCATAACAATTGAAAATATTAAGCATATGTGAATAATATGCATGAAGATGATATAGGAAGTAATATGTGACTTATTGAAGAAGTGCTAATCATAGTTCCTATAGTTCAAATTTCGAGATGAGTTAGAGTAAGACGTAAGAGTACTTGTAGTGATCGATTGGGAAGGAATTGAGATTGTCAATGATGTTACCATATGTGATGAATTTGAGGAAAAAGAAGAAGGAAATGATTATAGCGTAATCCCTATGATCGAGAACTAGCATAAAAGGAGAAGAGTTACCTAGAATGGAATGGGATTAAAGTATCCTTAGTATAAGCTACTAATTGGTGAATCGACACAAATACATCTCTAGATAAGATGTAAT
>JANZLX010000001.1:11870181-11885028 GCA_025531955.1 Erythroxylum orinocense
TGCATTAACATGGATATGATTAGGCATTCTTTGTTTTTCATAAGCTACATTAGCCAAATGACCTACCCTATTGACATAATTTTTTCCTTGATAAACCCCTTTGAGCTTTATACCTTTCTTTTTGTATAAACCACATTTTAAGCTTTTTAACCTAACCAAATGTCCTACCCAAGTCATAGAGCTAGTGGAACATTTATAATTGTTAAGTATGTGGATATACAAAATTCTAAGTGTGGGGGTTTACATATGTGAGGAATTGGTTATAATTTTGGGAAGTTATTTCATGTCTTATGATTGAAATTCTCATGTTGATGTAGTTTATTTTAATTTTCACAAAAAAAAAAAGAAAAAATGGAAAAGAAAAGAAAATGAAAAAAAAGAAAAAAAGAAAATGAAAAAAGAAAAGAAAAGAAAAAAGGAAAAAAAAAGAGAAAGAAAAAAGAAAGAAAATTATTTAAAAAAATTATCAAGGAGGAATTGCATATGTGTTGAAAAGTTGTTTATGATTTATGCATCCTCCTAGAGTTGTAATGGATGAGTTATTTGAGTATGCTGAAAATGAGATAGAGGTTTGCTTGAAAGATTCACTCTTGTGATTTGATTGGGATAATTGTATGAGTAATTCTTTCGGATTGACATATATTTTATGTGGTTTATGTGTGAGAGCTGAATGGGGTTGTGAAATGTAATTGTTGCATTTGTCATAGCTGAAGGTACCTAGTTTTTTATGAGTGTTGCGTTGTTTCACTCGCTTCGATGACTTTCATGCTACTTAACCCAAATATATCTCACCTTACCTTTGCCCACATTACAACCCTAAAAAGTCTTTTGATTCATGATTTTGCATGTGAACATTAGTGGTGGAGAAATGAAATAATATGCAAAGTTATGGATTGTCATGATTATGAATAGTGTTTAGTGTACCTGTAGATATATTTTAGTTAAACACATTGTCCAGTCTACCATTAGATTGCTCAGTTTTTGAATATATTGAATGTTGATTGATCATGAGCAAAAGCTTGAAATGTTGATTTCTTGCTAGGATTTTAGAAAGTCATTCATCTTTGTTTATGATTATATAGTCTTGAAAAAATATAGGAATTGAGTCAATGTATTGGGTCATGATCTTAATTTTAAGGTTTTGCCCGAGGACGGTCAAAAGCTAAATATGGGGGAAATTGATATGTGTTTAATTGTTGATATATTTAATCATTTACACTTAGTAATTATTGACATAAAATACTTAAGATACTCACTTTAATTCATATATTATTTTAGGTATAATTCGGAAATAAAGAAATTAAAGTGAGTCGAAAGCATGAAATTTGGATCATTTTCTGAAGATTAATATCTACTTGCTTTTATGGAGGAAGAAGAAAAAATAATAATAACAAAATGCAAGAAAATTGGAAAATAAAGAAGCAACGCACAAGAGGAAAATAAAGAGAGCAAATTAAATTGTTAGTGGGAGGAGTTGCAATTTAATTGAAAAATCAACATGCAACAGAGGCAACACGTAAGGAGAGTGTCGTTTTGAACACATTCAGCGTGAATTAATTTAGCTACAGGGGGACAAAATCACGCAGGAGGTGTAAGACACAGCAAAATCGCAGCGTTAATTAAGTCAATCAAGAAGAAGCCACGCTGGATACAAAACAAATGAGGGATTCAAGGAATACAGGGCGACAACAATTAAATGAGCTGAAGAGGGCTAGAGCACGCTATAATGCCGCCACAAGGGTCACGCAACTCCTAATCTTATTTTAACTTATTTGGGTTTTGTGTGTGGATAATCGAATTTTCGTTATTATTCGGTCATTTGTGTATGAACCTATTGGGTATTGCGAATTGATGATTTTAATGCGTTCATTGAATTATTAATTTCGAACTAATTGCTAGAATTTCGATATAATCCGTAATTGTTATGTTGAAATTCGCGTGTAGCGACTAATGATTCATAATCATTAGGGATAACATGACCTAGATTAAATGACGCATCGTATGTGGTTGTTGCCTTGATTAATCGGTTTTCTTAATTCGTAATGCTACTGCCTAATTAAATCTAGAGATCGTATACTAGGTTTTTAGGTGGTTAGGTTTAATTAATGATCGTATCTTAATTAAACAAAACCTAAGGGAAAACTCGGGTTAATTTTTAACCCACGATTAATAATTTTTAAGAGAGGTTAAAGAACAACAATTTAATAAAATATGCTTAATTAGCGTCTAGGCTGAGATTGAACCGAAGAATCAGGTCTCTACTGAATTCTCCATTTTTATTATTTTTGCACGTTTTCTTTAATTTGTTTTTATTAGTTAATTTTACTTTTTTTTCCTTTCAAAAATTCAAAACCTCCCCTTTTAAGTGTAAACACTGATTAATTTTATTTCATAAACTTTACACGCACTCTTTATGAGATCGACTTGAACTTATCACTGCTATAATAATAGTCTAGTTAATTAATTTTTACGACGCGTGGGTGAATGAGCCTACCTCCACAGCTCAATTCCCACCATCCCATGTCTATTAAAGTGGCGTTCAGGCAAGTAATCAAGGTCGTTTATCTCCCATTCGCGAACACCATATCCGTAAGACAAATAGTACAATAACAGGCAACATCGGCTCTATCCTCTGGATGTAAAAAATATGCCAGAGCTAGTCTTCTGCGCTTCCTTAACCAACCGCTACTATCCTCTCTCTTCTCCACCGTCACCCTCAATCGTCTCAGCCAAACCCGATCTCTCTGGTTGGTCTTTTACCTTCTCTGTGATCTCTCTTTGGCTTCGATATGTTCTGATGATTTGACTCCTATAACCTTGACTTCTTTGAGCTATGCTTGGTTTGGGGTATGCTTTTTTGTTTTGGTTTCTCAAAGATACAAAGGAATGAGGAACTGGGTTTGCGTGAAAACTGAGTTTCTAGTGTTCGTTGTTCTTTGTTTAAAAACGTTCATCTGTATGGTCATGGATATCAAATATACAATGTGGTTTGTGAAATTGTGCAACGGTGATTTCTTTTGCTAGATTTACACGAAACGGTGAACTAGTTTCAGTGTCGGCTGGATATAGAGATGTCTGCAAGTGGAGCTCGAACGAATTACCCTTAAAAATTAACGATCTCCATAACTCAGAAAACTTCAAGCTTTATGCTAGTTCTTATCGTGTGAAATTCTCTTTCACAAGTTTGCTTGTGTGCGTGGGCTAAATGTTTGTGGGTAAATAGCTGACTAATGGATGTGGTGGGTAACGTTAAATGAACATTTGATTCTTCTCTTTGCATGATTTCTGAATGAAAATTTTCTGTTATGAAAATGGACTCTGAAATGAAAATTTGTTTCTTTTCAGATTTCCCTTTGTTTAAGGTGAAAAAGTTTTCACCAAGCTATGGAGGTTATCTTAAGTTAATTGACAGAAGTGTGCATCTAAAATCTATGTCCAGAAAGTGTTCGGATACCATTAAAATACTGCCTCTTTTCAAACAGTTGTCAACTCATCAGGTATGATGGTGAGTTCTCCAGTTTTACATGTACTCTTGTTTTTATTTTTCTGCACGATTTGGATATGGTAATTCTTAATTGCAATTTAGCATGCTCTCAATGAGCAAAATGTTTGTCCTTTTTTAGTATGGAGAATCATGGAGGTCGATGCCTCTTTTGTGAATGTTTTCAATCAAATTATTGCATCTAAATCTAGTAAACCTTCTGTTTTGATAGTTCAACAACCAATTTGTCCTGAGATTGAAAGCTGTTAATTACTGTTTGGGTTTTGATATCAACGTAATGATTGCCTTCAAGCTATTATTAACTTGGTCTATGGGTTAATGTGAGTTCCCCGTTTAATCGCTATAGTTAATGTAACAGATTCAGCTGATTGAATTGGACAGAATTCAGGATTACATACGTGTTCCATGATACGTTTTCTTTTTCATCATTACCATGATTAACAGAATAAGAGTTCAGGATTAGATATGCAGTTCATTATAACCTTTTTTTATCATTACCATGGTTAATATAACAGATTCAGTTGATTGAATTAGACAGAATAAGGGTTCAGGATTACTTATGTACTTTATGATACTCTTTTGATGCATTACTATGTTTTCATTTGATAGACCTGGGTCTTCTGTTTCATCACGACATATTTCATCAATCTCACATGTTCCAATCTGGTTGAGTGATTATAGCCTTTGCAGGGAAAAGTACATCAAAATGTATCTGCAACGGCATTTCTAGTTAGCAATGCCTTGATGTGGACAATGCCATTGCAAGCTTTGGCAGAAACATGCGAGGCTGACGACTCTTTCTTCAACATGCCTTTACTGCTATTTGTGGCTCTCATTGGGGCCACTGTTGGAGGTATTGATACTATACACACTGAGCTCCTGCTTTCTGCCTAAGTTAAAGAAATATGTTAAAAAGGCTTAATAACTCCAACATCCAAAAGAGATGAAAGATAAGATCAGTTTATATAGAAGAAATATCCAAAACGTAATGGCTTTAAGGTTTTAGATTAAAATATGAACCTCCTTGTATATAAATCACTTCCTTTCTAAATAAGAAAATTATGAAATTTAACATAATAACAGAGCAAGTTATAGGAGCCTAATATATAAAAAAAGAAATGCTTATCAAATAAGAAAGTTCAATTATTTATAGTTGAATGACCTTAAAGTTTTAGGTTGAGATATATGCCTTCTTGTATATAGACGACTTCTCCTTCTAAATAAGAAAATTATCAAAGTTAACATAACTCTCTCTCAATTAATTTCTTTCTATCAATGTATAGTTGGAAAATTACCAAATGTTAGTTTCAAGATGCAAAGGTTTTGACTGTCTTTTCTTGCCCGTTTGGAATAGATGTATGGAATGTTAGAGGTCTATTTGTTAAGCTGTGTGAGATTTTATTTTTATTTTTGCTAAAGATCCAAACTGGTATCACAGGACTGCTTGCAAGGCAGAGAAGAGGAGAGTTGCAGAGGCTAAATGAGCAACTGCGTCAGATAAATGCAGCTCTAAGAAGACAAGCTAAGATTGAGTCTTATGCTCCCACTTTGAGTTATGCTCCAGTAGGCAGTAGAATACAAGAAAATGAAGTAATTGTTGATCCTAGGAAGGAAGATTTGATTTTAAAGTTAAAGGCTGGAAAGAACTTTTTGAGGAATCAAGATCCAGAGAAGGCTTTTTTGGAGTTCAAGGCAGCTCTTGAGCTTGCTCAGACTTTGGAGGACCCAATAGAGGAGAAGAAAGCAGCAAGAGGCTTAGGTTTATTTTATTCATCCACCATTGACTCAGTGTTAACATTTATTTTATCAAATACTTGTGTTCAACTCAATGTCCTTATATTTGAAAGTGCTTTATCTAGGAGCCTCACTGCAAAGGCAGGGTAAATACCGTGATGCTATTAAATATCATTCAATGGTTCTTGCAATATCCAAGCGAGAAGGAGAGGAGTCTGGTAACACAGAGGCCTATGGAGCAATAGCCGACTGTTACACTGAGCTTGGAGATCTTGAAAGGGCTGGGAGATTCTATGATGAGTACATAGCAAGGCTGGAAAAGGACTAACTCCATTTTTCAAGTAGACAGCTACAAGAATTAACAGATGAACTGCAGCAGTTAATCTCCCCTCTCCAGACTCCATTCAACTAAGTATCCATTAACACAGGATTTTAATCTTGATCCTTCAGCAGTTCTTGCGATATGTAGCCTATTATGCCTGTCTTCCTTTTTTTGGCATGATTTTCAGTGTCTATGTCTTACATTTTCTAAATTGTATGGAAATAGTGTTTGTGTGTCCACTGCTTCAATTGTATGGAATGTTGCAAGCAATTTCTATGTACACAGCCCCATGTCACCTTGGTTCCTCGGTTCGTTGTGCTGGTAAGTCCCTTCCAAGCAAAGCTTTTTATCTGTTTTTTTTTTTAGGGAGAAACATATTTTCAACTTTTCAAGTGATGTAATTTCTTAATTAAAAAGGTGCTTTTAAACTTAAAGGTTTATAAAAAATAATTAGAGGGTTTGAACTGATTCTTTTCAAAAAATTAAATACTTTGTTCTAGTACTAAAGTATATGGCTCTAATATTTAGAGGTGTTTAAAATAATTTCAAACATTTTATGGCTATCAAATTTTCATCTTTAAATAGATGGAACTTAATTATGTGGTGGATCTCATTACTACGTACTAGACACCCAACATAGATCCCTAATTTTCCAAATTAGCTTATTTTGTGGTCCCCTTTTGTCTTCTTCAGTTTTGTTCTATGTTTCATCTTATAATAAATTGTGAGAAATCTCTTTAGATAACCAAACTCAAATGAAGAGACAGGAGATTGTTGAAAGGTAAAGTATAGGAAAGGATATTTAGAATGTGCATTTTCGTATAAAAGAATCTTGTTTGGTCAAAGCTTTATATAGTAATATTTTAAGAGCTAACTTTGTAGGTTGAAAAAACTCTTTTAGTAGGTGACAAGCTGATAAAGTCGAGTACTAGCATAGATCGAGTTAAACTTAGTAACATCCACAAGCTTTGGACATAAATTACAAGACATTTCAACTATTAAAACTCTAATCTTTGGAGTAAGATAATCCTTAATCTCAACCCTATGAATGGCATAAGTATGCAAATACTTAAACATCTGAATTTTACTCTTAAAAGTATTAAAAGATTGAACTCTAAAAGTATTAAAAGATTGAATCTTTATGTGCTTCTCAAATTTCCTAATCCAAATCACCTTTGACTTGCAAAATTTTTGCACCTCCTTGAATGCCTTATCACCCTATGAATCAATAATCAATATAATCATCATGTTTGCACATATTTAAAGGGCTCAAAGTGAATTGAGTAATGCCACCGCCTTAAACAAATAGAATAACACAATCTTCATGAATATTTAAAAGAGCCCTAAGATTAGGCTGAACCTTTCGAACAATTAAAAGAAACTCTTTTCCTTTGTGAATCATTTTCATAACACTCATGTTTGATTTGTACCAATCATAGAGCTCTCTTTAAACTTTTTAATAATGTAGGCAAGTAAAGTAAAGGGACTCGCCACAAAGTCAAAACTCAATTTAGTATTTAAAGTTTGAGGTTGGATTATTGTTCTAAAGTTATTGATATAGAGGTGTATGTGATGGAAAGGTATTAATCTTTACAATGAAATGATAGATGAAAACAATGTTGACAATGGAGTTGGGTTTAGAAAGGTTACTACGATTAGTTAATTTTTAATCACATTGTAGGTTGGAAAACCTCTTTTAGTAGGTGACAAGCTGACAAAGTCGAGAACTAACATAGATCAAATGAAACTTAGTAACATCCGCAAGCTTTGGACATAAGTTACAAGACATAGTAACATTCGCAAGCTTTGGACATAAGTTACAAGACATATCAACTATTAAAACTCTAATCTTTAGAGCAAGGTAATCCTTAAACTCAACACCATGGATGGCATAAATATGCAGATACTTAACATTTAAATCTACTCTAAACTATGAAAAGATTGAATCTTTACGTACTCAAATTACCTAATCTAATCACCTTTGACGTGCAAAATTTTTGCACCTCCTTTATTGCCTTATCACCCTATAAACTAGTAATCAAATAATCAATATAATCGTCACATTTGCACATATTTAAAGGGGTCAAAGTGAACTGAGTAATGGCACCGCCTTAAACAAATAGAATAACTTAGTCTTCATCAATATTTAAAAGAGCCCTAAGATTAGGCTCAACCTTTTGAATAATTAAAAGAAACCCTTTTCCTTTGTGACAAATTTCCATAACTTTAATAACTGATTTGTACCAATCATAGAGCTCTCTTTGAACTTTTTAATAATATAGGCAAGTAAAGTAACGAGACTAGCCACAAAGTCAAAAACACAATTCAGTATTTAAAGTTTGAGCTTGGATTATCGTTCTAGATCTTATTGATATGGAAGTGCATATGATGGAACGGTATTAATCTTTGCAATGAAATTATAGATGAAAACAATGTTGATGATGGAGTTGGGTTTAGAGAGGTTACTAAGTCGAGAAGTACTAGCATAGATCAAGTGAAACTTAATAACATCCATAAGCTTTGAACATAAATTACAAGACATATCAACTATTAAAACTCTAATATTTAGAGTAGGGTAATCCTTGAACTCAACACTATGAATGGCATAAATATGCAGATACTTAATATTTGAAATCTGTTCTGAACTATGAAAAGATTGAACTTGTAAAATTTTTGCACCTTCTAGAATGCCTTATCACCCCATGAACCAGCAATCAAATAATCAATATAATCATCATGTTTGCACATATTTAAAGGATAAAAGTGAACTGAGTAATGACACCGTCTTAAACAAATAGAATATCATAAACTTAATGAATATTTGAAAGAGCCCTAAGATTACGCTTAACCTTTTAAACAATTAAAAGAAACTCTTTTCCTTTGTGCCTTATTTCCATGACACTCATGTTTGATTTGTACGAATCATAAAGCTCTTTTTGATCTTTTCAATAACGTAGGCATGTAAAGTAACAAGACTTGCCACAAAGTCAAACACACAATTCAGTATTTAAAGTTTGAGCTTGGATTATCGTTCTAAAGTTATTGATATAGAGTTGCATATGATGGAAAAAAAGCACTAATCCTTGCAATGCAATGTTAGACAAAAACTATGTCGACTATGGAGTTGGGATTAGAGATGTACCAGTTAATTTTTAATGTGATTAAAAATTATTATATAATATTTTAATAATTTTAATAACTAAAGCTCTTATAAATTTAAGATAATTTTTAATTAAAAATCCATGTCAACTTTTAGTAAGTTCATATTACCCAACTAGCATGCTACAATGGATGGATTAAAAGTCTACTTACATGTAACTAATAGAAACCTAATGGAATATAATTATGTTTTGAGATACAAATAGTAGTATTTTGTAAATGTTAAGGTGCAAAGTTTTAGTAGAGGTAACATTAGGTGTTAAGTTAGACTTTTTGTGAAATATTATGGGTGATTTTCACCTTTAGCCTTTGTACTTTTACTTTGGTTCTCATTGTTCTTCATTAGTATTATTTTTCTTCTGCTGACAAACACTTATAATTAATCATTCCTAATTTTATACATGATGAAATAAGTATTGTCAACCTCGTATTCTTTTATATGTATGATTTTGTAAAAATCCTATATTATATAATATATGATCTTAACAATTTTTTCGTTTTTTAACTAATATTTAGGTTATTATTTTGTATAATTTCTATCGAATCCCCATCATCAACTTGTACAATATTCAACTCCAATGCTTAGAGCATGGTTTGATACTATAGGTTAAATGCTCCATTAAAGATTTCATAAAGTGGTTACAATATAAGGAAGAAAATTTATTAATGTATCAATTAACTAGTGCCTATTGAATGCTATTTGTATATGAAATGAAGAAACTTATATTTTATATAAAATGGTTGAATTGATCTACTTGTAGGTTAGGAGATGAAAATTTTTTCAAATGGCATGGTGTAAAAAATTCTTAAAAGAACTATTGAAATTATTTATAAGTTGAGAAAATAAGTAGCTCTTTTGAAGAAGAAGGTTAAAACAAGTACATCTGAAATTGATTTCAAGTGTGAAATCAATATAACTAAATCATTATTTATATCATCAACATGAAGAAAGTAAAGAAAACTAAGGAGATTGGAGAGCAAACAAAGCATATTAAGGAGGAAATTAATATGTTGGCCAAATAAAAAAATTAAGTTTATATTATTGAATATTATTGCAGGAATCATTTTACTTTTGATGGCTATGAAAAAGGTATAAATTTTATCGAATTCCTATTTCAGTGGAATTTCAGTTAAAAAACATGTAACTAAATTTTTAGATTATGGTCACTTATATCGATATTGTTTAGTGTTATGAATGACAGATCAGTGATAGAAATACATATTTTTAATATTACCAAGTGGTAAAAGCAAACGATCTGTGTGTAATCAAGTAACTAACAATGTATAATATATTAAAAATAGATGATAGATCCAAGCAAATTCATTTTTTATAGGATCATATAATTAACATCAACAAAATATATATTGTTAAGGGAAAATTAAAATAATTTTTAATCTATATATTATTAGTTGTCAAAAGATAAGTGAAATAGATTTAGTTTAACCTCTAAAATTTTTTTCCATTATATGTAAGTCAGTAGCTTAATAATATGTGTAATCATATTTATTGTGATTGATTATGGTTCACATTGCACTATTAATGCATACTAGACTAGGAAACTTGAATTGTGACGACTGTCCACTTTTTACTAATAATACTCTTCTTTTCTTTACTTTACCTTATAAATATTTTTAAGTTATGCTTAATTTTTCTTTGAACCTGGTCAAAATCTCCATATTTCTTTAAGAGCCTATGAAGAGCCATCAAACTACCATCAATTAAGTAATTATTTTATTTTGTATATTTATTCCTAAAAGCATGAATAAATATCATAAAAAAGTTGCATTATTGTCTTATTGACTCAGTATAGTAGTATCTTCTCTACTTCTCTACTATTGACACCAATAACCTATATTAATCAAAAGATGCAACACTCCAATGGAAGATATTCAAAACACATATTTGAAGAATTTTTAAAGTAGAACAATATTGCATTTCACGTATTTATAAAGATGCCTCAGTTGTAGATTTTGAACATCAAGAATGGCCTCAATTGTGATTTCAAACAAAATATGTCAAATTAAAAGTCACTCACATTCTATTCATATACATAGTTAAAAATATTAGTAATTTTAAAATAAAAGTTTGACATTTGCAAATAGTTCATTAGAAATTCCTTGTAGGTTCACATTTTGATTTGTTCTCAACCTAATTTAACTTAAAATTAAAAAAAAAGTTAAAGCTCACGTTAATCAGGTTTTGGACTATGCTCTAGCTTGGGAGGGCCATTCGTACCTAATTGGAACTAGTTATGGCTAAAATAACATCATTTTATTAGGTTTTAATAAAATTACATTACAATTGAGCCTAAAATGATTAACCAAAATGATGTCACTTTGTTTGAAATTTGGTCAAGTTTCAAGCATATCGAGCTTATTGAGCTTCAGACCATTTATACGCTAAAATAAGGGTTAAGCCCAAGCCGAGCCAAGCTTATTGCTAACCCTAATTCTTAAGGTTTCTTTACTACTTTTTCTTAAGCTATTACCAAAATTATGTCATTTTCTATATCTTTACACTTAACCTCTTTCGTACAGCTTGTTTGGATTTTCCACTTTTTTGACTCATTTTTGCCTTTTCTTTTTCTTCTTCTAAGACATCTTGACATGAATCTCTTAGTTGGTAGATTTATTTTCTCATAATAAGTTGTTAGACAAAAAAAATAACATCTCTTACAAATTGCAATACATACTCATACACACTAAGAAATTGGGCCTTCCCGTAGCAATCATTTATAAATGCCTTGACCTTCTATTTAAATTTATGATTAACAGATTTGACATACTTATATAAGTAGTAATATAAATCTCCAATGCATTGCATCTTTTTGGTTCTTTTCTAATTTAATCATAACTATTGAAGCCAAGTCTTCCTTTCATCAATGTGTATACAATCTCTTATTCACATACCTCTTTATTACCATAGTTTTTATTGTTTCAAGCATCCTAATTATTGATCTATCTTTGGTAAGTAAGGTCTACCTATTAAATTTATTCATATTATTACCAACTATTAGGAATTTGGACGCAAATGATTAATAATATCTTGCTTACCTTTTCATCTAAATTCAAGCAAGTATGTGGCATACCTAAGTTTAATTTTATATAGCCTCTTAAGCTACTCATTGAAGTTTTTAACATTAGTAGACAATGTATAATTATATTACTACCTTCTCTAGTTCTTTCCACCCTAGTCTCTATATCAACTGTGATAAATATGTCTAGTAAACATATAATATGTGGCATTTAGTAATGTCTCCTTCACAACTCTTATTAATCTCTAAATAATCAAAACAAATTAATTTAGTCTAAAAATAATGATCATGAATTAAACGACAATATCAAGTATATGTTCTCTTTTACATATCAAATATTATTTTCAGTCCCTTTCTATCTTCTAATTATAAGTCAAACACAAAGAAATTCATGAATAAACTATACAAGTCAATATTGTCTACCTCGGCAATAACTCAGACCAATGGATATATCTCTCTATGATGATCACTCTCAAACGCACCAAGCAACTAGCCTTAAAACTCTTATCTTTAAAAAGCAAACATCCATCCTAAATATTGGTCTTAAATGTTTTTGTCCTCTTTTTATAACTTTAAAACAAATATATAAACTTTTAAAGTGTAACAAAGAAATTTGTTGATTTTTTGATAGTTGTAACTCCATTGCAAGTTCATAATTGCTCAATTTCAGTCCATTTGCATACCCAAGTAGCTTGGATTATTCATTCATAAGAATGCTACTCTCTCCTTTCTTAGTATCCTTTTTATTGCTCTATATATGTTAGAATTAACAAATATATTCAACTTCTTCCTATATTCTTCATGTATTTTATTTATAGATATATGAGATTTTTATAGAATTATGTTCCTATATCTCATCAAGAACTTGGAAGAAACCATTTTCGGTTTTTTGGTTGTAAAATAATTATAATCATGTTTATATGTCTTCATTTTGAAATACTTGTTATTCCTGTTATATCCAATATACAACTCTCATTGACATCCTTTAATATAGTCAATCTCATTCTTACTACTCTAACCATTTTTCTACCTCCTATTGAACCATGTTTACATTACATTAGCCACAAGATCTTTAAAATCTTTAGAACTTGCAAACTTCATACCTAACGTCCATTATGGTATTACACTAGTTGGTTGATGCCTAGTAGTTCACTATGCTTCTCTCTGCTTGAGTATTACTATCAATGAAATTTCCACTATTGATGGAATCAATTTCAACTGGTTAATATTTATATGCAATATGTATTTGAAATTTAGTTTGTCCATGATCAACATTTTCTTGTGTTTTAGCTTCTTCAAAAACTACACCATATGTGTCTTCATTAATGTTTCCACTATTGTCATTATTGAATAAAGAAGATCATCCAATTCTTTATTGTTCTTAACTGATTCCACCCTAACTCCATTATTTCCTTATTCACCGTGACTATCTCCTTCATCAAAATACTTTTATCATGTCTATCATTCTTTTCATTAATCTCCTCTCTTCTAATTATACACATATCAGTTGAAGGAAATGGTATGTCTAATTTATGTGACATAAATATCAACCATTTCAAGAATTTGATCACGTCGATTAGCTTAGTGCGATTATTATTTTATTTAACGAGTTTAAAAAACTCCTTAGCTTTAAAACTTGATACCTTATAATATGCCTTGTCAAATTAAAAGTACCTAAATCTTTCTCCGTCTTGCTAATTTTTCTACAACTCACCTAATAAAAGTTCATTTTGTCATAAATGTTTGATTCCTTATTCACATAACTCAACCCAAGTTCTAATTTGAACTTCTCACTAAAAAGCCTTATTCTTCTATATTGAACCACTATAAATATGCTTATAATCAATAGAACAATTAGATAATGTCTCATATAAATGTCAACGATTTATATTATCGATATTAAATATAATTGAAGTCTATACCATTAAATACATAAATTTTATTAAATTAAGATAAGTTGATGTATAAATGCTCTTATAATCATATATAATGGAAGAATATCACCGTTATCTTTTAGTAGCTTTAATTAGCCTTTTATATATATGAATATGAGCCCTTTTCAAAAAAGAAAATTGCTTGTATTAGATATGTCAATATTTAAGTTATACTTGACATCACTAGTCATTTAATAATTATTTTAATAATCACGTTTTAAAAAGTTGGTGTCATTTATCAGATTAGTGGAAATATATATTTGCAATATCTAATTAATTAACTATCACTTAGAATATATCATATTAATTGAAATAGAGATATGCATTATTTAATTAATCAACTTGCACTTTGAATAATTAGGCAGTGATTGGACTTTGGGTTTTCTTGTTATTTAATAAAGAGTGAGACTCATGAATCATCTTCTAAATTTGTTGTTTGTTTTGTTATGTTTATACATTGATTATTGATAATGAAAACTTCCAACACTTCAATTAGTCTATACAATTGACATTCTCTATATCTTCTCAGATAAAAATTCAAGGAAAATTGCCCTAATATTCAATAACATTTGATAATGCATTTTGAAATCTAATAAAAGATAATGTTAGATTGTAAATAAAAAAGTTTAGTTGAGAAAATTTTTTTTAAAGAGAATTATCTTTTATTAATTTTGTTACATTATTAATAATGAAGTAAAATGAATACATAGTTACTTATAAAATGTTGATAAGAGAAATGCAGCAAAACTATGAGTAATGTTTTATATTGAATAATAAATTTGAATAACAACAAATAATGTCACATGTAGTTAAATAAAAAATAGGAAAAACAAGATCAAGATCAAATGCAATAGGTTTATAGAAAGGAAAAAGAACTACACACGTCTACAACCAATGATAAGAATAGGAACCAAACACCTCTAACACCAAAAATGTAATGGAATTATCTCTTTAAGAAGGATATGTTAAAATACTTTCAATGAAGAAAGTGAAAAGAAAAATTTATCAATAGAGCATACTTTGTAATTAAACTAGTGTACCATAGATTATGTAAGTGTAAGTCGTGTACAAGTCGACTTGTTCGTTGGATAAGTCGACTTACACGCATTCAGCACCGATAAGTCGACTTGTACATTGGATAAGTCGACTTATGCAAAGGAC
>JANZLX010000001.1:11885128-11895860 GCA_025531955.1 Erythroxylum orinocense
CGGGAAGGTCCCGGTAACAAAAATTTTTGTTTTCCGCACCTGGTACATGTGATGTACCTCCCGGGATTTTCCTACAGATTAATCAGAGAAATAGGTGGCGATGAGGAGCATGAAAGAAGAGAGAAGAGTAGGGTCATAATAAAGGAGAATTAAGGATTCCTAATTCCTCAAATTTGGCTGTTTAATAAATAGAGGTGAGACCCAAAATTTCTTGTTATGTTCCAAATCAATACTAATAAATTGCATTAAAATTAAATATATAATCCATTTCTTATTGAAAATCTTCCAACTATTCATTCTTTAATCTTTCAATTTTATTAATTATCTTTTGTCAAAATTTCTTGCAACACATTACACCTTGATTGTATATATATGCCATCTCATATCGTATATGTAGTTACATACAATTTGTGTTTTAGAAAATCTTACATAAATTAATTAATTAAATTAAATTAAAATTTTAATAACTAAAATATACATAATAACATTTTTAACTAAAAATTAAAAGGATGATTGTCCTTACATTTTGTTATATTATCATTTTGGTCTTCAAATTCCTTTACAAATTAAATGAAAGGAAACTAGAATAAAACAAATTCAAGGAATTAATCACCACATGGGAACTTATATTTATAATTATATTTGTCATCAATGTTATGAGTACCATAAAGGCACTAGTAAAAGATTTGGTTTTGGTATGGTAGGGTATCAGTACAAATCGATATCGAATATCATTTCAAATAATTTTTAAAAATTATAAAATAGTTCCTAAATTTGTTAAAATTATAAAATAGTCTCTCAATATATTGTACCATATAATTTTTAATTTTATGTCAACCATATCTCCAAAAATCATAGTAATATAAATTTGAAATAACAATTATCTATTTATTTATACTAATATTTAATATTACTTTTCATATATAAACAATAACTACAATTAATATATAAAAAAAGACTATTTATTCATCATACAGATATAACCTAAGAATAATGCAAATTATTTAAAATGTTACAATTTACATCATATAATAAAGAATAATTACATCAAAAAATCATGTAGTAAAATAATAAAAGTCCACTGCCAAAGAGCACAATTAAATAGAAATGAGACCTGAAACAAAAATACTTATAGATAAAAGTTCTATATTTATATTACACATATAGAATTTAACATATAGATCAGATAGAAGTGATATCTATAAATAATAAATAATAAAAAACTTGAAACTTAATTCAATAGAATATCCACTCAAATTGCGTTAACCATAATTTTCATTTAATACAAAATATTCATCATTGAGAGGATTTACTTTATCACTATAATTTAAATTTATTGCACCAAATGACATGTATTTACTTTCTCATCCAATATTTTCTTTTAAGTCACTCTCATATATCAAACTTGGTTCCCTAGAAAACCAAATATGTTAAAAGATCGATATGGTCAAGTCGAATTGGATTTATAGAACTACTTGTTCTATGAAGAGTCCTAGTAAATAAAAAAATTAAATTATTAATTACTTTCAACTTAATATTGATAATAACATAAATTTATTAAAGCTTTAAATTTTATTTTAAAAAAAGACCAAATCCTTCAATCTTTTGTGTTCAAATCTATTCCTTTTCTTGAAATGGATGAATTTAAATGTGTTTTAATTCCTTTCATACCATATTATACTCACAAATTGAATCAGAATTTAAACTACAAACTTTTGTAATTCTAAAACCCCACTTCAGAATTGACCCCAACAAACAACTATAAGATATAAAAGTACCCTTATAAACAAAATAAAGTGATAATTAAAAAGTAATAAAGAAGAAATATATATTTAAATTAAGTTTGTCACTTTGGAAAATTGTAATGGGCATCCCAAAATCACTAATCGCAGTGTTGTATAACTCTATTTGTAAGCTAAAGTCTTATGTGCAACAATCATCGTGATAGTTAATAGTATTCCCCTTAATTTTAACTTTCTTTGTAAAACTTGGTTTAAAATGGATACTATGATTAAAAGATATCCCAGCTGAAAACAATAAAGTAAAGTTTCATTTCCGATCTTTTATTGATGATTACAAGATAAGGTGTATAAATAGAGTGCCCATTTTTATATTGGTTTGATTGCTTCCTTCGCTCTCTCTATAACATCACAAAAAATAACTTATTATTACCTTTTTCATCACTATCAGTCAAACAAAGTAATCTTACTAGAGGTTCACAAATCCAGATGACAAATTGATATTGCGGCCAAATTTTATGACTTTCAAGTATAATTTTAGAAACCTTCATTTCAACATTAGACCTGAAATATTGAGATGCAATCTACTCATCACTTGTAAATATTTATCTCAAATACTTCTTTATTGAAACAAAGCACTAAAGTGATAAGAAATTAGTTCAAATATTATAATAGCTGGATGATACAAATTCTTACCATTGGTAAAGCCCTTTCTCATCAAATTTAGGACTCATACATGATTATAGGTGAACTTGATCATTTTTCTTACTTTTTACATAGTTACATCAATAATAAGAAGTATGTAGGATCTCCTATATTTTTCAACATCAAGTCAATACAATGTGCAACACATATCCAATAAAAAGAATTATTCATATTTTTCAATCTTTTTCCAACTGCTTTATAAGCATAATTATTGTCAATGATTAATTGTACAATGTTTTCAAACTCAACTTCATTCACAACTTTATCAAATATTTAAAATAAAATATTAGCATTTTTAACGTCAAATGCATGAATAGACTTCAAAAACGTGTTCTCCTTAGCAGAATAAACCAAAAAATTGACAATATGCTCATATTTTCTAATTGTCCAACTACCACATATGATTGAATACACATAAGTTGTCAAAGTCATTCTTTTTTTATCAAAATAACTTGTTATTTTACAAATAAAGTTGCTCAGTAGATGAGCTACTTCTTTAGATTGCAAGACACTAAAAATTGAAGGCTAAATTCTAAGAGTTGTTCATGGTGCCAAAAAGTTAGACACTGTCTTCTTCTATTCCTCACATCAAGGGTAACAATTCCTTCGTATTGGCTAGGAATACACTTTCAATATTATCTTAACCACTACAAAAAGAACTTTCACTATCAATCTCGTAGCTCAATATTTTCTTTATGTATTTCTTATGTTGATGCTTTGCATGTAAAATTTTCATTTCTTATTTCACGTCATAACTAACTTTCTTACAAGGTTCAATATCAATTTTAATCCTAGCTAATGCTTCTTTAATTTGGTGATTCTCCTACCTTTCAAAAGCTTTTTACAATACAAACAAATGGTATAGTTCTTCATTCCAAGAACCAACAAACCCGAGTTCAAGCTAAATTATTGAATCTTCTTAAAGAGACTGAATTATCAAGAGCACATGTAAACTAAATAAAAATATATATATCAAAATTAAATTGATATCCTTATATAAAATTGAATTGCAATGTGCCCAATGCATGTACATTTACTACTCGTAAATATGAAATGATCATTAAATTGGAATTGAATATGTAAAAGTTCATGCAAAACATACGAACTCTAAACTCTTTTTTATCAAGTTATCATTTTTATATAAGTTTATATAAAAACTTAAAAAAAAAGTAACTCTAATCCATTTAGATCATTTACACAAACAAGTAATAGTTGATTAAATCTTATAGTTAACTTTTCCACAAATAAATGAAGACATGATTATGGCATATTACCTCTTAATTAGTGATAGCCCCAAATTGACGACAAAGAAGAATTTAAAATTTTTCTATGAACTTAGAGATGGAACTCCTAATAAGCCATAAACTATATATTATATAATTAATCAGATGATTTCGTAAATTTAACTAACAAGATTATTGAAATAGAATTAAAGAGTATTGTTAAACATTCCTTGGACATAATCTTTTTTTTTTTGAAAAAGCAATTTTTCAATTTAATAAAAAAAATTCATAATTCATGTTAAAGTCTCATATATCAGTAGAAGCAATTTCCCATGTTAATTGTTAACAAAAAATGCAACCATTCTCAAACAATAAGCAACCCAAATCAGCATAAGCAAATTTTCATGTTAATAGAAGGCAACATGTATCTAATTCTCAGATAACAAATAACTCATATCGGTAGAGACTGGAGAAAGCAATGAAAAAGTAATGTAACTGGGTGGGTAGCTAGTTTTTTTTTTCCCCCTCAATTTCGTCCTCCAATTTTGTGAAATTACATTTGTTACTCGGTATTTACTGAAATTTCGTGTGACCGGTATTCATTACCGGTATCAGTACTAACATTTGGAATCCCATTTTTCGGCTGATACTGCCAGTACAAACGGTATTCCTTGCACTGCTTTGCATACAACAGAGAAACACGGTACTACTAAAAAAATTCTTCCGGCATGCTAACAACTACCAATACTTTCTACTAACCTTGAAGGGAAAATCATAATATATAATATATAATGGGTAGGTAATTAGGTATACATACATCCATCCATACATTTTGATGACAAGCAAAGCATATGTGAGCGACAAGGAGCATCTATGTCCTATCCTCCCTAGATAGTGTACAGAAAAACTTTTTCCCTAGTTAGATCTCAAATGAAACGCCAATGCCAATCAAAAAGGAATAAGAGGTTTTGGTGATAACTAATAGTACATTAATTGCTGGGCAGCCGCAACATTTTGGAATCCACCATCGTATATCGCCTGGCTAGTTCCAGCAGTAGCACCCATTCCCATTGCTGTTTGTCTAAGAGGATGTTGCCCCTGGAGGTCCTGGTGATGCATCTTGCTCATCGCTAGATGCCGCTCATAGGCCAAGATTTCACTGGCTGAGATGCTACCTTGCAAAGGGGCAGCTGCTGGTGGAGGAAGTGGGTTTGAACTTGTCCCCAGAGGTGTTGGCTTGCTACCCCAAGAGCACTACACGCACAATAGGAGAGATACTTAAAAGTCAAATGTTTCATTTGGTAATACTAATATGACTCACATAAGCATTGCACATTGGTAATCCATTGGAATAGCTCCTACCTTTATCTGCTTTCCGAATAGAAGTGACTGGGCATTCCCCATCTGAATAGCAAGAGCTGCCTCCGCATGAGTATTGTATCTTACAAAACCAAATCCTTTATCTCGCTGCACGCGGACCTCCTCAATCACCCCAGCACCTAGTACATGGAAATGTCGATGAAGATCCACCTGAGTTACCTGGCATAGTGAAACATAAGTTGGTCTACAGTTTCATGCAAATTGAGAGGTTCCAGGTCATCTCATGTTCCAAGACAAAGTAAATGATTAATATACCAGAGCTGAAGGATAAAAATAATTTCCATACCTCTGGAGTAAGATTGCCCACGTAAACAGTAGTATACTGAGGATTGTTTTCAGGAGCCTCATTGTTTGATGTCTCTTTGCCATCTTCTGCACAGGCAACATAGAAAATGTAAGTTTATTTGCTCCAAGATAAGTCTCCTAAATCAGGAATGTTGAGATAATACAACTTCATTTGCCAACGAGTAAGAAAAATTGAAAGCAAATTAAGCTCTGCAGAAGAAAGACATGATGCTTTCAGCTGTTGAGCTAACATATACCCCCAATTTTGAAAAACATAATAGGATCAACTGTAGAGGTTAGTATTATGGGTTTAGATCCTATGCAACTTACCTAAGCCACCATTTGTCAGTTCCACAACACTTTTGGCATCTGAGTTTTGCTTCTCCTCATTAGAACCAGCACCTTTTGTGGCCCAATTACAACGAATTTGTCTGCTTCCAAGCCATTTCCCTATGACAAATCAAACAAATTCACATCATGGTCGCGTATTTACAGCTTTGAGTATAGTATGATACTAAAACTGTAACTATTGTACTTCAAATGATCAATCTTGTGGCACAAAAATCCTACGCCTGATGCAAACTACTATAATATTATTTTTCCAGTTTTTCAGTCTCTCCAATTATCCATTGGAAGAGGAGGAGTGTTCAGAATATCACGCATTCTCACATCCCTACCCAAATAATGCTATAACCTGGACAGTCATAAATCAATGATTTGAACCTCTCTAGATAATAAGGAAACAAAATTACCTCATTATACATACCTGTTAAGTCATTTATTGCACTCTGGGCATCCTGAACATAGAATTTACATCTCAAAATGATGATACCACAACAAATAATAAAAATGCAGAACACAAACTGAAAAAGAAATGTACCTGCTGATTTCGGAAGGAAACAAAACCAAACCCTCTGGAGCGCCCAGTCTTCTGATCCCACATGACCCTTGCATCACTGAAACCATTACTCAGTAAAATTAACCCAAGATTCTAATACCAAAATTTCATGATTTTACATACGGAAAACAGAAAGTTCTTGTTAAGGCACACTTAGAAATGAGAGGAGAAACTCACGAACAACTGGGATACACTGAAAAGCACGCAAATAGCATTGCATCTGTAACCTCAGGGCTAAGATCCCCAACAAAAATGTTGTAATGAGCTGCATGACACAATCATCACTTTAAGAGGAATTCCAGAGATTAAACAATGATTTTTAACGTACAATTTAAAATAAAACAGGAACAAACCAGATGTATCTTCTCTCTGACCACTGGTATATGCCCAATTAACTTTGATAGGCTGCCCAAATCTACAAACCATAGCACCAAAAGATAAAGAGTAAAGATCAATGAAGTAGATAGAGGAGACAGAATTGAAGGCAATATTCCAATGCAAGCTACATACAGATGCCGTCCGTTAAGAGATAATATCGCAAGAGCAGCTGATCTGCGATCAAAGTAGTGAACAAATCCATACGATGACTGCATAAACAAAAACAAAATAGAAGTAAAAAATAATAAATCAACATACAAACATTTCAGAGCTTCAAAAGGAATAAACATATGAACAGCATAACCAAAGACGAGACATTATCACAAATAAGTCTCTCACTCTTACGGAAAATCAGTTTTTGGAAGTTAAGGTTTTCATTCCTTTATAATTTATTGAATGGTCTTTGTTTTGTCCTTGTAACAGAGAATGCACATACAGATCTCGGATCAATGAAAGCATGCATTCCTCTAAAAGATGTTAGGCATTATTTACATAGTTTACCTTTTCCTTCCTGATTAGCTTACACCCTTCAACAGGACCAGTACTCGCAAAAACCTCTTGGAGAAGCAGTTCAGTTACTTGTATATGGATGTTCCCCACATACCTGCATTTTGTTCAGAATAAAGGAACTAGAAATTTAAGAAAAGAAAGAGAAAAAAAAAGAAAATAATGAACATATAAGTAACCTCCTCGTGAACCATCAGAACCAAGTAATATCAGAAAAGTAATCATCCTAGTATGATTTCAGCCAATGCAAAAATGGTTCCTATGATCAGAAGTCAAAGCAATTTCAGTAAGAAGTGAACCTTTTATGAAAAAATAGAATAGTGCCAGTGGAATCAGCATAAGATTGTCTACAAAGCAGACACAGGCAAAATAAATAAAAAACATAAGGAAAAAGTCTTAGACAAAGACTCACACACTGCGGCAAGTACTTGGATCAAAACCAGGAGGCAGATTTCCACTGGGAATTGGCTCAATCTGCAAAATCAAAGTGTAAAAAGAAAAGAAAGAAAGTGACATAGAAACACCTTATTTCAAGTACCTTATCTGAAGTACTACAACAGGAAATACTTTGTTTTCAGAAGATAATCAGAACCACAATAAGGAAGTTGAAACAACATACAAACTAGTACCAAGATTTTGACACAAAATTAGGTAAATGTTAACAATCATGACCTTCCTAAGAAGATAATGATTGTTATAGAATATATAAACACTGGACCATTAATCATACTCCAATTCTCGTTAGTTTATTGGTTACATCAAAATAATAATCACTGGAAGATATTTCCCACACCAGCATCTCCAGAGTCAACAAAATGAGGATCAGAAAATAGCTTTAAATAAGACAGACAATCTTGAATCTTATGATATGTGGTGGCGCATGAAGTGCTCCCACCTATTTTATCTTCCCAAAGAAGGACACACGAACATAAGAATATGACATTCCTTTTCATTTAATGAAAATAATAATAATAATAATGAATGACTATATGGATACAACACTCCAGGAAGTCCATACTAAAAGCTATGGGAATTTTTCACATGCACTTTTCGAACTTCTCTACATATAGAAATTATCATCCATGCATGTCAAATTGAAAACAAACACCAATAAAAGCAAAAGAAAGCTTATATTTTGTGAAACTTAAAATAGGCATCACCAAGTCCATTAAAGCAACAATTGAAACAGGGTAAGAATCCAGAAGCAAGCCAAGGCGTTCACTTTCTCAAGAAAGTGAACTCATTGCTACAATGCAAATAACTCCAAGCACGAGTATCAGGAATTTAAAACAAGTACAAAAAGAAACATAGAAACCAAACTACTTGTTCCCCAAAACCCGTTGAAACGCCAAGGTGTTCAATTAAAACTCAAAAATCTAACATTAAGTAGTGAGGAAGGAAACGGTAAAAGTTGTCCAAGCATAGTAGAGAAAGCTCGTCGAAAGCTAAATTTTCAAACCCTAAACCATCAACTCAAATCAAAACACAAACAAAAAAAAATCAATCGAAACCCCGATTTCAAATACGTAAATCGCAATCTCAAAACTCAAATCAACAACCTGAAAATCACAGTGGGAGAGATTACAAACCTGAGGGGCAGTTAGCACGCCAGGATGGTACACAGACTGTTGAAGAAGAAGAGCTTGTTGCATCAAGGCTTGCTGCTGCTGCTGTTTAAACCTTGGGTGTTGCATTTTCCTTTGTTTTCTCCTTTTCGGTTTTCCTAAACTCTGTTTGTTTCCCGAGAAAACGAAGGAAAGTTTCGGAGGAAGGAAAAAGGTCCAACGACAGAAGAAATTGGTGTCTCCAGCTTAAGTAGTTATACTAGTACAAAAATTTCGGACAAAGCGGGGTGACAAAGAAGTTAAGGCCTTGTTTGGTTGTTGGGTTGCTAATATAACGAGATAGAAAGTAACATACTTTTATCATTTAGTTAATAGTTTTATAATGAAATAGAATCAGTGTTTTGAAACCTGAATTGGTCATCAAATCGAAGGCCTTACCGGTTACCTATTTGACAGGTCGAACCGCTATGACGTCATAATTATGCAATAATTATATTTAATTATATATAATATTAAAAATACAAAAAAAAATTTATTAAGCTAGTGGTCGAACTGGACCGGTCCGACCAGTCAATTGACCGATTTTAACCGGTTCTCACTGGTTCAATTGAGAACCGATTTTTAGGGGTGAACCAGACCAGATAGCTGACCGGTCACCGGTCGAATCGGTTGGTTCGGTCCGGTTTTCAAAACCATGAATAAAACAGAATGAGATGAAAACAGAGGTTTTCATGTTACATTTCATTTCATTCTAAACAGTGAAAATAAGAAACTTCTGGAGAGTTGGAACGTAAACCAATAAATACATACTACCTAATACACCCTCGATAATTTTTCTTAATATCAATTATTTCTTCTAACTCTAACTTCCTTTTTTCATAATCATTTATGATGGTCCACAAAAATTGTATATAATTAATACTATTTTTATATTATTTCTCCTTAACCTAATAATATTATTTTTATATTATTAATAATAAATTATATATAATTAATAATAAAATAAAAATTTTAATAAACCTTTTATTATTAAAACATAGAAAATATATTTAAAAATTATTCCTTAATTGTTTGTATATATTTTTATTTATAATAATATAAATAAATTATTTTTAAATATAAATCACATATAATAGAATAAAATAACATTTTTATATAATTAACAATAAATTTTATATAATTAATAATAAAATAATAAAACTTTTATTAGAATTTTAATTATTTTAAAATAAATATATAAAAAATTATTTGTCACATCTTGAACCGTAATTTTTTAATTGAACATAATTTATGCTTTAAAATCATAGCGTTAAATCTCTTATAATAATCATTTTAATATCAAGGATATAATAGTCATTTTTTATACATTATATTTTGTTTCATTCACCTTTCAAATAATATTTTACTATATTATATTATAAATCTTTCTATCTCTTCTAAATAACTTTTACTATGTTACATTTTATTCCATTGTACGGATTCAATCCCATTAATTAAGATCCAACTACACAAGTCATTAAGTATATATACTAAAGACGAGTTGGGATGGACGACCACGCAATCCATCCCGCTCGTCCATTTAATCTGATGACTTATATCTGTTGATAGAAACAATCCATCCCTATCGTTCATTTAATCTAACGGCTTATATATGTTTATAGAATGTTGTGCCGCGCATTCCATCTCGTTCATCCATTTTATCTGGTCATTGAATGTTGTGCCTTTGTTAATAAATCCCGTTCGTCCATTTTTCTCTATTACTTTCCCTGGAGTTTCGCAATTACTCTGTCTCGAACAGTTCTAGAAAGTTTTCTCTCTCTTTCCTTACCTCTCTGCCCTTGGTTTCCTCTTCAAAGTTTTCATGCTTGGCGCTGGACGACTGGGATGGCCTGCGGTTTTGTACGGTAAGTTTTCCTTTTTGTTTTTGTTTCTCTGCAGCTGTGATAAGTTTTCCTTTCCTTTATTTTTTGTGGTTTTTGTTTCTCTGCAGGTGTTGCAGTTTCTCTCCGGCAGCTGTTTCTCTTTGTGTTGTCAAGTGGTGGGTTATTTCTC
>JANZLX010000001.1:11921192-11931360 GCA_025531955.1 Erythroxylum orinocense
TCTCCTAACCCTTAACATGCTAATTATTCCAAAATGAATATTCCAACAAAACCTCAAAATAATTTAAAATCATGCCTCAAAAATAAATAACAGGTTTGGGGTCCAACAGTAGCACTTCAATATCTCATTCATATATCACAATCATCAAACCTTCATTGTCCGGAATCAAAACAATCAGATCACATTCATTCAATAATTCAAACATAATATAAAACAAGTAATTAATTGAGTGAGACCATCTAGGTTACTCACAGGTTGCTCCCGAAGCTAATGCCTGGAAATTCTAGCAATGTCTTGATGTTGACGTTCCAGTTGCTCCTCTATAACAAGCAATAATCACATATCACAATCTGCATAATTATAAGCATTTAATAATGCACATATATGTATAAGAAATATGTATAATGCATGTTCATGACAATCCTAAGTATCACTCTATTATTCTCGTCATGTAAACATTCATATATCAAAACTTATCTGAGTATAATTTGTATTTAGGCTTATAGCTCAATAAAACCATTAAAATCACAATTCATAACTCATTGAATCATTTCAGATTTTCCAAAAACTGACTTTTGGGTCTATTATTCTTGATCATTTAGACAATGTAAATGATGTAATTTGACAATACTCTCTTCTAGAAAAGTGTTCTTCTATCTCTTAAGTTCTTAATGACACCAAGATCGTTCAATTTGGTTTAGTAATCTAAAAGTTATACCCTAAACATTTTCAGACTGTTCTCATAACAGTACACTATACTCAATTTCCATCATGAATTTGAAAGTCCTAGAGACTGAATTAAAATTAGATTTCTTCAGATAATTTGTAGCCCTATGCCTCTAGTTTACTCCAAATCAAAAATCCTCATTTAGAAATCTAAAGATCAAGATATATCCGAAATACCAAAGCATATGCAGTGAAATCATACCAGTTATCATATTCCAGTACTCCTCAACATTTTCATCTTAAATCCAAATAACCCCACTAATTTAAGTCACGACTGTGCAACATAAACTCATGGCCATGCATCACAACATAATTGAGTCACGGGCATGCAACATAAACTCACGCCCGAGCACACCAACAAAAATAAATCACAGTCGTGAGACCTCAACGCACGACTATGCACACCTAATTAGTCTAGTCCCGCATTTTTCACTCAATCTCTCCTAAATGATTTCATATGGCTAAGATTTTTGGTAGAGACATAGATTAGTGTGTTACAAGTCTAATGGTTCGAGTCCCATGTCATTTGGAGGTCAGGAAAAGGAGATATAGCCAAAATACTGAAGGATGCTCAATTTTCTCTAGCCAAAGAAGTCACGATCGTGGTCGACTATCAAAAGTGGAGCACGATCGCGAGTCTCCAGATGTTAGAGTTCTCCACGATCACGCTTTCCTACTTCCTTTTCCTGCATGATCGCGATTCTTCTTCTCCTTCTGAACCTCTGCGATTTCTTTTTCTTTCTTTTCTTATATTCTTACTTTTCTTTCAAACCAACTTCTCTAACTCCTCTCAACCTCATTTTCGGCTCCCATTCAAATAAAACCATTCACATGCAACTCCAAATTCCAAATTTAAAACACGCCATTAAAAACAGAAAATCCATTCATGCATATCATCTCCACATTTTCTGATTTTCAACTTCTGCTTTTTTCTTCACTTCTTACTGAAGCTTTCATTTTAAATCATTCATTCTCATCTTAGAACATCATCTTACAACTATTCTTCAACTCTAAATTCATTCTTTTGTTCATTTCTAAAAATGCTCAAAACTCATGTATATGCATATATATACACGGTGAAAACAAAACCCTCACGTCTGTTTTCTTTTAAAAGTTTCTACACCTAGTTATACCTATTTTCTAAGATCTTTCAACTTCAAAAATCATTTCTACAACCTCTTAAAACATTTTTATCATCAAAACCAAAAGTTAACAAAATCTACATTTCCATCCTATATTCACAGTGAACATGAGAAATGTCCATTTTTCTCTTATTCAAGACATGACAATAAATCACCATTTTTGTTTCATAAAACAACAACTCTAAAGGATTTACACAATACTTACTTGATATAGCTCCAAAATCTACAAAAACCCAAGAAGCCCTAAACTTCATGCAACTCACGTACATCATTATAAAAGTTGGCAAGTTTCAGTTTTTCTTGAGGCAAATGAAAGAAAACCGAAGTTGGGAGTAGAAATGAACAGATAAAAGCAAGGTGTGACTTAGGTGAAGGTTTGATGAAAAACTCTGTATAAAAGAGTCAACTTTGGAGAAGAAAGCTACGAAGGAAACTGAAGACAAGAATAATAACTTGTCTTTCAAAGTTAAGGAAACTTAACTTTAGACTTAGACACTTGTCCTATTCCTAAGGTCTTAGTTAGTTTCCCAACTAACTATTTCCTATTGGACTAGTTCCGTAACTCCCGTCTTTTCATTTCAATTATCACCAAAATTTTCCAATAACATTTTCTCATAAATTCTATTGTCATCTCCAAATTTTCAAAAATCATTTTCAGAATTCTCCAAGATCATTTAATTTCTTATTTCTATTATCATCCATCATTTTACCCGTCAAGTGGCATATTTCCTAATCTAATAATATTCAACCTTTTTTGGATATTGTTCTTAGAATTCACTAAAATTCAAAATTACCAAAAATATACTCGCCAATTAAATTTTCCATACACAAATTCACAATTCTCAATAATATCACATCACAATTAATTACACCTAGAATTATCAATGAATACATGTGTAATTATTTTCATGTGTAAAAATTCAATAATCATATGCATGTGTATATCATATAATGGATGAGCATGAAATGCATTTCTAATCTCTCATGTTTACTATTTTAGCCTTAACATAGATAATGGGATGTTACAAGGATAATATATTAGAATGAGAAATTGAGGTACTTTATGCCAATATTTATACATCTAATTACATTTCCACTTAATAAGTGATTATGATGAGTAGAGATGAGCCAACAGACCATTGAATGTAAGCCTACTAGCTTAAGTAGGGCTTAGACAATTCAGTTAATAACGAGGTACAATATAAATGACAATAACAAAACAATATTTGATTTAATCATTACTAATGACAAAATTTTAGATGCTTGTTGAGTGTTTAGATAAGCTGAGTATTATTGTGTATTTAATATTATATGTATATTTTAATCATTTGACTAATGTATCTATATTGAGTTATTTGATTATAAGGGTATAGTCTGCTACACTTACTGAGTAGGCAGTTTATCCTTTGTTATTATATTTTTAGGAGATAGAGAGATTACTTATAGAGATTACCGATAACCCCAGTACACATGATTGATATAGTGGAGTCTAGGTGAGGCCAGTAGATTAAATTAAGTAAAGTTATTTTAATGTATGTACTTTTAAATGTGATAGTTCTGAGAATTATGTTTATACAGATAATTTTTGTGACTAACGAACATTATTTTTCGAACTAACTAGGATTTTGGTAATTAATGATATAGCTGGGAAACCAATTGCATAACTTATGGTTTAAGAATTATTAGAGCATCACATTTAGATGGTATCAAAGTGAGTTTAAATTTTTAAGGACAAATTAAGTGAAAAAAAACTAATGATATGTTTCTTTATATAGGATGACTTTAAGAGATGATATTGTTGGCCTAGAGTTGACTGAAGAGTCGAGTAATTTGATTCGTGCTTCAAATGTTCCTGATTAGGGTGATGCTAGAAAGGATTGAGTAGGAGGAGAGATACCAGTGCCACTTTAGATGATGTAGCGGGTTGTTATTATGGCTTTAACTCTAGTTGATTTTAGGGTAGACTGTAACTATAAATGGATCCATAAGATAGGTGCAATGATTTTTTGAGGTATTATTGATCCTAAGAAGGCTGAGGTAAGGTGGGAGCAAACATAATTAGTTTTAGATCGTCTAGAGTGTACCTTGGAAAGAAGGTTACAATACATTGTTTCATTATTTCAGGGTAGCGCACTAACTTGGTATAAGTTAATGAAGAGATCTTATGAGGCATAAAATATGACTTAGCAGGAGTTCCAGAGAGTTTAGAGTCAAGTCCACTTCATAGATATATCAGGATCGAATGAAGATGAAGTTTATGAGTTTGGTTCAGAAAGAGGAGATGCCGGTGGCAGAGCATGAGGCTTACTTTGCGGCTTTGTCTAAGTATGCATTGGAGGTTGTAGCAAATCTAGAGGAAAAATGTTATTGATTTGAGTAAGGTCTGAGGATGAAGATTTTTTTGGGTTTGGGAGCTGTTACTTGTGATTTTAAGAAGTTACTAAAGATTGCACTCAGAGTAAAGGATGTCATAAAATAAGACAGAAGGAGAGGGGAGCTAAAGAGGTGACTAGATAGTCATTATGGACAGGGAGTCTACTAAGTGGGGAGTTAGTCATTCATGGTCTATTAGTATAGGGGGATTTAGGAGAGTTAATGCTAGATCAAGATTAGTAGTTTGTACAGGTTTGGTAAAGATCGAGGAGTTGGCAAAGATTCAAAACAACATACATTACTAATGTACCATCGATTGGATAAGGTTAGTTGCAGTTTCAGAGGACCTTTTAGTTGAGGAGTTAGAGGGCTATTAAGTTATGCTACTTGTGGGAAAGTTTACAAATGGCCATATCAACAAACCATTGGGATCTATCAGGCATCTTATATTTGTGGAGAGTAAGGGCATTTAAAGAGAAGCTGTTTGATAGTAAAGAGGATTTTGAGTGTGAGGGCAGAGAAGACAGTAGATGGCCAAAGTGGTACCTTTGGTTTAGGTAGAGGTTTGAGTAGAATTGGTAGTTGAGGTGGTGGTAGAGGAGCTGGACGTGAACTAGCAATAGGTACAAGTAATAATGGGACATCCTCAGCACATGGTCAAACTCAAACAAGGATATATCATGTGATGAGGGAGAAGGCACTTGTAACCAACAATTTTTATTGTACAATTTCATTATTTGATATTAAGGCTTATGTGTTAGTCGACTCAGGATTTACACATTCTTACATTTCTTTAGAGTTTACCACTAGAGTTTTGGGGGAGGTTAGTCTATTCGGATATGGCCTAAAAGTATGGTTGTTAGTAAGAGATTGTGTAGTAGTAAATGGTATACGAAGGGGGATGCTAGTGAGGATTGGCCAAGTGAAACTATCAGTTGACTTAATAGTGATGGATTTAAGGGAGTTTGATGTAATTCTCAAATGGATTGGTTGGCACAACATTGAGCTGTTATGGATTGTTATGTTAAGGAGGTGATGATGGAATCTTCAGGTAAATCAAGGGTGATATTTGTGGGGAATTGTAAAGTGATTCCAACATATTTGATCTGGTCTACTAGACAGTTATTATTGGATGGATGTGAGACATATTTAGCTCATATTATAGATATGAGGGAGGTAAATCCTGGGTTAGAGGATATTCCTATTGAGGAAATTTCTAGAGGTATTCTTAGATGATTTACCAGGTTTATAGCCTCAATAGGAGATATATTGCACCATTAAGGCTATGTTTGGAGTTGTAACAATTTCTATTGCACCTTACAAGATGGCTAATCTTAAGTTATATAAGTTAAAAAGGCAGTTGGAGGAGTTGTTAGAAAAGGACTTTATTAGACCAATTACATCACTTTGGGAAGCTCCAGTATTGTTTGTAAATAACAAAGATGGTAGTATGAGACTTTGCATGGATTACCGATAGTTGAACAAGGTGACAATAAAGAACAAGTACATGTTGCCAATGATAAAGATCATCTAAAAGGAGTTGTCATATTTTTCAAGATTGAACTGAGATAGAGATATTGGTAGTTGAGGATAGCTAAGTTAAGTATTCCCAAGAAAGTTTTTCGTACTCGATATGACCACTATGAGTTCCTAGTGATGCCATTTGGGTTGACTAATTCATCAACTACATTTATGACATTAATGAACAAGACTTTTTAGGAGTACCTATATCAATTTGTGATAGTATTCATTGATGATATACTAGTGTATTCAAGGAGTAAAGAGGAGTATAAGCAACATTTGAGGGTTATGTTATTCTTAAGGAGAGATAATTGTATGCCAAGTTAAGTAAAATTAAGGCAGAGAAGATCGATAAAGTCATTGAAGGATTATGATTGTACCATTGATTACTATCCGTGGAAGGCTAATGTAGTGGTATGCTTTGAGTAGGAAAAGTTTAAGCGTGATGGCTAATTTTAGTGGACAAGGTATGATAACATTGATGGAGTTGAGAGCGTTGGATATGAGATTGAAGATTGATTTATATGAGTGGTTTATTGTCTACATTATAGGTTCATCTAGATTTGAGAGGTAGGAACAAAGAGGCACAAGCTTGAGATTTTTATCTGATGTGGATGAGAGAGAATGTGCAATAATGTAGGGGCTAACTTTTTAGTAAGAGTAGATGGAGTGTTAATAATTGGATGACGAGTTTGTGTGTCGAATATTAATGGACCATAAGAGAAAGGTCTGAAGGAAAATCATAGTACACCATATGATATGCATCTTAGTAGTACAAAAATATATCAAAACTTGAGGCATTATAAGTGGCCAATGATAAAGAAAGATATGGTAGAGTTTGTTTCTAGGTGTTTAACCTATTAGTAGGTTAAGATAGAACATCAGGCACCAGTAGGGAAATTAGGATCAAAGCCATTCTGTCAAAAAAATGCGAGAAGATTACAATCGATTTAGTGGTAATATTATCGAGGACCAAATGTAGATATGATTCAATTAAGGTAATTGTGGATAAGTTGACTAAATTAACTCATTCCTCACCTGTACAACGAATATAATCCTTCGAGCAGCTCGCCAAGTTATATGTTAATAAGATTGTGATATTACATAGGGTTCTAATCTATATTGTACCAAATTCAGATCCACTATTACTTCTTAGTTCTAGATGAGTTTATAGACAGCTTTGGAACTAGTTGATTTGAGTATTACATTTCACCCTCAGTTGGATAAACAGTAAGGGTGTACAATTCAAACATTGGAAGTTATGATGAGTTTCAAACATTGGAAGTTATGATGAGTTTATGTGTTAAAATTTGAGGGTGATTGAAATAGATATCTACCTTTAAAGGATTTTTCATACAATAAACTGTAGGATAGCGAATTGTTTTATTGTTAGTCTTTGATTAAGTAAGTATCGTTCCATTACATCCTAAACTCCCACACATACCCTTAAGTATTTCTTTCAGATCTGAGTGAAGAAAAGAAACAGAATGTTAACCGATCGTCGAAGTTATTATTTGGTCACGACAAGGCAAAGCTTAAAAACGAACAATTATGAATTAATCAAGCATATACAAACACTCGGAGAAAATCTTTCATACATCCTTGGAAATGGAGGAGCGTAATTAATTACAGGAAAGAAGGCCTAGCAAGAATAGTCAGGATTCCGAACTGAACTAACATGTGTATCCTAAGTAAAGCAAAATCTGTCTACAATTCGAGTTCAAGTTGCTTTGATGATTGACCTTCTGACTCAAGCCATGACTTGCTACCATCCACTGGATTTGGAATGTGTATTTGGTATGGAGCTTTTGCAGAGATTCTGTAAGATGAGCCAACAACTTAAAAAGAGTTAATCATCTGACTTATGATAGTTTGCTTGAAAACTAAAACAATCTCTGATATGAACATCTACAAATTATGTGCAAATTTGTTTACCTGTGTTTCCTTTTCTCCAAGAACCTGTAAAGCGAAGCTCTTCTAGCTATTGGCAAATCTGTACCAACAAAGATAAACCCAGTAATCAGTATGATCATGCCTTACAGGACAAAGCTGGAATTCAGATGATGTTATAAAGACAACACTTACCTGAACCATTAGCTTGAGGTCGTAACTGAAGTCGGTTTTGAGCATTATTTGTGGACTCAGGAACAGCAAAATTGGTAGAGTTGCTTTGATCCTTAGCAGATGTAGAAGCAAAGCCATTAGAGCTACCTGCTAAAGCCAGGATCTCCTTGGCCTTATCAGAAGGAAAATCATTGAACACAATCACTTGTCCCCCGTAGAATATTGTCATCTGGGCAGTTACAGGATCGACTGTGGATGGTTTACATAAATCAACTCTGCTAGTGGTGTCTTCAACAGTAATTGGAGAATCAAAACCCGTAAACTGTGGAAACAGATCCATGGGTTTTGTAACTGGTGCGTTGTCAGCCATGGAATTATCCAAATTGGCAACAAATTCATTTATGTTGTTAGTGTACGTTTCAGGGCCTGAAACAAAGGGCAGATGAATGATGAGAAACATGTGGTTCTATAATCCTGCAAGCCGAAATCGCATGAACTGTATGTATATCCTCAAGCTTGAAGAAAAACCATCATCATTTTCTTCAAACATTCAACAAAGAAGCTTTCTTGATCTCCAAAAACAATGGCATTATGATCATTAGAAAGCATGGTAGAGAGATTAACAGATGATATGTTATTACCTTTGCTTTCAATCTTTCCAATGATACCAAGTTGTCTAATATCACCAAGCCCACCTCTGCCCTTCAAATACTGACTCAAAAGATTGCATGTCTGAGCAAAGTTAGATTTCTCCTTGTGAAGGGAATTCGTCATACTCAACTCTCTTGGATTGAACCACTCTCACAGATACAGAAGTTGAAGAAATGAAGTATGAAGGATTGAAGGGTGATGAAAATTTATGGGAGTTTGGTTTCTTTAACACGTTTTTTAAACTTGATGTCCAAAGGAATTGTTTGTTCGATTTGTCTTTGTCTTTTTGAATACTTCACAAAGTTGTCCTGTTTCTATCAAGCACGTTTCTTTTGCATTATAATACAAAAGAAAGATTAAAAATTCAGAGGATGCCAGTTCATATGGAACTGGCCTAACGCTGTCTGTGACGGTGCCTTTTGTTGTAGTTTTTGGAAGACCGGGGTTAACATCACGCACCACAAGCACGTGGACCCACCTCTTTTTGAACCTGTGGTCTTTTATTTTTTTTTCCAAAATTGAATTAATATATATATATATATATAGAAGCACGTGTTCAACGATCACTCTATGTCTATTGAATGATTCTGAATCCGGGATAGATCTTCTTTTGATCATGAGCTGTGCAGTGGACAGCTTGGCGGCGAAGGATGCCGCTAGGAATGAAAATTATGGTGCAAGCTTCCTCGAATTTATCTGAAGTTATCCATCAAGATTAAATTCAAATTTAAAAGACCGAATTAAATTTAATTTTAAAATTATGTCAATTCAAATCTTTATTTTAAATAATATTATTTAAAAAATATTCGAACTCCTTTTTACCCTACATTGACTCAACTTAGCACAACGTCCTCTGCTTGCCTTTCACTCTAGAGTGGTTGGATGTTAATTAATGAAATAAAATGGAACAGTTTATATGGAGATGAAAATCTAAAAGTGAGCAGGCATACAGACGTCAATTTTTAATATGATAAGGATGATTTCAAATCTCAATCAGGTTATATATTCACACTAAACGACAGGATGGTCAGTTAGAAGAGTTCCAAACAAGAGACGACTACCGATTCAACAACCGGGACATAGTATATTGTCGCTTCAGATGCAACAAAGGAAGTAGTTTGGATCAAGAAGTTCATTACTGAACTTGGTGTAGTTCCTAGCTGTGATAGGCCCATACAGTTGTATTGTGACAACAATTGGGCTATTGTACAAGCGAAGAAACCAAGGTCTCATCAACGATCCAAGTATGTACTCCGCAAATATCATCTGATTAGGGAGATCATTGGTCGAGGTGATGTACATTAGAGGGAATTCCCACTGAGCAGAATATTGTTGATCCGTTGACGAAGCCATTGTCACAGAATATCTTTAACTCTCATGTACTCGCCTATAGTATTATTAGATACCAAGGCCATTGGCTTTAGATCAAGTAAGAGATTTGTTAAAGTAGTGCCCTAAAGGCAATCGCCTTTAGCGTATTTTGTACAAAGTTGTGTACAGACTTAATTTTCAATAATAAAGAAAGACATATTTTATTAATTTGTTGTTCATTATTTATAAATTGATATTGATCTATAAGCAAATTAATGAAACCTATGATATATGACATAACATGAAGGAAATCATGATGTGATCATACTACTGAGATTCCTATAATGTGCAATTATGTCAATATCTAAATTATCCCTAGT
>JANZLX010000001.1:11951290-11964856 GCA_025531955.1 Erythroxylum orinocense
ATTGGATAGAAGGAGGTATTTGTTAACCAGCGAGAGCTATTTCCAATGTATATTAGTTTGTCAAGCCTCTGTTGATTAGGATTGTACTGAGGAATTAAATTAACGAGAATAGAAGCACCCCTAAAATTAGTACTCTATCTATTACTTTGGATGATGGTTTTCACCCTTGCATCTTTGTAAATTCTGGTAATAAGGACTCTGAACTCTTATCTTCTAGAGAGGGCTTCAATCCAAAACCAGGATTGTTTCCCATTCCCTACATTGACTTGGTAGTAGGGATAAATTAACTTGATCTCTTAGCCTCATAATTTGTCTTATAGGAACTTTGGCTTCCTGGTAGGGCGTATTGAATTGTTAGATCAGTTATATTACTTAACACACATCCATGTTTAAGATATCAGAGGATAAATAATGATAGCTCTTATCGATGTTCATTCTCGAGCTTGATGACTTTGAGAAGTTATTGAGAATTTTAATCAATAACCTAATTGAATTGCTTCACAGAATAATATTACATCATCTACAAATGTTAGATGGTTTACTAGAAGAAATTTGTAATTTACCGACGGAAAACGCATGAATTCCGTTAGAAATATAAATTTTTGATGGAATAAAACGACGGACAACGGTGTCGATAATAAGGTCGTAGGTAAATTTAATGATGGGCTTTTTATGCGTCCTTCCGTCGGTAAATTATACCGACGGAAAGACATAACCGTCGGTAAAATTTACCGATGGAAGTTTTTTCTATCGGTGCATTTGCCAATGGAAAAAAAAGAATAGTCGGTAAACTGTAGTCAGATAATCGCAAAGGTTTCAAAATTACCGAAGAAAGAAGAAGAACGGTCAGTAAATATCATACAATTTACCGATAGTTTAAGTTGTTCTATCGGTAAATATAGTGCTTTTTTCCAACGGTCTATTATATTTCGTCGGTAAATAAAATTAAGATTTTTTTTTTAAAATCCCGACATTAAATTTTATTTCATAATCTTATGATAAATGCATAATTTCAATAGTTATGAATTATCTGTGCATAATAATTTTATTATTTATATATTTAATTTGTTTAAACAGAAAGTTGATTGATGATATAAAGTTTAAATTATCTTAATTGATAATAAAAACATTACAGTATACATAATAAGTCTTTGTAATTCAAAGCAAATGACTACAACAATCCTAATGTCCTGGTGACCACCGGTGCTCTGAGGTGCTACCCTTTGCCTTCAACTCATCCACCTCATGTTTGAGCTGAGCTATGATGTCCATCATGTGTCCACTATGGTCTAAAGCCGATTGACTTGATTGGTTTACGACTGTCTACTAGTTGCTACTGTACTGGACGTGGAGGATTATAAATAACATGTGTTCACAAATGAACATAGCCCGAAGATCGTTCCACGACGGTCTCTACCACCTACAGCATCAAGATACATCTGACTCTCATCAATAGGTTGTTCATGCTGAGAGTGTCGCTGAATGATTTCTTGTATTTGGTCCTATTAAAAAGCAATGTTTATATTAGTAAGTAATAATTATTAAGAAATAATAATAAAACATTAATTTCACATACATTCAGTTTTCTACAGATTATTGTAAAGTAATGTTTAATGTGATTTCATTTACAGATTTTTGACAATTGTTATGTACTTTCTTCCATCAAGTCACTCAGCTCCAGGCTGGCGGTCGACTCCTCCATCCGATAAAGGGGTAGTGGATGATGTGTGAGTTGGGGATGGTGTAGCATGACGAGCAGCAGGTGATGTTTCATCTACAACTGTAGGCTCTAGAGGGGGAGGAGGTGATGCAATGCCAGCTGCAGACTATGACGGTCCACCTTCACAGTAAGTATTTCCAAACATGCGTCTAAACCTGGGCCGCATTATGTCACGCTATCTCTTTGGTTCCATATTTCTACCTGAAATTCATTGTTTATTGAATTTTCTAGAAGTATAAAAATTTGAATTCGATATTTTACACAATATATGGAAAAGAAAATAAGGCGATTTGTTGATTATCATATTCAAGTACAAATGACGAAATAGAAGGTTAATAATTGTTAAAGTCGTAGAACAAGAACAATAATAGCCTATACTCAATAGGACGCAAGTTGACCCCTAACTAGTAGGGAGGTTGCTTGACAAATTATTACAGATACAACAATAAATCTACTTTAAAGCCGAGTCTAATGTATTGCATCAATAAATCACAATGATATAATTATTTTCTTGGATTTCATGTGACATGAGAGTCGGTAAAGGTAAATGAGTTCCCGATGTCTGGATTCCTGAGAAGGGTCCTGGCATGTTCAAACACACTAATTGAAACAACGATACTTCTTCCCTCAGGTGTAGGGTTTTTAATACCTTCTTGCAACAACATTTCCACTATAGCTAAACTTGTAGAAGATACAGTAAATGAGTCGCCAGATTTAGTATGAAAGACTAACTCTCCAGATGAACTACTAGGACGAACTAGTTTACCTAAAACATAATCAGTAGAGAACTTAGATAATGTCATATTAGAAAACCGTTAAACGATCCAAAACTGGATATTAATGCATACATGAATGTCCAGACGAGGTTTGTGGAATTGATGAATTTTTCAAAAGAACCGATCTCCTTAATCTTTTATAGACCGTTGTGACATCGCTTCCGCCTCTATCAGCATATATGTCACTTTTGAGATTCAAGGAAGCTTAAAACAATATGTAGTATAGACCATCAAATGTAAATAGATATAATATCTTCATCAAAGGAAATGAGATGTACATAATAAGGAAAGTGACGATGTCCAGATCATATTAAACACATTGAAGTAGAAGATCAGCCATGGAAGACAAACGATTGTCAGTGTATGAAGTGGAGATTTTTCTTGCATTGTTTATTCCTTAGGTTGGGACAATGTTGCCACATTCCTCCCAACGGAATGAATTACTACCATCTGAAACCAGTCGCCATGTCGACATTCCTTGATTAAGATTTTGAATTAAATACTTTACATAATATACTGAAAAGGAAATCACTGATTTGAAAAATAAAATATTTAATTACAAACACAAATTAATCGATATCATAACTTAATTGTAAATTACAATCATCTTTTTCTTCGAAAGAATGAGAATCAAACTCCGGCTCCTCTTCAGATCTTTGACCCTCGTCGTTGGATGGATCGTTCAAAGGTTCATTATTATCATATGTGACAGATGCATTTATAAAATAGACATCTTCCTGAAATGCTTCATTTTCAATTCTCTGCTCTTCTTTTCCATGTGATTCAAAAACACCTCTAGGTTTAACTTTGCAAACCATTAACCAATCTAACTTATCTCATCAAAAGCTTGGAAAAGGGACATAACACACTTGTTTCACTTGCGTTGCTAATACGAAAGGTTCAAATTGTCTCAATCTTCTTCGGTTGTTGATTTCAACTGGATTGTAACGGCTATGTACTTTTGTTCCAACATTTGAAGTTGGGTCATACCAGTCACATTTAAATATCACACATCGCTTTATTGGCAATGCAGGGTACTTAACTTCAAGCGTCTCAATAATTTTACCATAATAATCCATCAATTCTCTCTGTATGAAAACTCCACTATTTATTGTTGCCATGCTATGACCATGATATTCTGTATGATATTTGTATCCATTAACGAAATGCACCGGATACAATTTAATAGTTTATAGAGGTCCCTTTGCAAGATCACAAATGAAGTTATTCTCTATTGGATTTTATAAGGCCTACATAAAAGAAATTATCATATCAAAGAGTATAATGTCATTTCAACACTTAAATCTTATAATTCAACTATAAGAATATTTGAAAGTGAAAACTTATATATCTCTCGAACTATCAAGGAAAGTGTCTTCCAACTTCTTTATTTATATCATCTTATACGCTGTCTGGCATTATCTCGCGTAACAATGCCTCGTATAATCTAAATACATTATTTTGTATTTCAGTTATGAACAACACAACATTTGAAAACTGACAATTCTCATGTTCAACTTACTACATGAAAGGTTGAACCTCTTGACAGTTCAATAAAATGTAACCTGCACAACCTGAACTTCTTCCTCTGTTAACATTCTTCTTATTAAACGTCCATATGTTTGTCCAGGATATGTGAAAGTGGATAAGTTACCATCAGCATCACTCATTCCTCCCTCATCATCATTATGAGGAACTTTTCTTTCTCTTGTGTGAACATGCGACTTGAGATAATATGAACAAAATGTACTAGCTTCCTCGACTAAATAAGCATTACATATCGAACCTTCAACTCTAGCCTTGTTTTTTTACATTTTTTTCAAGTGATACAAATGCCTATATTAGATGGTTATTACAATTTACTAGTTAAAACATGTTATTACTTCAATTACAATAATTTGAATTTGAATTACCTCTCAAATGGATACATCTATCGATATTGAACTGGACCGGCTAGTTTTGTCTTGTGTGCTAAATGCACAGGTAAATGCTCCATACAATCAAAGAAGCTTGGAGGGAGAATTCCTTCTAACTTGCAGAAAATTACTGGAGTCTCGCTTTCTAGTATTTCCATTTCAGTCAACTTGATTTCAGATGATGTTAAACTTTTGAAAAACAAACTTATTTCTGTTATCACTTCCCAAACCTTATTCGATAGCAAGTCCTGAAATGCAATTGGAATTAGCCTTTGTATAAACACATGACAATTATGACTTTTCAACCCAAATAATTTGTACTTCCTTATGTCCACAAACCTTGCCAAGTTTGAAACATAACCATAAAAAAACTTTAGACTTTTCAACCATTCACACAATATTTTCTTTTGTTTTTTGTCCAAAGTGTAACATGCTTTCGGATATTTACTGGTGCGAAGATCCTTATGTAACTCATTCCTTCTACAAAAAAGTTGCAAATCAAGTCGTGATTTTGCTTTTGTCCTCCCTTTAATGTTCATTATGGTATTGAACAAATTGTCCAAAAAAATTTTCAATATGCATCACTTCTAGAATATGACATATCAAATTAGTTTTCCAATATGTCAAATCCCAAAAGATGCTTAGTTTTCTCCAACCAAAGTTTTACTAATGCTTGTATTTACTTCATCAGCTTCAAATTATGTAACTTTCAGCAAGCCTTATTCATCAACCTCCTGCAAAATCTCTTCACCAGCTTTGTAAGGGGAAGGAGGGGATTTTACCATCTTATTCTTAATGAACTTTTGTTTATTGCGTCTAAATGGATGATTTGGAGGAAGAAATTTCCTGTGATTGTCAAACCAACACACTTTGCCCCCATTTGGAAGATAAAAGGCATCAAAATCGTTGCCACAATAAGGACAAGCAGTTTTCCTGATGTGCTCCATCTAGACAACATGGCATATGCCGAAAAATCACTAATGGTCCACATCAATGTCTCTCTCAACATAAAATTTTGTTTCAAAGACATATCATATATCTGAACACCATATTCCCAATGATGTTGCAATTCAAATATCAATGGTTGTAAGAAAACATCAATTTTATGTTTCAGATTTGAAGGGTCTGACATAATCACTATCAAGAGCATATATGCGTCATTCATACACATCTATGGATGCAAATTATAAGGAGTTATTATGATTGGTTATGATAAATATTGCTGGTCGGATTGGCCAAAAGGTTGGAATCCATCCATTGACAATCCCAACCTTACATTTCAACTTTCAGCTACAAATTCAAGACGGGTGTTATTGAAATATTTCCATGCCAGTGCATCTAAAGGGTGACTCATAATTCCATCTTCTTATTCGTGTTCATTATGCGATCTCATGTGAGATGCAGTAACATCAGAAGCATATAGTCTTTGAAGTCTCGGAGTTAGCGAGAAATAGTACATCTACTTTCAGGGTACTAATTTCTGCTTCATTGAACGCTTTCTAGGCTTAAACCTTAGTTAACCACAAAATTTGCACTCTTGTAATTCCACATCATGTCCCCAATACAACATATATCCCAATTTGCAACAATCAAACTTCTCAACAGGCAAACCAAGACCCTTAATAAATTTCTTCATATTGTTAAAACTATCAACCATTGTATGATCAGGAGGCAATGATTCATTATACCACTCAAGAATTTTATCAAAATTATGGTCCGAAATATGCCTTTCAGACTTTATGTTCAATATTCGAGAAATTGAAGACAATTGGGCCATTGTCTCATAATTTAGTCATAATTCTTGGTCAGCTGATTGTAGTAAGTCAAAAAACTGTTTTGCATGCAGGTTAGGTTCTTCTTCAACATTTTCCATATTTTCCTCAAAGGTATTACCGATTGCATCATAAACCATTTGCATGCACGGATTTTCAGTTCCATCCACATAATTTGTTCTAAATGGAATCCTCCATTCAAACTTATTTAAGTTGACAGACGATTCTACTTGATTACCCTTTGAGGTGCTACAAATGTCGGGTTCCTCATTTCGTGTCCACTCAAAATAATTGGGAGCAAACCATTTTCTCAACAAATGCCCATTAACTTCATCAATAGGAAGGAAGCATTTGTGTTTGCACTTTTTACATAGACATATGATCTTTGGCCTATCTATATATGCAGGTTAAGAACATGCATAATGAAAAAAGCTTCAACTCTGGCAACAAATTCAGGATTAATGTAGCCATCACGTGTTAATCATCTACACATCCAAAATCTATCAGCATAACTCGTCTACACATCCAAAATCTATCAAGATAACTCATTTATGCAAAACTTTTAATTTAAAATAGTGATTTCATAATTAGTATTATTCATGTTCGCCAAATATTACTTCACATCTAAGATAAGACTTGTGAATCAAGACAACAAGTTCACGTTATGACTCCTAAGCTCCTCGTATTTTTCACCGATAAGGCTCACAGGAGCTCCACCACGAGTTATGGGTTAAGGTTTATGGGTTCATATCTAAAATATTTGTAAACTTAAGATGGAACATATATGTTTGTAATCATATATGTTAGAAGATTATTAATATTAAAAGTCCTATATTAAATACGTACTAGTGCCAAATATAATAAGTATTCATAAAAATATGAATACTTATTTTAATAAATTGTTTTAACATATACAATTTTTAAAAGATGCGTGTAAAAATTTGCACATGAAAAGTAAAGAGAAGCTAATCATTTCAGAGAGCATCAATGAAATAACAGATTGACATAATTAAAGTAATTGGAACTATACTATAAGTCAAACTCATCCTATATTAATTCAATGATAAACCGAAGTTCATACCACAAACAAGTTTCACATCCTGCAGTTCATTTCAATTAAAAATGCAGGAAGTTCAAATGGGAAGTTCAAACCGCAAACAAATACCCAAATTAAACCAAGTTCACAAAAACGTAGTAAAAAATAGAATCACCTACCTCATCCAACACGTAAAAGGATCTTCTTGAAGTACGTGAAGGAAGATGATGATGACGGACCTAGAATGAAAAATATGGAAACTGATACAAATGTCATTAAAATGTGTGAAAAATCATTGTTGACATTGTCACATTATATAAGAAAATGAATGTCATTTGAATACCTATTAAAGCTTCTCTTCAATCTCCTTCAAAATATAAATACTGGCAACAAATGAGTTCCTACAACCTATAACAAATTCGTTCACGATTTAGAAAGTAGGATATATTAAAACAATTACCATGAAATATTATAATCAATCAGGGTCATGAGTTATACTGAAATAATTCAATAATTATTGTTATCCTCAATAATTTGCACAATTATAAGTCTCCTCATAACTTTCAACAACAAATGACATTGTTTATGTAAAAGATATTTTAGAATTGATATCCAATTCGTCCTTTACAGTTTGAACAATTAGGATGTTGACAAGAAAATAAAACAATTTTATGTGCTTTGCTACAAGTCATTGGGTAGATTCTCTTTCTTTAGCAAGACAAATTTTTTATCGACTCGAGGGCTAGATTTCACCAAATGCAATGAAAGTTGTTAGAGAAGGTATTCAAAATTTGTATAGGTCTACTTGAGACTGATTGGCCCCTCAGAATTCCATAAGCCTTATTTGCAGTATATTGATCACAAGAATCCTTATTCCTATAGTTATGGAATTCCTCGAGAATAAGATCATCACTTAATATTAAGGAGCTCTATTTTTATTTGATATCACATTTTACGAGCAACCTATTGAAAATTTGGCAGAGTTTTCCCTATAAAATGGACATCCCCTTTTTGAAAGAAGGGTCATTCCTGTAATTAAAAAAAAACACTTCTATATCCACCAGTAACCACAGCTCAATTTGGGTCTCCAAAATATATGTCTGTTCTCAATTGAGTCTACATTTACATGGAAAAATCTATAATAATCCAATTAACAATTCAAGTATACCAATTTCTAACCCATACACCCTCATTTATTGTCAATACATCAAGATATTCTCAATTCTAATCAACAATAACTCAATTTAATCAATTTCATTCATTTATATAAGAACATAACCCTTTCTAATTTTTTAGGTACCTCGAGAATAAAATTATTTAGGTATTAGTTGTTAGGATTTCTAGAAGTCAACTAGATTATTTGGGAAATTCCTGGGCACGAGAATTAGTAAGGAATTCCAAGATTTAAGAGTCAAGATAGTTAAAATATGATTAATATGTGCTTTCAAAAAACAATGGTGTATTGGTAGGCAACTAGTCAAGAAGTGGCTTTGATTAGGAGAGTGTTAGATGCTAAGTGGTTATAGGGGAACTATTAGGAGTGGTTAAATCTAAGAGGGTTATATAATACACAAGCATCACAAATTAGGAGGACGAATACATAATGCACTACCTAGTTAATTATCAAAGTTAAATTTCATACAAAAATCATCAAATTTTGTTTTGTTTCATGCTTATGAAAAGTGAAAAGTTTAGTAATAAGCTTACCATTTCTGTCAGTAAAACAATGAAGACATATCCTATTATGTAATGAATAGTTGTACTCTAATTATATTGTCTAGAACTAAAAGAGAGTATATGGTTATAGCTAAGACTACTAAAGAAGAACTCTGACTTATGGGACAAATTCAAGAAATGGGTATATGATGTAATTCAAGTGCATTGTGGTAGTCAAAGTGTCTTTTACTTGGCAAAGAACTAGGTTTATCATGCTATAGCCAAGCATATAATGTAAGTGTGATGGAAATCACTTATACTCTACCAAACTACACTCAGAATCAACAAAAACAGGTGAAAATTGAAGACAGAAGGTGAATATGTGTAAGGTGTTTGAAGGAGATGAAGAAGGAGAAGTTCTAGATGGTTCTATAAGACAGAGACATAATAAGTTAGCTTCAGACGAACCCACGTCAGAGGGGACGAAGTAAGAGAAGTTTTCGATGGTTCTATCAAACAGAGACTTAATAAGTTAGCTTCAGACAAACCCACATGAGAGGAGACGAAGTAAGAGAAGTTCTCGATGGTTTTATTAGATGAAGACATATTGAGTTAGCTTCATATGAACCCACGTGAGACACACATCAAAACACAAGTTAGACGATGACTTATTAATAACTCATATGGGGGGCACATGGCATTCGTCTGGTCCATGCAAACTCATCCAAATAGCAACTCCATTCTCAGTCTATAAAAGAAACAATTCAAGCATTAGACATAAGATATACACAGACATTATATTTTCATTTTTCAAGGTATTCAATATCTGAGAGTGTAAGATAAAGAGTGGAAAAGTTTGAGACTGTGCTAGAGTACTTACTAGTGAGTACTAAGAGAGTTGGAGACTCTTACAAGTGATTCTGAACAATCACTCAAACTCTGTAAACTTTGTTTCACCTTCTTCCATACTAGTTGAAACCACTAAAAGTGGAAACCTTGGATGTAGATAGCATTAAGGCTCTTGAACCAAGTAAAAATTCTTGGTGTTCTTTACTTTTTGCATTCCCTAATATCTACAAAATAACAATCTTTATCAATTTTGTTTGAACCAAATAGCAGTACAGCACATATATCCCAACAGAAATGGTATCAAAGCATCAGAAACTTCCTTGGGCATTTCTTGGTCACTCCAACCATCAAAGAATCATCAAGAACAGTCAGTAAGTAAAAATATTCAAGTTCTTTAAACTACAGTCACCATGGTAGGAAAAGAAATGGATGTTTTTACTGGAAAATAATACTTTACCATCTGGAAACTCCAAATACAAGCTCTTCTTGAATCATATGATTGTTATGGAGCTATAGAAGATCAGTATGATCTTGAGACTGATCCAGTAAAGAAACTCAAAATGCTAAGACTTGCACATTGTAAGTTAATGCTTCATTTATCACCAACAGTGATAAGAAAAGTGTAGAATTGTGACACTGCACAGAAGCTTTGGACTAAACTTGATGAACTTTATGCAAAGTAGTGTCTTCTTAACAAGATGACACTTCTTCACAATCTTGTTAACTACAAGATGAATACCTCTGTCTCTTTAGATGACAACTTAGACTATTTCTTTAAGCTAGTTCAAGATTTAGAGGCTACAAATGAGAAAATTTCTGAGGAGCATCAGGCTATAGTAATTCTACAGGCTTTACCTTCTAGATTCAATGCATTCAAGAAGGTAATTAAACATGCTAATGGAGAATCCTTCACGGTTAAGGGGGTATTTAACCCTCTAATTGAAGAAATAGTGGATGTAAATCCATTTAAGAAAGAGGTAGAAGTAATGTTTGTAGAGAACAATCATGAGAAGAAATCTCATAAGAAAAACAAACCAAGGAAGGTGAAGAAAAGAAGAAAAAGGGAAAACGAGAAAATTGCTTTTACTGTGATAAGGAGGGACATTTTGCAAGGGATTGCAGAAAGAAGAAGAGGGATAAAGCAGCAGAAAGTGAAATTTCAGGGAATGTGGAAAAACTAGAAGATTCAAGTGGTGATGAAATTCTGGTTGTCACTAAAGACAGTGAAGACCTTAGTAGAAAGTGGATTTTTGATTCAGGGTGTACAATGCATATCACTCCTCATAGAGACTGGTTCACTACATTTGAACCAGTTACTACCAAGGTTTAAATGGCAGATTCTGGGCAGCAAAAGATAGAAGGGATTGGAAGTGTTTCCATCAACATGTTTGGTGGAAAGAGAAGGATCCTAAGTAATGTCAGATTTGTACCTGGAACAAAAAGAAATTTGATTTCAAAAAGCTTGTTTGACAAGCAAGGATTTCAGATCAGATCAAAAGATGGACTCACAGAAATCCTAAGGGATGGTAGAGTCATTATTAGAGGAGTGGAAAGGGGTGGGCTATACTATGTTATAAGCTCAACAAAAGTCAATCAAATTTTAGAAAATGGAAGTCATAAACCAACCAAGCAATGGCATGTAAGGTTAGGTCATGCAAGGAACAAAAGCTTGTTCCATCTCTCTGAACAAAACTTACAGAAGTTGGAATTCTATGAATCTTATGTGCTAGGAAATCTGTAGCACCCCACTCTCGCGAGACATGTACCCGACATCCTGAGTGATATCCGAGTCTGTGCCCCACGAGCGTGGCATACTAGAGCACTCAATCTGTCAAAACTTAATACGATTTTTTTTAACAAACAAAAGTGGAAAACAACATTCAAATCGGACCCATTTTAATCATAAACTTTTTCAATCATAGCAATACGATCATCAAAATTTCAATAGCCATTTGAGCCCATTACAAACACAAAACATCTTAGTCATAGTATCTTTACATTACAACATCAATCATATACACATTGTACAAAACTTTGGGAATACATAATTTGATACAAAAATTGTGGAATATACAATTCAGTTCAAAAATAAAGAAATACAATGTAGACACGGAATGATCCCGACCTCTATCTCTCACTTGCTTGCAGTAGGTAAACTCCCGTTTGCCTAATAGGTATTCTTCTAATCCTGAAAAATATTTGCAAATTTTGGATGAGTTTTGCAAACTCAATAAGTGACTATCATCGATGGCTCACCCAGTCACATAACACTTAATTCACATCATTTCACATTGCACATTCAATACACTTAAATCGTTCATATTAAGCATATGCAGTGCACATGAGACCCACTTTCCATTTGTTACTTTGTTGTGACCGAGTGCCTAAATTATCCCGTATCAATTTTGGATACCGTGCATAATGCTAACTGTCCCTTATCCGATGGAGATATAGGGCTCATTTTACATAGTGAGCCTTAGGCTCTTAATCACTTTATGAACTCGAGGCTCTTTTCACACTTTGAGCTTTAAGCTCTTTTCACACTTTGAGGCCATTATGTTTCATGAATTCATAAAATGGAATGCCTTAATCACATTTGCATATACTCATGCAATCACATTCACATATCATCGAACCTTAGTCCGATATTTAACAGTCAAATTATGCACACCTATTTCATCTCATTCACATACAAGTAGCACTTCAATATCCCAATCAAACCTCACAATCATCGGACCTTCTGTCTGAAAATCAACACAATCAATCACATTCACGTGAGCATTTAGTAGTCAATCAATAAAAAATTCCAAACAGAACAAAAAATGAAATGAAACCATCTAAGTCTACTCACAATACACTCCAGATTAGCATTTGCTTCCAAATTCTGTAAACGCTTAAATGCAAACATTTAACTTGCACAACCCATTTATGCAAGACACACGTTGCACACACATTAATAATGGTACAATTATAAGCATTTATTCATGCACAACAGTGTACATGGACTATGTACAATGCATGTGTTGGGCCCCGTTTTCGAAGCCCAACCATGGTGTTGGACCCCGTTCCAGGATCCCAACTATCTGATTCGGAGCCGAAAAGCGTAAGCGGGTTTCCCAAAAGCGTTATTTCAACAAACCCTCACTTTCTTTGAGTCAAACCTATCGAATTCAAAGCCAAATCTACCAATTTTAGTGAAGAGGTAGCAAAACGTGTTAGAAATCCAATGCTTCAAGAATCACTCAATTTGGAGGTCGGACGAAGGAGTTATAGTCAAGAGAATCCAATATGTTCATGACCTTATTCCAACTAAACATGTTTTGGCGAGATTGCCATAACTTTTTCTGCAAATGTTAGATTTCTTTCCTTTTATACCATTGGAAAGAAGACATCGAGAGTTAAAACTCTTAAGATGACCTCAAAGCGAGATTTGGCCTCTAAACTAGTTAAAATCGTGATTTACTGAAGCCTACCCGAGAATGTCCGTTAAACGGACATGTAAGCCTACCCGAGATGACATAGGCTGGCAAAATAGCCATTTTTGCCCGAGAAGTGGATGTCCATTTAACGGACATGCACTGGACAAAGGGCCCAAAACTCGTTCCAAAGCCTCTCCAATGCTTCCAACTTCCATCTTAACACTATATGCACTCATAATAACCCCAAATTCAACCTTTCAAGTGTAATAACACTCCTCAAACATCCATTTACCAATCTAAATGCATCAAACTCCCAAATCACATCTCAAAACTCATAGAAAACAAACTTTCATCATGCACCAAAGCTGTCATATTCATACCTCTCGTACAACATCCTCACTTCTAAAGCTCATAACTCTAAA
>JANZLX010000001.1:12045898-12056116 GCA_025531955.1 Erythroxylum orinocense
TCCATCTTGTACCTAAACCATATTTTCCATTTCATTTCAATTTCAAGGATTTTCCTTTGCTTTATACATAAATAATTTCCAAATAATCGTCAATAATTTCTCGTTTAATAGTCTTGACTTATAGAAAATTTCGGGGTCCAACATAACATGGTAAATATTGACCTATTAGTAAATAAGAAGTGTCTGCTTCTTTTGAGCATATGCCTATTTATAATAAGGTTTAGATCTGTTGATAATGTAATTAAATTATAATCATAATTTCAAGTAAAATTTAATTAAAAATATGATTAATTCTAGCTAAGTACTAATTAGGTCCAAATAAGTTGTTATATCTAATATTAGTTCTTATTTATCAAATCTCTTGTATTTGTCCTTAACATGGATCTTTGATGAGACCTTAACTTAATGTTTTACAATATATTACTATTTGAACAATGCAAGAAACTATATCAAGTTCATTAAACAACTTCTTGATCTAAATAATTATTTCCACTAAATGAGAAATGTATTATGATTTGAGTAGTAATTAAGGCTATTTCGGTACCTTTCTAACTTAAAATAATATTGTTCTAAGCGAAATACAACATCCCTATTTTAGTATGAGAATGCAAAAGGATGTAAATTATTAACGACAACTAATTTCTCAATTTCTCAATTCTAAGCAAATCCAAATTCAAAACAATAAAAGCATATAAATAAAGTGAAATCGAAGAAATTTGTAACCTTACAAACACTTGCCTAAAAAAAATCCAAGAAAGTCCCTATATGTTAGGTGATGTGACTTCAGGCGAGGCAACTTCAGTTCAAGGGGGGTAATGTAAGGCGACTTTGCATACGAGACAAGGTGATTCAAGGTGAGATGAACAACTTCAAGTGACAAGACACATCTTCGAGCAAGGAGAGACAACTTCTAACGACGGGGATGAGGAGTAGAGCTATGAAGGACGACTTAATCTATAGTGTCAACATGAAGGAAGAAGAAGTCTAATACATAACCTAAACAACGTCATTTTACATAGCGTAAAATGATATTATTTGATGCTTCTAAACACAACCAGTAAAACAATATTGTTTAAGATAGTATACAGAGAACAATTTAGGCTTTGGGATGAGTTGAGTTAGCTAATCCGAGTTTGAGTCTAGTTTGAAGCCCAAAATTTTGAAAAAAATCTTGAGTCCAACCCAAAGCTCTGTCAAATCAAGTTAGGTAAGTTAAGGCTTATATGCCAACCCTAGATGTAGGCACCAAGTAAATAGAGTTTTGTATCTTTTCGAAGTTTCACGGATTGCTTCTCCTTCTTTTTGTCTAAAGCTTTGAATCCACTTCCTCAACTTGGCGGTCTCATATAAAGGGAAAGTTCTCATCATGAAGGTATCATAAACCTAGTCCTATTCCTCAAAAGAGTCCCCTCAATCCAGATTAACCATGTCATTGCTCAATCTCTCACGTAGTAAGGAAAACACCTCATCAAAAACTCATCTTCTATAAGGCCATTTAGTGAAAGTGTTTGGATCATAGAATATAACTCATTCATGAATGTATGATGTCTTTATTCATAGTTCTTTTCCCTTAGACAATTATGCAGAAAGTTGAACTTAGATATGTATTTTCTCCATAAGCTTATCATGTATAAGACAACAAACTAATTACAAAAAAAATATCATTTAATTCGTATAAAACATGCTATAAAAATGCTAAATGTGAAGTCTTTTAACCCAAAACAATATATAAAAATAGACTTATCACACCTCTAGAGAGAGCTAAAAGGATGCCTTTAAGCTCCAAAGTACAAAGCAAATTGTTTGTCTTTTATTTTAACTCTTTCACCTATATGTACCCACATAAGTTAGCTTCATTTCCATCTTTACCATTATTACAATCTCCTCCTCCACTACCTCTTAAAAATAATGGATCAATTCTACTACCGTCATTAAAATATAAATTTCATTTTTATGGTTCGCATTAGAAAAAAATAGGAAAAATAAGCATTTACCATCAATTAGAATAGGTCATAAGATGAACACTTCAACAAAAATTAGATTTTTATTTGTAGGTATTACATCAACATTATAGATTAGGGTTATTAGGCTTTTTAGTTTATTAAAAAAAAGATAATCAAACCTAAAGTGTTCAACTTTTTGAAAAATTTTAATATAGTGCCTAAGTTTTAAAATTTTTAATTGAGTGACCAATCTTTTAAAATCTTAACAGTTTAATTCAAAATATTAGTTTCGTTAATGATTTCCTAATTTGACTAACATAATTTTTATTGTTCATGACATATAGATATCCAACTAGAAAAAATAGTGATAATAATTATACTAGAGTACGATGTTGAGACTAACATATCATGAACGACAAAGACTTCATTAGTCAAATCAACAAATTATTAATGAAACTATTGTTTTGAACCGAGCCATTAAAGTTGTAAAAAATTAGCCACTCAATTAATAATTTAAAAGTTTGGGTAATGGACTGAAAAAATATTTAAAAATTAGGCACTTTAAGATTAGTTATTAAAAAATAAAGGACAAATTTTGGAAATAAAAGATAGATACGAAACTTATTCTTAAAATTTTCTGATGTTAATTATTGAAGTGAGTTTCTCGAATTGAATTACTTATTGATATTATTTAATGCCTTATTATTTGGGTCTGTAAATCATAAATTGATATTACAAATTACAATGAATTATATTTAATTTTAGACATTTTAACTTAGGACTTTAATTTAAAAAATTTATTCGACCTCCCGAGTCTGATTATGTTTAGGCTTGAACAGCAAGTCTCAAACTCAATCAAATTTCCCATTGGACCCGGCCCGGCCCACTTTCATCCTACTATAACTACGCAAAGACATTGCCCCGACCCGAGACCCAAAAGCTTCCAATCGGTCGATTGATGGACACCGACGTTTCAATAATACCCGTCGGCGGAGCCAGCTCGAGCGGCGCCGGACCTTCCTCGTCAACCAAGAAACCCAAGCGCTTAGAAATCAAGAAGTGGAGCGCCGTCGCTCTATGGGCTTGGGGTCTGTCTCTCCAGTCCCATCTTTCTAAACCTAAGACTAACCGTAAATTTTGATTTCAATTTGGTCTCTGAATCTAATTCTTTTTTTTTTGGGGATTTCAATGATGGGTTTCAGATATTGTTGTGGATAACTGCGCTATTTGTAGGAACCATATAATGGATCTCTGTGAGTTGTAAATTTCGTGTCTTTTGATACAAATTTCTCTGTTACCTTATGGTTTTCTTCTTGGAGTCTGATTTTTTAATTGGTTTGTCTTTTGGTGGGGTTTGTTTAGGCATTGAGTGCCAAGCGAATCAAGCAAGTGCTACGAGCGAGGAGTGCACTGTTGCCTGGGGTATGAAATCCAGTTCTAACCTTTTGAATTTGGGGTTGTTCTCTAAATAATTGTTGTTTGAGAATGCAAGTTCGCAGCTTGTTGGATGATGGTTACTTTGACTGGTAAAGAAAACGTCTTTTCGTTTTATCTCAAGATATATGTAAGTTTCATTTGTATTGGGATGTATCGTCAAAATGGACCAGTTGTGGGGAATATTGATTGTAGTAAGTTCGTTTCTTTTTAATGGATTTGAGTGCTGAAGGTTGCAGTCACAGTTTGTGTTGGTACATGGAAAATGATATTTTTACTTCTCATGATTTAGATATGACTGAACGTAACATTGCTCCCACATGTTATTCTGGGATGTCACATGTTTGCATTTACTTTCTGAGAGGATGTGGATGTCGTGTTGTAGCTTCATGATCATGCTGCATTTGGAGCCTGTTAGAGTTTCTTACGTTTTGGATTACTGATTGCAAAGGAAACATGAAATAGGGATGACAATTGGTGGATTACAGTGTAGCTTCTGCAGTTTGTTAGCTTATAACTTTGTAGTAGAGACAATGATGATTGATGTAAACCTTTTCTATTAATTAGGTGATCATTTGTTGAGTTTGCAACATGATAAGAAATGATATCTTTTCAGTAACATCTTGATTGGTAGCTGGCCTAAGCGCCCCAGTGGAATTGGTCCATGCTTGTTTCCTGGACCTTATAGATGTGATTTTAAACCCTTGTTTCATCCGATTTGTTCTGTAACATTTGTTTCTCTGTAAAATCCATTTCATATATCAAAAAAGTTTGATTTATTTGAACAGGTGTGTGCAACCATGCCTTCCATTTCCATTGCATCAGCAGATGGCTTAAAACCAGACAAGTTTGCCCTCTTGGTATGCTTAAATGATTATATCTCGGTCCATGTTCATTTTGTTTTATGTTTATTCCTGGCTATTCTCAACTTTTATCTGTCTCTTTGAAACAGATAATAGCGAATGGGAGTTCCAAAAGTATGGCCACTAGACTCTGCAGTTGCAAGCAAGCTTCTGCGTTAAACCTCAGCATTATTCGAAAGTAGAATAAACTAAAAACAGAGATCCATCTGTAATGTTCGTGGTTAGAAGCAAACATGAGATGAAGCATCTGATCGGTATTGCAGCTAGTTCTTATCGTTTGAGATGTCCAGTTTCCTTGATAAGTTTGTACATCTTTGGTTTCCGAGAATTTATCTCTTGTAACTATTGATATTTGAGAATCATTTTTTGAGACGCTCATTATTTGGTATTTACTACGAAGATGAAGTTTTCATTTTTGTGTTGATTAGTGGTGAAAATATATTCTAGCGCGAAAAGGGAGTGACATGAAAGCCATAAACTGATAACAAGGTTTTGGAACTTGCTCGTTTAGTGGAAAGCAAAATGTTCAATGTGATTAGTATCCGTTAAAGGTGTTCTACTCGGTTTGCTAACGAAGTAATATGCATTCACCAGACGTTAGCTCACTCAACTATACTTATTGTCATGCGATTGCTTAGGTTTTTCATAATTGAAGGTATAATTGTTTACTTGTGTATTATTACGCAGGTTCTAAACTATTGTCTCTGCTTGTTTACTCAACTTTAATATCTACTATCTAATCTCCACTCTCTAGCTATAATTGATAATATCATTTTAAATTTTTGTAAATTACATCATTAAAAATTTTGGATAAATTTTAGCATGATAACAGTTTTTTTATAATAAAATGATTTTTTAGTATGACTTTTATTTGTTACGTAGATAAGTAGACTCATAAACTTATAGTATTCATCACATGTATGCCTAGAATTTAGAACCAACAACAAAAACATTTAAATTCCAAACTAATATCAAAACCTAAGATACACATGTTTTCCATCATTTATACGGATGGATCCTTAGTTAATTGTGTTAATTAAATGAATGTGACATTTCTCATCGAAAATCTTTTGGTTCATTTTCTTTTATCATAAATTTAGTTTAAACTTATTTATTCGAAATTTTTAAGTGCAATTATATATATATATAAATATAATTAAATGAATGTGACATTTCTCATAGAAAATCTTTTGGTTCACTTTCTTTTATCATAATTTAGTTTAAATTTATTTATTCCAAATCTTTATGTGCAATTATATATATATATAAGCAATTGTATTAATTGAATGAATGTGACATTTTTATAAACCATATTTGGTTCACTTTCTTTTAAAAATATGTTTATTTTGAATTTATTCATTTTAAAATTTCAAGTACATTTAATATATACATTAAAAAACTATTTAAACAATCCAATTTTTAAAAGTAAGAATATTTTTAAAAAGGCTTGCCCGATCCTTATCGGGTTTCATACTGAATAAACTTGATTAGCTCGGGCTCGGGCTCTGATCATGAGGCTTTATTGAGCCTTAAGTTGGGCCTCAGAGCCTGGCCTACTGCTAATCTACCCACGTCATTAGAAATCACTACAGCTAGTTATGAAATTTTACTACGATGACCATATACTAACATGCCTGACTCTTATTGACAAAGTTGTGCAAAGAACTACCTATACAAAAACCATTGAGGAGGTCAAGGAGATTATGAAGACCTTAGCTACAAATTGGTGAAGTAATGTTTTAAGAGGAAAATTGAAAGGTTCCCTTTATGAGATTTAAGAAATTTCAGACTTAGCATCATAAAAGGTGATCTTTCGAACCAGATGAATGTGTTAATGAACTGAGACATGGGAAATAGAGAAGTGTGCTACTAGTGTGCATGTATGGCATCCTTTATATGCATAAATGAATATTGAACTATCCTTGAGTTATAGTAGGAAAGCAAACTACGTAATTACTGATGGATGAAATCAAATTGGGCAGAATGACCTCCTTCTCCAATACTTGTAATCCATGGTGGACTAATTACCTGATTTTTTTATGAAAGGAGTAAAGATCTTAAGATAGCTTACCTATGAGATCATCTGGGTATCATGAATGATCTTTCTTAGCTTCAACAACAACCACCATCTTAGGATAACGAGATAGTCCATTAGTGCATCCATTCATCCCTTATAGGTACAAATCGATAAACTAGCTAAAGGTGGTGAATGAAAGAGATTTGAACAAGCTTCTAAGTAACACTAGGGTGAATCTTAAAGATCAAATATTATCTATTGCACTTAAGAGTGGAACAACACTTGATTTTGATGATAAAAGAAAAAAGGAAGTAGGAAGGTCGAGAAAGCCTAAGGAAGAGGGAACAAATGAACGAAATAAAAGTAAATTGATGTTGGTCTCATCCTCATCTGGGACTAGTGTTATTTTGAATTTGGAGAACGATCTTGACAAAAAAAAAAAGTGTTAATATCATCTTTAACCAATGCGAGTCTCAAGCGGCTATCAAAACCATCTACTAAGCCCTAGGTGTTGCAAAATCGATTTCCTGAAAAGTTGAAGAAAAAAAATGAAGACAATTTAAAGACATTTTTAGAGGCACTACAAGAAAAAGAGCTTTAGGCAACATCAAATTTGTAAAATTTTTAATTGTGTTGCTTAAAACTAATATAATGTAACAGTTTTTAAAATGTTACCTTTAGTAATATTAAAAGGCAACGGTAATAGTGATTTGTTGTAATATATTTAAAAAGATAATAAAATAAAATTTTCATTTCTATAAAATCTTTTATAAACAACAATTAAATCCGTTGCTACTTTAAACAATAACTAAGGGTGACAATGGGTCGGACTAGACTTGGACTCACTTAGGCCTAAGTCTAACTTGAAATCTTGTTTTCTAGTTCAAGCTCAGCTTAAAACTTTCAATTTGAGCCTAAGCACGATCGAGTCCTATCTAAACCTGATTAAATATGTTTTTAAGTTTTTAAATAAAAATAACTTCATTTTTTTAAATTTTAGGTTTTAAGTTATAGGTTAGGCTGGCCGGTAACCTGAGCTTAACTTGAAACTCAAGAACATTTAAACAATTCAAATACAACTTGAAACATAGTTAAGTCAGACAAAGTTGGGCTAAGTCGGATCAAACTTGGCAAGGTTATCATAACTAATAACAATTATGTATTATAATTTTAATATTATATATATATAACGCAACAATTTTATACATTATTTAAGGGATAAAGAAGGGACGTAATAAAGCTTATGAGAGGAAATTGAACAACTCCAAAAGCCTTTAACACTTCTAACTTTCCCTCTACTTTTCAGATGAAGCTATTTGATGATGGAGGTCTTTGAAAGATGAAGTTAAGCTCTTACCATCCTCACAGAGGTCGTCAGTAGGTAAAGTACACAGGTGCAATTTATTTGGTTAATTAGTTGAGGGTTGTTTTCCCATTTTGTTTTTCCACTTGTCTTTTCCCTCATTGGTACCTCAGATTTTGGTTGATAATTACAAAATGTTTTTGAGCATTCATGTATGGCTCGTGTAGCTACATGACATATTAAGAAACCTAACAATGAGACCCAGAGGTGGTGGATGAACTGGCCGCATAGTACCGACTTGCCCATTCATTTTCATTGCCGTCTGAAAAACTTGATAACATGTTTGATTTTACGCCCTTTACTTGATGAAACCACACATTTCCTGAACCAACTTTAATTAGATAATAAAAGATTCCAACATTTCAATTACATTATCGTGAGGATAGTGTATTATTCTAATTGGCTAACTTAATCATTTAAACATCCCCAACCTCTTCAAAGCAATGACCAAGTACTCTATTTCACAATTCTATTGTGTCTATCTCCACATTAATATGGCCCCATCATATAATAGTTTGGAATTGAATTTCTGAAATGCTTGAACTAGTTAGCTAGATTGCTCCATACTTCCATCATGTTCCTCCTTGCTTTATACCACCTTGGAATAACAATCTCATATGAACTACACCACTTTGGATAGGTAATTGTTCTTCTTTATAGTTTCTGAAACTTATAGAGAACAATTTATGAGGAAGTATACAAGTGCAGTACGTTTAACCTTTTAGTCTTTACCTCCACTTACTATTGTACTTTTGCTTTTGGATTTTATTAGATAACTATTGCTAAAGGAAGACTTTCCAATTGTGCTGGTGGCATTGTATTCCTTTTCTAACTTTTTTTAAAATCTTGATCTCATATACGAATGGCATAGACCATTTAGATGGTGTTCGTTACATTTGGGGTAAGTTCCAAGAAAAGAGTAATTTTACGATAGAAATGTTCTTATGGCGCACAGAATTGTGAGCTAATTAATAAAAGTGAGGTTTCTTAAATGAAACCTTCCTAAGATTGAATTCAAGTTTAGTTTTGTAACTTGGGTTGATGTGATTCCTATGGTTGATTGAGCCTTTCGAAATTCATTTTATACTTGTGATGAAGGTGAGTAAATGGAGCTTTTACATTACAGTTCAAGTGTAATTCTTTTGGTTGCTCACAAAAATAAGACTCTAAACTACACTTAATACTGCATATACTCCTTTTTTTTTTTATTCTCTAGTTATCAGAAGATGAATAAACATGAACTTGTTTCTCTACAAAAGTTCACTTCAGTTTAGCCTTTCAGGAGTGTTATTAAATATATGAAGCATAGCAGTGTTATGCTTACCATCATTAGAATCTTGAGGAATTAGGATGTTCATTTTTTGTGACTTTGAACTTTCAAAACAAAAACAAAAATAAGAAAGTGTTGCAGTCTTACATGAAGTGTTAGACCCTGGTTCTAGAGCCCAACATCGGACATGGAATTATGAAGCTGGAGTGTGGAGGGAGGCTTAGTCGTTGAAAAGTAGAAGAAAAATCCTTTGGAGGCAAAGTGGGATCGAGTGAACATGTTAAGTCAAATGACTTTACGTAAATGATTTTGATAAAGAACAAATAATAATGAAAGAAGAAAATAAAACGGAAGCAGAAACATATGAGACGGAAGCGCAACGATGAAAATACAGACGGAAGCGTAAAATAAAATCTCAGACGAAAGAAGACAGACGGAAGCACGAAATAAAAAGATAGATGGAAGAAAAGACAGACGAAAGAAAAGACAGATGGAAGTGCAAAATAAAATCTCAGGCGAAAGAAGACAGACGAAAACACAAAATAAAAATACAGACGAAAGAAAGGACAAACGAAAGAAGACAAACGAAAGCGCAAAATAAAATCTCAGATGAAAGAAGACAAACAGAAGGAAAGACAGACGAAAGAAATCAGACGGAAGAGCAAACAAAAAAATCAGACGGGAAGAAGTGAGACGGAAGAATCGATAACACGACGGTTTTCAATTCAGCTTGAGTTAGTTATAGAAATCAACTGAAGAACTGATTCTTTAAAGATCAAGAAGAAGTTATCAATAAGCGGTTCAAGACGAAGGTTATGAATACGAGTCGGAGTCGAAGACTGCAAAAGTGAGTGATCTTAAGAAATTTCATTATGCGAAAAACTTGTTGGATTCCGTTTCCGAAATTCAGCCTCGTAGAAAAACCAAACTAAACCCGAGCATATTCGTTGGATCCCGAATCCGGAACCCAACTACTTAATCCGAAACCTTCATACTTATACATGATTATAAACTCAATTAACGTCCTCCGAATAAATCTTGTAAGATTCATCTTAATTTCTGTTAATAAAATTGATTTGTTTCGGGCCCACAATTTAATCCGATTCCTAAGCTAATACGGAATTCCATGCCGCTATAATCGAAGGCTCGGAATCGAATGCGATACGAACCGAAATGAATCGAATCGGATAACAAACTATGGACACAAAACGAAAGCGGAAGTAAAAGCAAATCGAATCGAAAGGCATAAGGTGGAAGCAAAGCGAACATATCTAAGCACAATTCAAATAGGTCAAAGCAACAAATGGTTCAGACGAACTTGAGGGCGA
>JANZLX010000001.1:12079926-12091765 GCA_025531955.1 Erythroxylum orinocense
GTTAGAGGCCGAATCAGATTTTGTGGTCTTCATGAAAGTTTTAGCTCTTGAAGTCTACTTTCTAATGGTTCAAAAACAAAAGAAATCTGACTTCTATATTAAAAGTTATGGGGATCGCGCCAAGAGAGGTTCAAATCGGTTTAAGATATGAGCATGGTCTATTCTTTTGGGCATAACTCCCTCATTCGACCTCCGCTTGAGGTGATTTTTGGACCAATATATTCGTAAGACATGTAGCTTTCTCTCCATAAAAATGTGTAACATTTGGAGTTGGTTTGAGAAAGATTGTATTAGAACAAGTAAGAGGTCGGTTAGGAGTGCATGATTAGGGTTTGAGAAGACTTGAGCTTTTTAAGCATATCTTGAGCTATAGAGCTGCGATTGAGATGATTCTTTCTTTAAAGCAAACTAGAAACATAGAGCTATAATTTCTATAAAGAAGTCAAATTGAAATTATGATTTAAAGATTTCCAAATTTTGTCCACAATTAGGAGAATTGAGTTCAAGCATAGTGACTGATTTGTATGAGCACACCATGGAACCATTTGTGAGCGAATTTTGGGATGTTATGAGCATGGAGATGAATTGATAATGTCTAATAAGGGTTCAATAAAAAAAAGAAAAAAAATCCACAAGAGGTTGGGCTTCAGAACCAAGCGGGGTCCAACAGACGAATGAGTAAGCAAGAGAGTTGGGTTCTAGAAACGGGATCCATCAAATCAAGTCTAAAAAACTATTGAGAGTTAACGAATCTTTGAGAATCACCACGAATCAAGAGTTACAATTCATGACTAAAATTTATCGTAGTTCATTTCTGAGTAATTTTACCAAAGCTAAGCAAGTTTGTCTCTACTTCCTTTGAAAAATCTTATTATGATCAAGTTATGTACTCCAAGAAGTTAAGCCTTTCATATCATCGTAGATTGGACTATGAAGTAAAGGAAACTAAAGGTAACAATCTCTTAAAGAAATTCAAGAGCTGAAAAATGAATTTGATGTTTTAGAAAATAAAGCTATTGAGCATTAACGACCTACCAAGTTGATTAGAGAAAAAAAAAAGAAGTCATTCAACAAAATGGAAGAGAATCAATTAGGAGTTTCATAAAGTCAAACAGACAACTGTAAAGTTAGGGAATTCATTGGTACTGATCAACTTTTCGAAGCAATAAGTCCAACAAACGAAAGGGGACCAAGTGTTACGTAATAATCAATAGGGTGAAATTCGATCTTTTAACTTAGACTAGCTGTGAACTTCCTACTTTGTCAACTTTTGGCAAGTTTTAAGTGGATATTTAGACTTCCATTTATGAATTTTAATTGAATTTTTTTTCAAAACTTCACTCTCATGCCTTGATCCCATACTTTCAATAAAAGTAGGTACATAAGGTTTTAAATACTTTCCACTAATAAAACACACATAAGGTTCACGTTCCAAACTAGATAACCAATAGGCATTACAATTTAAATCTTTAAAAATTCTAAATGGCCCTTCCCAATTTAGGGACCATTTACCTTATTCTCTATCTTTTATCTAAGGTGGAAGGATCAACTTCCACACGAGATCCCCTTCCTAAAATCCTCACATGTGAATTGTTTTACCATATAATTTTTCCACCTTTTCCTTTTGAAGAATTTCAAAGCCTAAAGTCACACTTTATCTAATTCCATTAACATCATTTTTTAAAAATCAAAAGTATCTAAAGCATTTTATTTAGCTACTCTCAAGGATGGAACCAATAATTCCATCAAAAGAAAGACATCATGTCTACAAGTTAAGGAAAATGGGCTAATTCCTATAGTATTATGCTTAGACGTATGATACACCTATATGGTTTTAAAGAAACTTTATGCCATTCTCTTGGATTATCCTCTAACATTTTCTCTAAAATCTTGATAATTATTTTATTATATGCTTCAATTTGACCATTATCCTGAGCATACTATGGAGTTGAATTCAAAATTTGTTTCATATAATCTTCAGTAAAATCTCTAACTTGCTGGCGTGTAATAATTATTCCTTGATCACTTGTTATTGATTAAAAAATTCCATATTGATGAATAATTTGTACCTTGATGAATTTAATTACATCTGTTTGATCAACTTTCTTTAAAGGTTAAACTACCACCCATTTGGTAAAATAATGTGTGGCCAATAAAATAAAATAAAAACATTTTGAGGATGGTGGATATATCTTGCCAATGAGATCAATGGCCTATCCTTTAAATGGCTATGTTTTAAATATATAATGTAACTCAAACATAGGAATTCTTTAAATTCTTCTATATTTTTTATACTGTTTATAGCCTCTAGTGTATGATATGCAATCTTTCAAGATGATTAGACATTATTATCCATATCAATGTATATTCCATTTCATCTTTATTCCAAACTAATGTACTCCACATACCCATTCATGATATTATTAATGCCTTAGGTGTCCTAAACAACTCAAAAGAAGTCTGTCATTTGCTTAACAAAACAAAATTTCTTAAATCAACAAAACATTGAGTGCTCATTGTTTAAGTTTGAAAGACACTTGTTTTTCTAGTGTTTTCCAAAAAGTATTTAATCTCCAACCTCCAATTATGGGTGACTTCTTCATCAATATTCAAAACTTCTAGTGAAACTCCTCTCTTATAAATGGATTGGTGGGGCATTCACTATACCCCAATACATTTATAGACTAAGCTTTCAAATATCTTTAACCCATATCCTATTTGTGAAAATTCATTTGCCTCATAATTTTCACCTTGTAGAATATATTGAAATTCTACATCATCAAAGAATTATAATAATTAAACAGCAGCAGTATAATAGGGTGATAAAGCTAAACTTATGCACTTATATTCTCCTACCACTTGGTGTAATTCTAGTTGTGAATATCCTTTTATTAGAATTTCTATAGCTCTAAGATCAACTAAAAGTTCTACTCCTATTATTAAACCTTAGTATCTTGCTTGATTATTAGTACATGGGAAGTACATTTTAAGGGAGATAAGAGTTTTGATTCCATTTAGTATGATTAAGACTACTCCAATACCACCTGATTTTTATGTACTAGACCCATAAAATTTCAATTCTTGTGGCTTCTTCTCACAATTGATAATGAGACGTCCCTCATCCTTTTATACCTTAATAGAGGGATGACTTGTTAAAAAGTTAGCTAATGCCTAACCTTTTATAAATTTGTAAGGATAATATATCAAGTTGAAGTCTATAAGAGTCATAAGCCACTTCCCCATATTTCCTAAAAGGATTGGTTTATTTAACATGTATTTTATTAAATCAGTATATGAAATCATATAGACTTTATTTTGAAAAAAGTAATACCTTAATTTTAAACAAGCGAAATATTAACGTCAAAAATAACTTAATAATGGGTAAATACTTCTTTTTTTGTTAGTGTAAGAAATTTACTTATATAATAAATAGCTTGTTCATGGCTAGCCTCATTACTCTAGGCTAATAGACACCCATAGATTCTTCGACAAAATAAATATACAAATTTAATGGAATTCTATTTTTAAAAGGCATCAATACTAAAGGTTTACTTACTTATTTGATACTATTGAATGCCACTTGATGCCTTTCCTCCTAGTAGTATTATTCATAATTCTTTGAACTTAATAAGTATAAGAATTATTTTGTTTTTCTTGCCAAATTAGTAATGAGTCTTCTCATTTAGTTTGCTGACTGAAAAACCTTTAAAGCTCCTTCTTATTTGAGGTGGTTTTACTTAGATAATCACTTTTTCTTTATTCGTATCCAATGCAATTCCTCCATTATGAACTAAAACCCCATAAAGTTCCCTGCTTTCACTTAAAAACACACTTTAGGGGTTCAACTTCAATTTGTGCCTTCTTATTCTACAAAAAGCTTCTCGCAAATCTTAGATATGATATATGGTCTTCTTTGATTTCATGACAGTATCATTTATGTAAACTTCCAACGTATGCCCTATCAAATCATGAAAAATGGAATTCATAGCCTTTTGATATGTGGATCTTGCATTTTTTAGACTAAAAGACAATACAACCCACTCAAATTTCTCTATTGACCTTGCACATCTAAAAGCTACTTCAAAAATATCAATTTTTAAAATAAAAATTTGGTTATAACTCGAAAATAATCCATAAAAGAGAACAAAAAATGTCTAGCCTTCACATCTATTAAAGAAACTACAATCGGTATCATATATATATCCCTAGGTTTGATTGCAATTAAATATTTAAAATTTATACAAATTCTTATTTTTCCATTCTTTTTTACTATAGGCACAACATTAGCCAACCACTTAGTATATATGGTTGGTTTAAAAAATCATCCTTATGTAATTTTTCAACTTCTTCTTTAACCTTCAAATCAATGTTTTTATGTATTGTTTCTTCTATAAAGCACCTAAAATCATTTGGTAAATCTAGTTCAAAAAAGGTAGGAACCCCTCATAAGAAAGAAGAATGTAGGGTGTTAGCACTAGTAACAGTACCAAGAATTCCATAAATATGATGTTAGAAAAGCTAGTTAAGGTTATGACACAACATATAATGTAACACCCCATTCCCGCAACGACCCGAACCTGACATCGATGGTGATATCCGAGTCCGTGCCCCGCAAGGGTGGCATGCTAAAGTACTCAATTATTTGAAAATCTGTATATTTTTTGTTGCAATTTTGAAACCACAAACATATATGGGGAAATCAAAACTCACGTTGGGCCCACATTCATTTATAAACAATTTCAATAAACAAAAATTTCAATAGTCATTCGGGCTCCTTTCATAAATACACTTGAGTCATTTTGAAATATAAATTTATACAAAAGTTTGCGGAATGAACAACTCAATACAAAAATAGAGAAATGCAATGCAGACGCGAACTGATCCCAACCTCTATCCTTCACTTGTATGTTGTAAGTATACGCCCGTTAGCCTAACGAGGTGTTATTCTAAAACTGAAAAATATTTGCAAATTTTGGGTTAATTTTGCGAACTCAGTGAGTGACCATCATCAATGGCTCACCCAATTACATAGCACATAATTGACACATTTCACTTTCTTTCACATTTCACATTTAAAACACTTAAGCATTCATATTATGCATATATAATGCACATGAGACTTATGTTCATTCTTATTATTGTGACTGAGTGTCGATCACATACACAAATACTGGCCTATAGGGCTCAGTCAGAACATAGTTCTTGGAGCATAGCTTTACGTGCAGAATTAGAGTTCACAGAGCAAAGCTCTACGTGGAAGCGCTTCAAATTGGCAACTCAAGTGACACCGCCTTTATCAGAGCATGCAATTTATGAAATGCATCACATACTGATCATGTCTTGTCACATATGATGTTAAATCAGAAAGTCACATTAATCAGACCTGAGCCCTACATTCAACTTTAAAGTTGAGTATCACTTTTCATTTACATGCCAATAGCAGTTCAATGTTCCAATCAAATATCACAATCATTGGACTTCTTATCTGGAAACCAATATAAACAATCACATCTATATAATTATTCAATAGTCATATAATACAGAATTTCAAATAACAAACAATAATGTGAGACCATCTCGGTCTACTCACAGTACGCTCCAAAATAGCATTTGCTTCCAAATTCTGGAATGCTTGTATGCGGACACTTGACCTGCACAACCCATTTATGCAAAACACCCCTTTCACACTCATCAATAATTGCATAAGTATAAACATTTATTTATACACAATTGTATAAATGGACTATGTACAATGCATGCTCAATGACAATCTCAAGTATATGTTTTAGAATACATTTTATGCTCATTCCCATTTCATAATTCATATGTGTCTAATTGAACTTAGACTTACACTTCAAGAACACTTGGTTACTCTATATCATAACACAATGTCTTTTCATCTCTTTTCTAACCTCATATGATCTCATAATATCCAATTCCCATTCATAGCTGAGCAATTCAAACATATGTACGCATCTAGTCACGTTTCCCATTTACACAATAATCATAAATATATTACCCACCTAGCTTGCTTGCAAACTCCAAGTCAAGATTGTCTTCCCCCTTGTTCTTAGGTAGGTTTCTCTTGGTTTCCTAAAACAAACCAAATCTCATTCAATAGGAATCCACTTAAAAATCCCACAATGTAAAACCACTAAAATTGATTCTAAAACATTTAAACCCAAGCATTTTCTAAACTCCATAAACTAGAATCCTTTCAAAAATCCAAAAGAGTCAAAAAGATCTTACCTTGATTCTTCACCAAATAAAGAGATCTTTAGCTCAAATGGAAGCTCTTTTCTTCTTCTTCTTTTTTTTCCTCTTGAACAACTTCAAAATATTTCTTGAAGACTAAGGAGAGTTAAACCCTAGCTCAACTCTCTTCTTCTCTCTCAAACCACCAACTCTCTTTCTCTTTCTTACTCATTTTCATAAATTACCGCTGCTTATCCTCCTATTCACGTTTTTCTTCTTCATATATAAGCAAGATAATAATTCTTCTTCCAATTATGCCCTTAATGATTGAGAATTGTCCCATTTACCCTTCTACTTATGCCTTATGTCTTTTATACTTAAGGGTCTTGCCAGCTGTACCCTTGAACACTCTAACATATCACTTTCTTCCAAAAAAATATTCCCCATTGTCTTAAGTTTCTAATGCCTCCAAAATTATTTGATTTGGTTTAGTGATTCAAAAGATATACTTCAAATATTTTTGGACTGTTCTTATCCATAACATTATACTATGCACAACTTCTATTTGGAATTTAAGCATCTTAGAGACTGAATTAGATTCTAGTTTCTTCATACCATTTTAGCCCCATGTCTTTAGTTCACCAAAAATCAGAAATCATCTCATTTGGACCTCTACTGATCCAGAAAATATCAAAATACTGAAGTATGTTCAGTACGATAACACCAGTTCATATTATTGAAGAACACACTCAATGTACTCGTCCCATGTTTTTCACTCATCCTTTTTCAATTTATTTCAGAAGGCTAAGATTTTTGGTGGAGAAGTAGAACAAAGTCTCACGAATCCAATGGCTCAAGAATAAAGTCATTTGAAGGTCTAGAGAGGAAGTTATGGTTAAAAAAAGCAACCATATTTATGACCTCAATCTAATTGAACCTATTTTGGCGCGATTTCCATAACTTTCACAAGCAATGTCAGATTGATCTTGTTTTTAGACTATTGGAAAGAGGACTTCAAGATCTACAACTTTCGTGAAGACCTCGAAGACCAATTCTATCATCTGACTTCTACATCATCTCACTTTCCTATCGTCTCATTTCTATCGTCTTATTTCCATCGTCTCATTTCTATCGTCTCATTTCAATCTTCTCATTTCCATCGTCTCATTTCCATCGTCTCATTTCTATCGTCTCATTCCATCGTCTCATTTTCCATCGTCTCATTTCTATCGTCATTTTCATCATCTCCTTTTGCATCGTCTCATTTCCATCGTCTCATTTTGCATTGTCTCATTTCCATCATCTCATTTTGCATTGTCTCATTTCCATCGTCTCATTTTCCATCGTCTTATTTTTTCCTCCAAAACGTCTCCACTTATAAGGATCATAACTTTTGATTCGGATGTCTAAAACTTTCATACTATATGCTGTTGGAAAGATAAAAGAAAGATCTACAACTTTCTAGTAGGCACCTTTGCTAAAATCTATTTATATCAATCCCAAATTTGCCCTTAAAGTCCGAAGATGAAATTTCCATTTATACACTAACGTACTGCACCCAATTCTTAACTTCATGACAACTTTTGAGATTCTTAGAGACAGAATTGAAATTTGATGTCTTCATAAGAAATGTAGCCATATGTTTCTAATTTAATTCAAATTAAGAATCATCTTGTTTGGATAACTAAAGAAAAAGTTATGGCTAACAGACCGAAGCATACTCAGTGAACATTTTTTAGATCACTACCAATTTTGTTTCTCAATCTTTCTTTATCACAACTCATACCAAGATCACTCTTTCTACTCCCTCTACTTCTAATTTTTCAATAAAGTCACATTTGACATCAATTATACCCGAAAGTTGTCAATGAATGCATGTACCACTTTTTTTTATATGCAAACATTCAATATTTATGTGGATATATGCTAACATTATGCAAGAGCAAGAAAATGCATTTCCTTAGTCTCTCTTTGAGCTCACATGTACTGAAATTTCGGGTCCTAACCCTTAATATAGGGACGGGATGTTACATATTAACACCTTCCAACAGCCTTTCTGCTATTGCTAAACTTGTAGATGAAACAGTAAGGAGCGGTTTACCTACAACACAATTCCAAATTCACTTACATATTGTCAAATTATAAAGCGGTAAAAGTAACCTATCATGAAACATTAATTTGTACGTGAATTTTGTGATGAGCTGTGGGGAATTGGCAAGGGTCCTAAAACATCAGCATTCCCTAATCCCAAATCGACCATTGTGTCATTGCTCTCGCCCCCTTCATCGACCGTTGTGTCATTGCTCCTGCCTCCTTCATCGATCGTTGTGTCATTGCTTCCGCCTCCTTCAGCATACATGTCATCTTGGAGAAGCACGCAAGCTTGAAACACGTGGTTTATACCATCGAATGTTAATAAAGTTTAAATCTTCATAAAAGAAAATTAGAGTAGTATAATAAGGAAATTGACGTTGTTCAGATCATAGTATACACCTTGGAGCAGAATATCGGCCATGGAAGGCAAACGCTCATTAGTTAAAGTACTTGACATTTGTCCTGTATTTTCTAATCCTTTGGTAAGGACAATTTTGCCACATTCCTCCCAACGGAATGAATTACTACCATCCGAAACCATACGCCATGTCGACATTCCCTGATTGAGAAGTTTAATTAAATAATTGAAACAAGATATTGAAAAGTGAGATATGACTTTCGATGTCGAATAACATATTCACAGACAAACACAAACTAATTTATATCATAACTTAATTGTAAATTACAATCATCTTCATTTTCTGAAGAATAAGATTCAAATTCTGGCTTGTCATTCGATCCCTGACCCTCCTCCTCTTGTCTAGATGAATGTCAACATATTCGTTCGATGGATCGTTCAAAGGTTCATTATCATCATATGTGCTAGATGCATTTATAAAATAAGCATCATCCTGGAACGTATCGCTTTCATTTCTCTTTTCTCCTTTGCTATGTGATTCAAAAACACCTCTAGGTTTAACTTTGCAAACCGCCAAGAAGTTTGACTTATCTCGTCGTAAGTTGGATAAAGGGACATAACACACCTGTTTGGCTTGCATAGCCAACACGAAAGGTTCAAATTATTGCAATCTTCTTTAGTTGTTAATTTCAGCAAAATTGTATCTGGTATAGACTTTTGTTCCAACATTTAGAGTCGGGTTAAACCAATCACATTTAAATATCACAGTTCACTTGATTGGCAATGCAGGATACTCAACTTCAAGTATCTCAACAATTTTACCGTAATAATCCATAACTTCGCCCTATATGGAAATTCCACTATTTATTGTTGCCATGCTATGTCCATGATATTCTGTATGAAATTTATATCCATTATAAAAATACACCGGATACGATTTAACAGTTCGCAAAGGTCCCTTCACAATAGCATAAATGAACTGGTTGTCTATTGGATTTTCTATGGCCTACATAAAAATCAAATATCATATCAATAAGTATAATGTTATTTGAACACGTAATTGTTATAATTCATATTGACTTATCTATGTAACTGGAAACTTACATATCTCTCGAATCATGTTGTGAAGTTTCCTCCAACCTCATTACTAACTTCATCCTATGTGCTATCAGGCATGATGTCACGTAACAATGCCTCGTATAATCTAATAACAGTATTGTGTTTTTTAGTTATGAACAAGACAATATTTGAATCATTGTATGGTTATTATGTTTAACTTACTGCACAAAAGGTTGAACCTCTTGACAATTCAATAAAATGTATACATAGGCAGCCTTAATTTCTTGCTCTGTTAGCATTCTTCTTGTTACACGTCCATATGCCCACCTAGGAAATGTGAAAATAGATAAGTTACCTTCAACATTAGTCGCTCGTTCCCCCGTCATCATTATGAGGAACTTTTCTTTCTCTGATGTGCACATGTGGCTCAAAATAATGTCCACAAAATGTACTGGCTTCCTCCACCAAATACGCATTACATATGGAACCTTCAACTCTAGCCTTGTTTTTGACATTTTTCTTCAAGTGATGCAAATACCTATATTAACACAAATATGGTTATTACAATTTAATTGTTAAAACATGTCGTAATTACGTCAATTATAATAATTTGAATTTAAATGACCTCTAAAACAGATACATTCATCGATATTGAACTGGACCAGCTAGTTGTGCCTCGTCCGGTAAATGAACTGGTAAATGCTCCATACAATCAAAGAAGCTTGGGGGAAAAATTCCTTCTAACTTGCACAATATTACTGGAATCTCCCTTGCAAGAATTTCCATTTCAGTTAACTTGATTTCGGATGCAGTTAAAATTTTGAAGAACAAACTTAGATCTGTTATCACCTCCCAAATCTTAGTCGGTAACAACTCCCGAAATGCGATTGGAATTAGCCTTTGCATAAATACGTGACAATCATGACTTTTTAAACTGAATAATTTGTACTTCCTCATATCAACACACCTTTCCAAGTTTGAAGTATATCCATCGGGAAAATTTATACCTTTCAATCGTTCACACAATTTTTTCCTTTGTTTTTTGTCTAAAATGTAACATGCTTTCGAATATTTCCCATTGTGAGAATCCCGATGTAACTCATTCCTTCCATAAAAAATTACAAATCAGCCCGTGATTTTACATTGTCGTTTGTCCGCCTTTCAATGTTCATGATGGTATTGAACAAATTGTTAAAAAAAAAATTTCAATATGCATCACATCTAGAATATGACGTACCAAATTCGTTTGCCAATATGGCAAATCTCAGAATATGCTTCGTTTTCTCCAGCCAAAGTTTTTACTAATGGTTGTGTTAACTTCATCAACTTCCAATTCTGTTACTTTCAACAACCCTAATTCATCAACTTCTTGCAAAATCACTTCACCAGCTTTGTAAGGAGGAGGAGGTGTTTTTACCATCTTATTCTTTGTGAACTTTTGTTTATTGTGTTTAAATGGATGATCTACAGGAAGAAATTTCCTGTGATTGTCAAACTAACACACTTTGCCCCTGTTCGGAAGATAAAAGGCATCAAAATCGTTGCCACAATAAGGACAAGCCAGTTTTCCTGTTATGCCCCATCCAGACAACATGGAATATGTAGTAAAATCACTAATAGTCCACATCAATGTTGCTCTCAACATAAAATTCTGCTTCGTAGACACATCATATGTATGAACACCATATGCCCAAGGATGCTGCAATTCTGATATCAATGGTTGTAAGTAAACATCGATTTTATGCTTAGGATTTGAAGGCCCTGGCACAATCACTGTCAAGAACATATATGCTTCCTTTATACACATCTATGGAGGCAAATTATACAAAGTTATTGTGATTGGCCAAGATGAATATTGCTGACCGGATTGATCAAAAGGTTGGAAACCATCCATCGACAATCCCAACCTTACATTTCGACTTTCTGCTGCGAAGTCAAGATAGGTGTCATTAAAATGTTTCCATGCTAGAGCATCTGTAACATCCTGTTACTGTAGCAAGGGTATTATGGTAATATTGAGTCAGACTGATAGGTTTTATTGCATTTACTGATTGATCATGTTACTGGCCTCTAATCATAGAGGAACAGGTGTCTTGCATATGCATTTATTCATAGGTACATGCATTCATGATT
>JANZLX010000001.1:12122095-12134719 GCA_025531955.1 Erythroxylum orinocense
TGGGCAAAATGCCTTGTTTATGTGTGTATGCTTGATTTTCCAATTGTGAATTGCTATGATATGGAAAATGCTTTATGCTATGTCATGCATTAAAACATGTATGACATTTTGAAACGATTGAATTGTGACAATTATCATGTTATGTCATGAAAGATGAATGACTTTTTGTATGATGAGTTATGACCATGTCGTACCTTGAAAAAGGTTATGACATTTCGAATTGAATTGTGAGCATTATTATGCTATGCCTTATGGCATTTTGATCAAATGGAAAGACCAAAAGTATGAGATTATGAAATTGTGAAGAATTGATTTGAGCATGAAAATGTGATTATGTGCTTTGTTTGGCCAAGAGAGGAACCGTTTCGTAGTCACATGCACGTTGACGTAAAAGCCTTCTCCCGGCTGCCCGCTTGTGGCTCACGAGATTCGAAAAGTGGACTCGTTTCATTCACGGAGTAAACTTCGGTTGCTCTGTTTTGTTCACGGAACCCTCGAGCCAATTATGTGTGCATTTGCATTTTGACATGTTAAGTTGTGATGCAAATTGTGTAAAATGCTTGGATGATGGATTACATCAAATTATGGTTAATGTGATTATGTATTGAATTATGCATTGCGAATGTTGAGCTTACAATGTTGGATTAAGATGAGATGAATGTGCTTATATGAATGTTCATATATATATATGCTTGTTTGTGTGGCTCATCGCCAATGGCTATAAATACATTAGCCACTGAGCTGTGTAGCTCAACCCATTACTTTCCCTCCCCAGGTGCAGAACAAGAAGATTAGCGATCCTTGCAAGGCAATTGGACGAACTCCGAGATAGTTAGCTTTTGTATTGAGCTAGTTCAAACACCTTTGTATAGCTTGTTAAGCATGTCAAACATGGAGCATTCGTTTGTATTGGTTTTAACTTTGTGATATGTATATTGATATGTAAATAAAGTTTGCTCAAGTATTTACTTTGCTTAGTAATGAGAATGTGAATTTGAGGATTTCATTTTGTGTATAATGATGTTATTTTTTTAGGCTGAGTATGATGATTGTGGAAATGAATTTTGTGTATGCATATGCTTCTTCGTTGAGTTTGCAAATGGTTGCTTGTTTTTAGAAATTGGAAAGGTTATATGGGATGAACCATTTGAAGTGAGAGTTAGAAGTGTAACAAAAAGTATTTAGCAATTGAATTGAATTGAAGGTTTAGGGAGTGATATTACATCAGAATATGTTGAAATTGGGAAGCATGTATGTGATGAATCATTTAGAGTTGGGATTTAATGATGTTTTTAGTTGTTTAATGGATTTGAAGTGATTTTGTGGTATAGAAAAAGTGAGGTTGGAATGAATGTTAAGTTTTACATAATACAAGGGAAATTCAAGAATAATTGAGATAGAATTGGCCAAAGTTTCCTTCTTTGAAGTTGTAGCTTGTCCTTTTATCTTTTGAACGATACCAAGTTTGCGAGTTTTTGATATCAGAGTTGAGAGTTATGCTCATTACAAGTTAGGATATCGTGGTGAACGAAATTCCCGAACCTTTAGAGTATATGAAGTGATTTCGGGCTAGAAAAAGTTGATTTTTGGTAAGAAATGAGTAAAGGGGAAGTTAGGTTGGGTTTAGGATCCTTTAGAGAAGTCTTGGAGGGTGAAAATTGTGTTTCACCTAAAGCTTACACGGTTTGCTCGTGTGAATTTACACGGGTTGTGTAAATCTGGGCGTAGGGGACACGTTTCACCCGAAGGTTACACAACCTGACCGTGTGATTTTACACAGTTCGTGTGTTTTGGCCCAGAAAACGACAAAATTTAAATTTTTGGTCTTCATGAAAGTTGTAGCCTTAGATGTCTTCTTTCCAACCGTTTAAAAACAAAGTTAATCCGACATCTATAATGAGAGTTATGGCATTTACGCCAAAGTATATTCAATAGGAATCAAAATACGAACATGTTCAATTCGTTTAGCCATAACCCCTTCGTCCGACTTCCAATTGAGGTGATTCTTGAGGCGTTGGATTTCTAACACATTTCCCTACTTGTACATAAAAATTGGTAACCTTTGGAGTTGAATTGAAATAGTTAGATGAAATGGAAGTGAGTGGTGGGTTGGAGAGCTTAATCGGGCTATGAACCTACTTTATATTTTTAAGCATATCTTGAGCTATAGAGCTCCAATTGAAGTGATTCTTGTTTCAAAACAAACTAGAGACTTGGAGTTACAATTTCTTTGAAGAAGTTAAAGTGAACTTCAGGTTTGATGATTTCCAAATTCTGTTCACAAACAGGAGAAAGGAGTTTAAACATGGTGACTGTTTTGGTATGGGCACGCCATTGAGCATATTGAGAGGAAATTTTTTTGGGGTGTTACAATAATGAAGATGAAATGATGAGGGTTAATTGAAGTAACCCTTTAGGATGCTATGAGCACGTCTTATGTTATGATATTTGGAGCGATCGTTGGGATTCGAAAACGGGGCCCAACATCAAAAGTCTAGAAAGTGTTTGGATAATAAGTTTATATCAATCTTTTCCAGCTGAATTTATTTAAGTATTTCTACACTTTAATCTGTAAGATCAACTACTTCCTTCAAAAGTAAGAAACATAACGTGTGTTACTCTTGTTACGCTCTATTAATGTCTAATTTAAACATAAAAATAACTAGGAACAATTTAAGGATAACACATAAATCTAATATAAATCTTATAATTATGATCTTGTCATAATTTCATTTATATGTATATTTATTCCATAAACTTTATCATATACATTTCATCATAATTTCATTTATTCCATGAACTTTATCATATGCACTTAAATATGAATAAGATAAAAGATGTATTTAAATAATCATTTCACTAAAATTACAACTAATCGATTGAATGTAAGATATAAGCTAACATATAAGCCTCCCAAAAGGTGATTGAGGCATACAAAGGTTTCCTCATATTGTTGAGGAACCAAAAATTTTGACCTTTATGAACTCAAACCTAATGTGAATTCGATTCGACCGGATTCATACTTATCTCATGCTGAAAATGGATATGAAAGGTGGCTTCATCTACCCATTCTCATTATTTAATGCATCCATTTCCTAGAATTCTCTTAAACTTAAAGTTGTCAATTTTCAATTCTTCTGCTATTATCCTATTTTAATCTCCTAGTGCTTTATAGTTCCTTAGAATGGCTATTGGAATTTGTTTCTACATTTGGGTTAAGTCATTTAGCTGAATCGGTAGAAGATGACTATTTTGTAGCTAGCTAACTGGTTAGTCTCTAAAATATACTTTGACATGATTCTCCCTATTTGTCCTGTTCTAATTGCAAAGTTAGCCATGACTTTATCCACTCTTACAGTTGCCCAAAGGAAAGGTAAAATAATGTCCTTATCAAGAAGGAAAAGATGTGCCTTGACACCAAATCTGTTGCCTTTTCTTTTTCTAATTAATAGTGGTGATTCTTCTATTGAAGATAGGTGTTGTTATGTCTGGGTAATTCTCCATAGGACTTTAATTTCTTTTTTATGTGTTCCGAAGATTGTTTCCAAAAATATTATACTTGAACCTATTATCAAATATGGCTTCTTACTTAAAAACACAACATTGTGCAAACAGTTATTTGGCAATTAGTCTTACAATTATTTTGTAAATTGTATTTAATCTAATTTAGTAGAAAGCTTATTAGCTATTCTCTTACCTAAATGGTTAACGAAAAATAAAAATGAATTCACAAGAAGTCATTTATTAGACCATTTTTTTATTTTAGTATCTGCATAAACGAAGTATTATTTTTATCTATAGCAATTCTATACATTAACTGAAGGATTTTTCATGGTTTTTGAACTATTTTGATGAGGAACAGAAACGATAACAACTGTATTAGTGTAAACCCTACAAAAGAAGTCCAATCGAAGGAGAAAGAGGAGAAGAAAAAAATGTTTCCCATCGAATTTCAAAAATGTTTGCTTCATGAAGCGATAATTTTGATATAATACTGAGACCAAGTTGTTTCGTATAGTTTCATTTGTTTCATATAGATTCATACTATCACAACACCTACCTTTAAATATGGCCAATATTAATGACACTTTCAAGCTTGATGGATGTCTATTAAAGATGTTGGGTGTGCAAATTGATGTTTATATGTGAAAGATTATAGAGTGTGTAAAGCTCCAGCATTATAACATGTCTAGGATGTATTAAGAATTGAACATAACGAATTAAGTGCATCTAAGCATAGTAAGAGGCATAATGGTGCTTAATATAAAAGACATGGGTAAATGGCATAGATATACATACTTAGACGGGAAATATGGATGAGAATGAAATTAATTGATGAGATTATATGATAATCTCAATGTGGAAATTAAAGGAAGAAGAAGGACCAATGTTCAATTTTCCTAAAGTCAACGCATGAACCAATTGGATTAAAGCATGTGTGAACACTAAGAAGAAAGCATGTGTGTCTAATAGGAATTAAGCATGTGTGTAAGTCTTGAACGTGCATGAAATGGGTACATAGAGAGGAAAAAGGGATGAAATCTTAGGGTTTGAATTCCATATTTTTCCTCTCTCATTTTCTCTCCACTTCATCTTCTTCATCCCATCATTTTACATGTAAGGAATCAAGCTAATCTTAGGTATAAATCAAGGGAAAAGTTAGTGGTTTTCTCTTGATCTTTATCTTTTCTTGCTTTACTTATGAAGAATTGGATTTATAAGGTTGGAATTGGGATTGAGATATATATTTTTGGTGTTTCTAGTTGGTGAGTCAATCAAAGCCAAAGAGGAAGGAAAGGAAAGGCATTAGAAGAACTACTTGGCCAATTTTAAGGTTTGGGACTATACTTAGTTTAATATCTCTTTATGTGTATGTTTGAATGGATACAAAGATTCATTTGTATATGGAATGGCTACTGGGCTGGTGTGCTAGTGTTATTTTGGTGTTACCTTGCATGGAATTAGTTGAATATAACAAGAGAGTATTGTGTAGTAGAATTCTGTCTTAGGTTTGTTTGAACCAGTCACATTATTTAGATCACAACTTAGCCTACAGACCTCTAAATTGGGTGATTTTAGTTGCATATGAAACCTAAGACATAGGAATAAAAATCTTTGGAAAAGACTCTGACTTAGTTCTAGCTTTCTGACATTGAAATTGGTGAAATGATGCCCTTATTTCAAAGTAGCTTGTGATGTTTGGTCTATATCTCATGATTTAGAAGTCCAAATGGCTTGATTTTCAAAATACCTCAAAACCTAATTTGAATTTTTTCTATATGCACATTACGAAACAAGTAGATGGCAAGTGTGTGTCATGATCATCAAGTTCTTCTGTCATAAGCGTGACATGGGTATCACGATCATAACCCAGTAGAAAACTCTTCTATCATGACAATGACACCCCAAACACGATCGTGACCTTGGAGAAGGATTTTTTATCACAACCATAATCTTATTTTCATTTCCAATTTTTTTACCGCATCTTATCTGAACCTTTTTTAATACGTATGAAACTTTTCAAACAACTAAAAATAAATGAAATATGACTGACCACATATGAATTGGGTGATTAAACATTAAAATTTAAGAGTGAACATAATGCATGCATTTACATGTACATAGATGCTTTGTATGCATATTTATTGCTCATATGTATATAGTATGCACGTCAATACAGATTTTATAACTTGAAGTGAATATCATATGATGAATTATGAAATGGGCAAATGGTTAAAGAAAATGTTACAGTACATGCTCTATTATCTTGGCGGTGGATAGATAGGCATGCCAGTAGGGTTATAGTGCAACTGCTACAGTTTAATACCAATGGTGTCTTCATTTTGAGACTATATTGTCTCCACAGTTCAATGCCTTTGGGTGTCCACAGTTTTGATATCTTCGGATATCTACAACTCCCATTCTCCACACACACGGGAATGCGTAGACCTAATGGTTATAAATAAGAAATATAATATGATAATATATAAATAATTGATATTAATGAGCATTTGCATTTGTATTAATAAGCATTGAACATCTATGTTTGGCTTATGAATGTGAATTTATAGTATATGAATAAAATATTGAAGCATGTTTGCATTATATACTTTGATTCAGTATGTCATCACTATTTATATGAGTTGTGATGTTTATGAATGTGTGTACTTGGCGGATGACTGCTGCGAGTGGTCATCCAAACTAAGTGTTTCCCTAATAAGCTTTCAAGGTTAGCACAAGTATTAATCCGTATAAGACTAAGTATTTGGAGTGGGGTACAAAAAACACCTATAGGAGCCAAGGCCAAACGCTAGGAATAAAAGTACCATTGGAATGCGTTTTTTGGTTAAAAATGGTTGTACATGTAATAAAGGAAATCGTAATGTTTTTTTTTTGGATTGTCATGTAAATCTAAAGATATAATACTACTTTCAAATGATTATGTTAAGTGATATAAAACTTTATAATATGTATATGTATAGCATTAAATAGAATTTGATTGCTATATATGTGGGTAGCTGTAGGTTCTGGATAAGGGGTGTTACAGGGTGACCCAAATCATAATACAACCATAAATTTCTGTCAAGCAAATTAGGTGCTTCCATTTTCGTAATATGACATTTAGTTTAGGATGTAAGCAGAACCGTGGAAGCCTGAGTAAGAACTGCTGTGGACCAAATGAACCTAGCTGCTTACGTGCACAAAGCTGCGACTTTTCTGGTTTGGTGTTTCTAGCATATAGATACAAATAGCCAGCAAACTTTTTTCTCAATGAGTTATGCTCATAATTTTCCTTTTTATTTTACGTTAAATAATTGGAGACATGATCTATCCATTCATATCTTGTGCAGCTATAATTTGTCTGATAAATTATCCTTCCAATAAGAATCTGCACGCATGTTAAAACTTTTTATCTCGATCACTTCAATATGCCTATGCCTATGACACTGCTGAAACTCCAAAATGAATGCTTTTGCATTGCCTTCGTTTTTATCCAACAGCTGTGAAGACTGACAGGTATGCTCTTGGAGTTGACCCTTAACCTCTCCCCAAGACTTAGCCTACCTAAGATCAGAATATAAACCTAAGTGGCCCTAGCTAGATATAATATATTGCTTCTGGCCTTTGCAGGATTGATATCAACATGGAAGTAAAAGACACTAAACAAAATGCCAAAACTCTTAAACGAGAAGATATTTGGCCCTAAAGTCATCAAAGCTATAAAACTCTGTCGGCGTTATCATTATTCTCATCTTAGTCGTCGTTTACTGTACACTTACAAGCAAGTCGCTTAAACCTCTTCAGAGCGGTTGCACTCAAATTTCAAAGGGCAAGAAAACAGCTTCCGTTTGACTGCAGTTTAGTGGGTTGTTGTGAATTATGCATTCAAAACATTTTTAGTCCAACTCAATGGAATTTCTCAGAACAGGTTTCAAAATTTTCAGGGGATTTCGGCCACCTTTTTATTTCCTTCCAACTTCAAACAACTAGTCATGACTAATTGTGGGTAGTTTCGATCATTTTTGGATCAAATGCTGATTGGAATTCACTGAGATGGTAAATGGCTATTTGTCCCACAAGAATTTAGGTGTAGTACCACTACTGCATACGGTCATCCAAGGAGAATTGAAATTAAGTCTCTGTTTAGAACGTACCAAGACTTGGAAATTTTGTGTTGGAATTTTGAAGAAAGAAGAAGAAAGAGATGGGACAAGATGAAGATTGAACAATATGTAACATATTCTCATACTTTTATTATTGAACTTGATTACCTTATATAGACAAAATACAAACAATTAAATAAATTTTTCAGTCACTAAATCTAGCTTATAAGATAAGATTAAATATAATCTTAAGACTTATTCTAAGATAATCTAAGACCTATTCTAAAGAAATTTAAACAATTTTAAAATTTGAATTAATTCTCAACATTTTGTCCCTGCAAATACTAAGAACCATCATTACGTGATATGTAAATATAATAATAGAATCCATCCAGAAATTCGTAGTTGAAATTTTACTACGAATGGAAGTAGACTACTTGTAAACATTCAAAGTCCACCGTTTCAAAATACCATAACTTGGCAACACGAGGCCTTATTATGTTCAGTGTCACACCTCGTTTCGTAATACAGACCGCCAAATTTGGATAAGTTTCAACAACATAAGCTCTTCTACTTGTGAACATAATATACAGTGATTTCATAAACCTAGCCCTAGTAGCCACTTTATCATTTGACGCCTAGGAGAGTACAAACTAGTTCCTAAGCTTGCATAAAGTTCAGTATCAGAATGAAAAGGTCGACAACTTATTGACTTAATCTTATTCTTGTGTCTGCGATGTTACGCTGACTGTTTTTGCCCTTGTCATTCTTTTCCATCTTGTCTTCAACTTTGTTACAATGTTTTAGCTCGTCGCACTCCCTGGGATGTTCTTTTCCTTTCATGTCCATGTCATTTCCCTTCATGTCTGGAACAATGAACACAAATGGTGCAATGGGTATGTCACTTAACTCCAATAGTGGCACTAATGTCTTAATAACAGTGCTCATAGTGGGTCTAGATTTCCAATGGTGGCTCAAACATTGGTAAGCCAAAGCAGCTGCCATTCTAGTACCCTCTGTTGAATATTGCCCTTCGAGTCTAGGATCCATTATTTGGCAGAGCTTGCGAGGATCTTTCAATAAAGGCCTTGCCCATTTCACCAAAATCTGCTCTCTACTTGGTCGTTTCTTGTCCACAGATCTCCTCCCTGTTAGTAGCTCTAAAAACACCACTCCAAAGCTGAATACATCACTCATAGTTGTCAGGTGACCTGGAAAATATCAGGTTCTGTTAGTTGACTTATGATCGCTAACTTTCTTGATAACCCAAAAAAAAAAAAAAAGGGAGAAAAATAACTTGAATTACCAGTCATTATATATTCAGGAGCAGCATAACCTTCTGTGCCCATAACCCTTGTTGTAATGTGTGTTTTATCTCCTTCAGGGCCATCTTTGGCCAACCCAAAATCCGAAAGTTTGGCATTACAGTCCTGACAACAATTTCAGTTGAATTGAGAATAGATAAGTTTGTAAAATATCGATCATATTCGAGGCTATTAGAAGCTGTACTCTTCGTCTTGGTCCACAAACAAACAGGGACAAGGGCAATGATTACCGAGTCTAACAAGACGTTTGAGGCCTTGAAATCTCTGTATATGACCGGTTTTTCTTGTTCATGTAGGAATGCGAGACCCTTTGCCGCCCCAACAGCAATTTTCAATCTTGTTAACCACGGCAACGTCGTTGAATATCCTGCACCGATTAAAACACATCAACAACATAAAAACTTGGAAATACGAAGGAATAAAGAAACTCTTCAAGCAAGAGGGGGAAAAAAAAAAAGGAATTCGAACTGTTAAACAATTTGTTCTCTAAGCTCCCTTGCTCCATATATTCGTATACAAGAAGCCTTTGCTCATCCTCGCAGCAATAGCCAATCAAGTTAACAAGATTCGCGTGCCTTAGTTGCCCCAGGAAGATTACTTCAGCCTGCACTTTTGAACGTTGTTTTTGTGTAAAATATATTATATTGAAAGAACTATGAGCAACTAAATGTGTACGTGCATACCAGCCACTCCCTATGCCCTTGAGAGCCATCCAAGTTCAATACCTTGACAGCCACTGTCTGAGCCTTTAAGCCAGGCCTCAACTTACCATCAATGAAACCCCTGTACACAGTTCCAAATCCACCTTCACCAAGAAACTTACTTTTTGAGAAATTATGTGTTACCAACTTCAACTCTTTGAGAGTGAAAATATGCAGGCTAGAGATGATGGATAGCTCATGGACAGAGTTCAGCAATTCGGGATCGCTCAAGTCTTCAAGGGACAATCTTTGGGAAGATATGGGCTTGGACTTTAGATGTTTTTGTTCTGTAAACGGTTTCTCGCTAATGAAACATCCAGGTAACAAGGATTTCCAACTGCAATAATTCAAAGTCATCCTGTATTAGCTCAGAGTATTTCTGAAATGGCTGTTCGCGAATATGTATGCATTCGTACACCATTTGGCTTAAATTCATGGTGAGGCAGATTATATATAAAGGGCATCGCCAGAGAGAATGATATAAAAAATCTAGTATCTAATGATGACTAATCACATAATTTTCCTCGTGTAGCAAAGTCCAAGCATTAAGGTATCTTCGGTCTCTAGAAGAGCGATTATCTTATTCCATTGTCTTTCTCATTAGCCAAGACTTTGCCTTTGTTTAGAAAGAGGAAAAAATAAAAAAGGAAGAAGAATAAACAGGTCTTTGCCTTGACTACACAAGAATTTTCGTGGGGGTTTCATGCCTGTGCTTCCTTTCATACTGAAATTTCTACGCAATCCCTCTACAGTCTGCTGAAGAGTCTTGAAAACCAATACCTTCACGTTTAATATTGCAGCCTGATTAAGCATACAGAAATTTTGGACGGCAAACGTGAATACTCAGGTTCAATGTATAAAACTGTTACACACAGCATAAATTTGATATCTTCAAGAAAATGAATCAAACGTCATGCAGCACAATACAAAATTGTTATACATATAGCCTATAAATACAAGAATATAGGAGTGCCTTGGCGTCCACAGAGGACATTCCTCTTAATCTGCTATTATTTTATCCATGTAATATAACGTTTTTATGCTTGTTTCTGTTCTATTTTAACAGGAACAAAATTATATCCGCATAGTTATCATTTTTTATATTAAAAAAAATCGATTTCATGAGATGGCTTTTTGGATTGTGACAATTCTTTCCCTATCTTTTTTATAAGAGACTCTTCCCTAACCCAAAAGTGGCTTTCTTATGAGCAGCAGGTTATCAAACCAAATATTCAGGTTGGGAGAAATAGATTCCTCTACATCAAAATAATTAGTGAAAGAAAGTTGATAGATAGATTCCTCTACATAAACTTTCCTGCAATTTCCAGTTTGTCACAAACTTGAACTGTTCATCTCTAGCTGAATTTGGAATATGTTGGGACTTTACAGCCACTGATCGCTGACAAGTTCAACATTACATGTTCGTGCTATTATTTTATTCTGATATTTAAACCAGGTATGGTGAAATAAAAACATTACAAAATACTAAAAACAAAAATACACTGGCATTGTTAATTTCTAAATGCATTTCTAGTTTTGGCCAAAACAGATGTCGCCGGACTGCCGATGTCTGCCAATGTCCACGAAGAAAGTTCCATTAGTTTTCTCCACATGAAAAACTCCTATCTGTGACAAGGAGATGAAGAAACATGACAAAAACAAGAAAACAAGAACATAGGTCACGGTCATCACATTCATGTGGTTCTTTTGGCAGGTAACAAAGTCTTTTTCCACCATAGGTCAATTCTGATTACATCACCCCTTTCCATTCAAATTTAATCGATTTGAAAATGTCATCTCATGGAATTTAATGACATTATGTATTCAATTATAGACCAAATATGGTGCTCCTTCCATGCATTTCAAGTGGCTATAGCTTTCCAACATGTCTAACGGATCCAGGATTAGGAGTCTCTAAAACATAGAACTACTTTTTTGTCTGACAGAAGTTACTGCAAAGTAATTTTGTAGTTAACACAGGAAATTTCTAGCTCATATTTGGCCATAGATTGAGAATGAGAAATTGACCTTGTTCTACGTAAACTCCATTGAGATGTTAGTCGTTCCTCAATAGCTTATGGGAGAGCAGTGGAATCAGTTGTAGGCTCGAATCCTACTTAGAAGATTTAATTTCTTCTGAATTCCGAATTCAGAAAAAAGGTTCATACATATGTCTTCCTTTCTATTACATTATGCCTTATTGTATGTCAACCTATTATTTTCCTTACGATGTTTTGGTAAAGACTGAAAAAAATATGTATTAAGCATAGGGTGAGGTGAAGACTGCGAAGGAATTAGATAGTGATGTTTGAGAACAAGCTTGTAGTTGTTAACTATCGATCATATACGAAACTAAAGGCTAAGCTACTGGAATTTTAGAGAGATGAAGTTAGAGTGAAAAAGAATACAAAAATAGGGCTGAACAGAGTATATGGTTTTTCAAAGGCTCAACAACTAGTTGAGGCTTCTACTAATTTTATTGATATTGAAAAGTAATGTGTATTTTACATATGTAAACTACTATGTATTTATAGCCATTCAATCTTGTTAACTGACGTTAACTACCGCAACTTGCAACTTTTGAAAACTTCTTCTTTAATCTTTACGACTTATTTTCTTTGTACATCTCTTGCATGGCTGTGCATGTTCGTTGCTATTGTCGAAATTTCTGAGACACTGCTACTACAATCTCCTCCTTGGATCAGAAATTCAGCTTCTGAACTCCCATGAAACTCCTCAACTGTTCAAATCGCAGGTAACCAAAAATAGTTGCTCCTCTTCTTCAACAACTTGAGCCTCAGCCGAAGAATGACCAGTCTGTTGTTTACAGATTGCCTCCATATGGCCCTTCTCATTGTATTTTCTACATATTGCATCCGGCCTCTTCCAACATCTGTAAGCCAAATGATTTGACTTACCACAATGAGGACACGGATTGTACTTGGCATTCTTGTTCTTCTCTTGATCAGCATTTTTTATGGATGCTTTATAAGC
>JANZLX010000001.1:12143608-12157796 GCA_025531955.1 Erythroxylum orinocense
ATCAATGAAGCATTGAATTGTGAAAATTGGAGAGCTGCAATGGAGGAGGAGCTTCGAATGATCAACAAAAATGAGACTTAGACTTTAGTATCAAAACCTGACGATAAGGAGGTAATTGGCCTGAAGTGGATTTTCAAAGTAAAGCTTAATCCGGATGAGACAATCAACAAGTTTAAAGCAAGGTTGGTTGTCAAGGGATTTGCTCAAAAGTGAGGGATAGATTTTAGTGAAACATTTGCTCCAATTGCAAGGTTTGACACCATCAGAATGCTTCTCTCCATTGCTGCTCATCTCAAGTAGCAAGTTTTTCAACTAGATGTCAAGTCTGCCTTCGTAAATGGCATACTTAAAGAAGAAATTTTTGTGGAGAAAACTGAGGGATTTGTAACCGATCCTAGCAAAGTTTAGTTGTTGAAAAAGGACTTGTATGGACTCAAGCAAGCTCCTAGGGCATGATATGCAAGAATTGATAAGCATCTTCTGAATTTTGGTTTTCAGAAAAGTTGCAATGAAGCTACATTGCATGTTAAACTTTTTGAAACTGAAACATTGGTGGTTTCAGTATATGTTGATGATCTATTGATAACTGGAAATAATCTAAAGGTTATAGTGGAGTTTATGGCTAAAATGGAACAAGTCTTTGAGATGAATGACCTAGGAATGATGTCTTATTTTTTGGGAATGGAAGTTAAGCAACGCAGACATGACATTTTCATTTCTCAAGAAAAGTATGATCGAGGACTGTTAAACAAGTTCAGCTTGGGAAAATGCAAATCAGTTAGCACTCTAGGGGTTTAAGGAACTAAGCTAATCACTGATGATGGATCTGACTTAGCTGATGCAACTCTCTACAGAAGTGATGTTGGTTCCTTGCTGCTCTATTTGTCAATTACAAGACCTGACATTATATTCATCACAAGTTTGCTGTATAGGTTCATGAATTCACCTTCTGAACTTCATTTTAGGGTTGTCAAAAGGGTTCTGAGGTACTTGCATGGTTCTCTAGATTATGAATTACATTATAAACCGATCGGTTGTGTGAATTTGATTGGATTTAGTGATAGTGATTGGGTTGGATCACTAACAGAAATGAAAAGTATTTCAGGGTATTGTTTTTCTCTTGGATCAGCTATAATTTGTTGGAGCACGAAGAAGCAAGGTTCAATTGCTCAATCCACTGTTGAAGCTGAATGTGTTGCTACCTCATCTGCTGTGAACCAATGTTTGTGGTTAAGAAAAGTTTTACTTGATTTGAATTTTAAGTTGGAGAAAGCTACAGAGATCTTCTGTGATAACAAATCTGCAGTGGCTATGGTGAAAAATCCGGTTTTTCATGGAAAAACCAAGCATATTAAGATCAAATATCATGCCATTCAAGAAGCTGAAAAGGATAACCAAGTGAAGTTGCTCCATTGTTCCTCAAAAGAACAAATAGCTAACATTTTTACCAAGTGTTTATAGAAACTTCGATTTGAGTATCTTAGGGAAAAGCTTGGTGTTTTCAATAGCACTTGCATCAAGGAGGAGTGTTAGAGTGTAACTTGATTTAGTACTGTTATAAAGTTTAAGTTGTGTTGTAATGTAGTAGGTACAGATTACTTGTATTAGTAGATAAATCAGAATGTTCAGTCCATTTCAATCATCATTGTATTTTTTGAATTTAAAGCTAATGTATTCAGCACACACAAGCTATATATGTTCAGAATGCGATGAAAGAAGTAGACTTTTTTGATCCAATTCTCATTCACTTTCGAATATACAAGTTCAGTACAATATACTCTGCATTTCTTTACAAGGACTACATATGTCATCCCAAAATCAAGGGGTATGCCGTGGCTCATTGGTTGTGGCATGTGATCCTAGATGTTATTCCCGTATTCTTAATTTTGTTTCTAATCTTTAGGTATGATTGTCTTCACACGGTAGTTGTGGGGGAAGGCACAGTGCCTCTTGAAATTCAAATTAGAACGAAAGAAATGCATTTGCAAGATGAGTTCGGGTTTGCAGCTCCTTGGAGATACAAAGAAGGTGACTGCAAGGACGCTTCCTTTGTGCTGCAAATGGTAGAGTGGGCAAGATGGTTCGTCTCCTGGCAGTGTGAGGCAACGAGTAAAGACCAAGCCTCTTCAAAGAAGGTTCCTTGCACATTCCCTTCTCGCTGTGATGATTGTCCATTTTCTCACAAGCCTCTTGACTGTAGGATGGACTTGTTTTCGTCATTGTGGTTGAAAATGATAATGTTTTCGTTCCACCCAGTTGAAGGCTTAATTCAATGATTTGAAAGTGTGAAGATTCTTATTAATACTGATAAGGGTCGTCGTAGATAGTACGGTTAGACTGTCATGCCATTTTAAAAAAGTCTACAGATGTCAGTACAAGAGTTGTCATCGAATGCCACGTTGATGGACCTTCTTGAACGAGGAAGACTGAGGAGGGGAGGAGGAAGACTGAGGAGGGGATCTCCGCATGGGCTTCCCTGGAAGCAACCATCGAGGCGGAAGCGGAATGATGAGGCAGTCAATGATGCCACTTGTAGGCTGAAGATGGGAGACGTGGTGGAGCTGACACCAATCACCTGTTTAGGTCCTTGACTGAGTACAGGGGAAGAGATTCAGCGCACGTATAACAAGGGCTCAACGTCCGTCGTCTCTAACACTGGTGCTGCTACAGCAGGCTGGAGAGTTTGACAAATAGTTTGATGTTCTACCCCAATTGCTTTTTCTTTTTACAATATATATACATGCATACGTTGTACAGCAGAAGCACAGTTTCTCAGGCGGATTCAGTAACAAGATCGTAAAGATTTGTTATTTTGTTTCAATCTAAATGTAATGCAGCTTACAGTTTAAGCAAGCAAGCAACTGCCATTTTTATAGTGAATTGAATAAGAGGAAGACGAAGACAAAAGTGGTGTTTAAATTGAGGGAGAAAGTGATAATCCATGCCTAAGTCCTCATCTTCCATCACCAGTAACGGTAAATGATTGGATTGAATTATTATTAGTATGTTATAATATATAAGACTTGAGTTGAATTATTTGTATTGATAGACATAGCATAGAGAAGGTTGTGTATTTATTATAGATCAAAGGATGAAAAAGGGTAAAGAAAGAGAAAGAAGGACGTGGTGTAAAGTAAAGAAGCGGCATCAATATCTCACCTCAAATTTATATGGGCTGCAAACCTTCCTAAACTTCTGACTCTCTTTTATATATTCTCTCTCTTATACAAACCCCTCATTTGCATTTCTTTATTTTCTCTTTTCAATCCAAGAATTAATGTTGATAAGAAGAAGAAGAAGAGGAGGAGAAAGCAGCAGCAGCAAAAGAATCTATCAATTACATATGCACTTGCTGCTATGAAGAACACTTTTGCCCTACGCAACTTACCATCTGATTCAATTGTATTCGGTTCAGCTATGGAATGGCAGATCCTTCTAGTTTTTTGAATTATGACCGCGACGTTGAACAAGTTTAGTCTTTTTTTCTTTTCGGCTTCAACTTATATTTCTCTTATGCTAATCAATCAAGGAATGTCATGTCAAGGGAAATATGTTGGACTTGGCGCTGTACAATCTTGTTCAATGTTCATTAACACATTATTTGACTGTTGTCCTTCTCTTTTTCTCAAGGCAATTCTTACGTTGAAAAAAGGCACTCAATTAATCAAGTATAGCCGCACGGGAAAACCCAAATTTCGTGCTTTCAGGCTTTCTCCAGTGAGTATTTTTCCATCCGTATTTGATCGGTTTCATCATTTTGTTTGCTGCAACCTTCTTATTTCACGAACTTTTATATTTATCAGAATAATATGGACATATTGTCAGAATTTGTCATTCATGAAATGCTGCCTATAATCCTCACGACGATCCTGCTATTGTTATCGGTTCTCCTTTATGCACTGTCATTCTAAATCATGATCGTGTGAATATTTGACAAACTAACAAGCATTCATTTGGGTTTTTGTCTTCTGTTATGTCAAGTGAAGTTTTATAGAACTAGTTACTTTTATCTGTTTATAAAGATTTGATCTTTTCAGTCTCTCTGTTTCGGGATGTTCATAAATCTTCTAACTTGTTCCCTTTTTGTCTAGCTTATAACTTCATTTTAGCCCATCTCGATAATAAACTTTTAGTTCTATTAAACTTTCTCTTTCATTGTCCAACGATTTAAGGTGTATAAATGATTTCAATTCTAGTCGTAATAACAGGATGAAACATCATTGATCTGGTTATCACACGGAGAAGAAAAAAATTTGAAATTATCTTCTGTCTCACGAATCATCCCTGGACAAAGAACTGTGAGTCTTACACTCTCTTTGGCAGCTGATTGATAATATCAATCTCAGGTCCTCTAATTCTTAACATGTGTTCATGCCATAGACATTCTTTGCCTTTTCTTTTTTCCTTCTTTTCCCATTTTTAACAGGCTGTATTCAGAAGATACTTGCGTCCTGAAAAGGATTACTTATCATTTTCGCTTCTGTATAACAACGGCGACAGATCTCTTGATCTGGTTAGTTACAGAAAACGTTTTTATAACATTATCTATTTGAGCTTCGTATTCATGAGAAGTTCACATCCGACTATTGTCCTTTGTTTTGCCAATTCTTAGATCTGCAAGGACCAAGTTGAGGCAGAGGTTTGGCTTGCAGCCCTCAAAGCATTGATTGGAAATAATCGTCATAAGCGTACTAGGAGTGATTTCTCAGATGTGAGTTTCTCATTTCCACGAAATACTACTTATGAAGCCCTTCAATTTTTTAGACTGCTGCACAAAAAGCAAACTAACAGAACTTAGTTGTAATAAAGGGACAAAGCAGAGCTTTTAAACCTTGTTAAATTTGTGTAACTGTTGATTGAAGGCAAGGATATATTCTCCAAGCATGGAGATATGAAAAGCACGTATATCTCTCGGGCTTTATCAAACTTCTGTTTGAGGATGGCAACTATCGTTGCATTCCTAACTTTATATGTTGCTTATGTTAATCTCAGTTAACAGATGGTGCGGAATTTGCACAATTTAACCGTCCTTTTGGAGCAACTCTAGACTTCACACCGAGTATTGCCCGTAGTCGAGCCTCTCTCGATTTGAGTTCCCGTGATACTCTTCTGTACTCAGATGTGGGGTCAGATATGCAACTAAGAGCAAGTAATGCAGATGGTTTTCGAATTAGTGTCTCAAGTACACCTAGCTGTTCAAGTGGTGGATCTGGTCCTGATGATATAGAATCATTAGGTGATGTCTACATATGGGGAGAAGTGTGGAATGATGGGGCTAACGCTGATGGGTCCTTGAGCTCAGCTCATACAAAGAATGATGTTCTGGTTCCTAAGCCCTTAGAATCAAATGTCGTTCTTGATGTTCATCAGATTGCTTGTGGCGTGCGTCATATTGGCCTTGTAACAAGGCAAGGCGAGGTTTTTACCTGGGGAGAGGAATCTGGGGGTAGACTTGGTCATGGAATTGAAAAAGATTATGGTCGCCCCAAACTTGTTGATTTTCTGGCAGTTTTTAATGTTGATTTTATAGCATGTGGCGAACATCATACCTGTGCTGTATCAACATCTGGTGATTTATTTACGTGGGGTGATGGTACCCATAATGCTGGACTTCTAGGTCATGGAACTAACGTCAGCCATTGGATACCAAAGAGAGTTTCTGGTGCTTTAGAAGGACTTCAGGTTTTGTCAATTGCTTGTGGTACGTGGCATTCAGCATTGGCAACTTCCAATGGAAAACTATTCACATTTGGTGATGGAACATTTGGTGTTCTGGGCCATGGAGATCGGCTGAGTGTTTCATATCCAAAAGAAGTTCAATTATTGAGTGGATTGAAGACTATCAAGGTTGCATGTGGTGTATGGCATACCGCAGCTATAGTGGAGGTAATGAACCAATCTGGTGCAAACTTATCATCTAGAAAGTTGTTCACCTGGGGTGACGGCGACAAGTATCGACTGGGTCATGAAAGCAAGGACACTTATCTTCTTCCCACCTGTGTCTCTTCCCTTATTGACTACAATTTCCACCAGATAGCGTGCGGTCATACCTTGACTGTTGCTCTCACTACCTCAGGTCATGTTTTTACCATGGGAGGCACAGCACATGGCCAGCTAGGCATCCCAAACTCTGATGGAAAGCGACCATGCTTGGTACAAGACAAATTGGTAGGTGAATTTGTTGAAGAAATTTCTTGTGGGGCATATCATGTTGCTGTATTGACATCAAGAAGCGAAGTGTTCACCTGGGGTAGAGGTGCCAATGGACAGTTGGGACATGGAGACACAGATGATCGAAAGGTTCCATCATTAATCGAAGCACTGAGGGACAGGCATGTAAAGAATATATCTTGTGGCTCAAATTTTACTTCTTGTATATCTGTACACAAGTGGGTCTCGGGTGCAGACCAATCAGTTTGCTCAGGTTGTCGGCAAGCATTCGGATTTACTAGAAAAAGACACAACTGCTATAACTGTGGGTTGGTGCATTGCCATTCTTGCAGTTCCAAGAAGGCATTGAAAGCAGCATTAGCTCCAACTCCAGGAAAACCACACCGTGTCTGTGATGCCTGCTACTCAAAACTTAAAGCTGCTGAGGCTAGTAACACTCCTAATATGAACAGGAAAATTGCTACTGCCCGTCGTTCATTTGATACTGGTGAAAGAATTGGCAGGGCAGATGGCAGGTATTCAAGAACTTTACTATCTCCCACTACAGAACCTATAAAGTACCTTGAGATCAGGTCAGGAAAGCATGGATCAAAACTCGAGGCTGCTTCCATGGTGCGAGCTTCTCAAGTTCCGACACTTAGGCAACTAAAAGATATAACATTTCCGAGTTCACTAAGTGCTTTTCAGAATGCATGGAAGCCTGTTCCTTTCACAATGCCTCAGCCTCCTGTTAACACTCCTCATCCTGCTGCTAACACAAGACCAGGTTCACCTTATTCTAGAAGACCAAGCCCTCCACGCTCTGCAACTCCTGGATTTTCTAGGAGTGTCATTGATAGCCTCAGGAAGACAAATGAGATAATGAAGCAAGACATGACAAAATTGCAAAACCAGGTACCGATGACTTCACATCTTTTATTATTCACTGGTTCCGTTGTTTGCTCCTCCACATCGAGACCCTTAGTGGACAGAATAGGACACCCTGACATGTCCAACAATTACATACCAGCATAAGGTAATATAGTTTTATGTGCATATTCAATGGCATAAAGCCCTCATCTTTCCAGTAAACAGCTTATGTCCACCTTCCTTTTAGAAATAAAACTTACTTGTTAGAAACTTCTTTCATTTCATTGTTCGTCTTGCTACCTTCAGGTTAAAATTTTGAGGCAAAAATGTGATGTTCAAGATATGGAGATCGAGGAACTGAAGAAATATGCTGAAGTGGCTGCTTCATCAGCTGCAGCAGAATCTTCCAGATCTAGATTAGCTTCAGAACTTATTGAGTGCTTCTCAAAGCAGGTATAACTCTATACATGCATCACCTTATTTGATTCTTACCTCTGATGGATCAATAATCGAACATCTCAGATGCCTCGGAAAATTTTGGCAACATTAAGCTGAATCCATATATGGACAACATGGGTTGAGATTACCTGTTTGTTTATTTGCAGAATTTTCTCTCCAAATTGAATTAGCAGAAGAAATAGCAAATCTAAAATTAATATAGCCTGAGGGAAAAACAAAGGAAAAGATAAGGAAAACTTAAGCAATTGGAAGAGAGACAAAATATATAGTTGGATGTTTATTATGTTTGCATGCATAATTCATCGTAAGATCAACAATGCATGACCATATTGACAAACTATCTCGCGCATATAGTAGTGACAAATGCATTCTTGCGTATGTCCTTTGTGTTCTTGCTTGAGATTAAAAAAAATTCGATTAATGATAATTTACACCTATAGTAGCCAAGGAAATATGCACGCTGCACAATTGTGATCTAGGCAGGTCAGTACAGGTTCCTTTTGGCTGTACCAAATGCAGAGTGCATCAGTTCTGGTTTTTGTGCCTGACTTTAGTGGAACGGGACACTATTAGATAGATGAATTTAGCCTATTAATATACAAGTTTACAGTCCTTTTTGCTCTTTACAAATTGTTGAATATTTGGTAGTTAAACTAATCATCTGACAACCTTTCCTGTGATTCAGTTGAAGGAAATGACAGAGCTATTACCTCCTAATGTTTATGAAACTGAAATCTATAAAATCATGAATTCTCAAATAGAAGCTTATCTCAGCTCTAGTGGATCATCTGAAATTTCTAACCAACAAAGTGCATTTGAAACGGCTTCTTCCACCAATGAATCTTCTAATGCACAAGAGCAGAGGATGGAAGATAGAAAAGAAAGAAAAGGAACCATTGACTTGTCCCATGATGACGAAGGTGTCCCACAGGAGAACACTAGTTCATCGGCTTCCAGTACAACTATTGAACACGAAACGAGGACACAGGAAGCTTCAAGCACAAGAAAAGCATTGAAAGAAACTATTGAACAATTTGAACCTGGGGTTTATGTTACTTTCTTTCAACGTCCAGATGGTATAAAGATCTTCAAACGGGTCAAATTCAGGTAATTGAGTAATTTGATTAAGATAGTTTGGGTTTTGTTCAATTTAAAACACTTAAATATGTTAGTTTGTATTCTAAGTTAGCTGTCCTCCAACCTTTTTAGTAGATTACTAAGAAGCAATGCAGATTTCTTCAAATATGGGACTTCATAGAGGCCCCATCAGGTCATTTTGAACAATTAAATTAAGAATTTCTACTATAAATGCTTTACTAGAAAACCCAACGTTTTCTGTAAGCAAATATCTCTCTTTCTATAGTCACCTGCAAAGCCTACCTGTGAGGTCTTACGGCTTAATGTTCCAATCACTCCTTATCTATGTTACTTTGCATCACATTACTAGGGAAAGATCTTATACGCCATTTTTTCAACTGCTTATATGGATCCGTGACATGTTCTTTTTTGTTTTCCTACTTGAGGTGTTCATAACTTTGATTCAGCAATCTGTTTCTTATCCTACAGTCATACATCTGTCAATGGTTTTGCAGCAAACGAAGATTTCAGGAGCAGCAGGCAGAAGTATGGTGGAAGGGAAACAAAGAAAGGGTGCTTAAGCGATACAGCCCACCAACATCAACTGCTGGCCATACTGGATCATCATCTGCTCCACCTGTATCACCACGGCATACTCCGGTTGAACCATCTTCTACTTCTGTTCCTGCTGACGAAACAAATGAGATAGAACCCACAGACCATTTAAGTTAGGAAACTGAATTAGTTCCTTTTTGACATAACATAGAAAAAGGCGAGTCTAGGATGACAGTGATGCTCATCAAACTGCACCATTTGAGGCAATTGTATTGTTTTGAAGGCTAGGTGAAAATGATTTTCGGCCTCCAGAGACTTGTTGAAACAAGAATTTACTTGATGACAGCTCGATATGCAGCAGTGCAAAAATGCTATAAATCTAGTGGAAATGCATTTATTTTTGTTGCTTCATTCCATTAATTTTGCGCTAAGACGAGTCAGGATAGATGTAGAGGACAAACTGTAAGGATTTTTAATCAAACATGTTGGCTTATATATGTATAATTGTATATAAAAGCTGTCATATAAAGTTTAGCCCAATTAATTAAAGTGGTCTAATATGTTTTTAGTATTTGGGCTTTATGTATCTATTTTAAGTGTGGCCTTTATATGTGTAGAGACCGGGTTTATAATTTTAAGTTTTATGATGGGCCAAATTAGAAATTATACCTTAATATAAAAGGTTATGGTCCCCAAATTAAATGTAACCCTAAATTCTTGTCTGAAATGTCATCATCAGAAAGAAAACAGAGATTTACGGAGAACTCTGAAAAAAGGGTAACGTTCTAATTTGAAAGACATAACCGCAAAATTTCAGTGCAGATTCTAACAATAGATTCAGGTACGCTTTCGCCTTTATTTGATTCTTAATGATTTGATATAAATAGATCTTAGATTTTAAAGGGATTAAAATCCCTACAAGTAGTATCAGAGAAAATTCATAATTAGGTCATCAAGAAAGAACGGGTATTCGGTTTTCTTTGTCTTCCATATTGCAGTTCTTTTCGATTATTTTCTGTATATCTCCTTATAGCATGTACGGTGATAGTCTCATGGTCTTGAGATCTTTGATTTTCGTGTATGTATTCGGTGATAGGAAAGTTTTTAAAGAAACGTTTGTGGGGATAATATTTCTGTGTTTTGTCCATTAAAGATGAAAGCAAACTGTTTCTGTATTGTTACCCATTTGGTAAATAATCGTTTTTGCCCATTGGATAAAATATTAGAGTTTTACCCATTGATTAGATTTGCAGAATGTTGCTTTAAAAGGTCTTTTGTCTTTATTCAATGGCCAACAAGGTTAATGGTTAAGGAAAGATTGCCCATCGTATAAAGACTAAAGTTTTTTCTATTGTGAAAGTTATTTGGATGTTTCCATACTGCTTTCAATGCTAATAACCAATAAATTTCTTATTGTTTTGTAATAAAGTGACGATGGTTGTTGTGTAGTTATTTAGTTTTATACATTAATCATCAGAAGTGTTTCGGTTTAATATTATGAGGAATGGGTTTTGGGTTCAAAATTTATAATTTCTGGTTTGATTTTTAAAATTTTGACCCAATTCTCAATTTGAGCTGACAAGATTGTTAATGTCATAGCATCAAGAAATTAAAGCTATAATATTTTCATACAGCTTATGTAAAATTTGGTATTAATTTCAGATTTTGGTATTTTAAAGAAATATACAACATTTTAAATTAAATTAATTGAAGCAACCTCTCTTATGAAATTAATTTAACTTAGAATGTTAAAAGGTTTTGTGTGTGTGTTATTCATGCAAATATGGACTGGTCCAAAGGAAAGTTTATATTTGGCCTGAATTGCATATACACTTGTGGTGGTAAATGCGTGGCAATTATTTAGTATAATATGTGAGCATTAAATCGGTCCAAAGAAAGATTTATTGTTTGACATGCCTTATTGTCAGTATTTGACCACTAAATCAAGGTACTACTTACAAGTTAGTATTTTTGTCTAAAGACTAAATATTAATGTTGTGCAATGTATTTTGTGATGGGGCCCTACCATTATCTGTATATAGTTAATTTGGCATATTATAGTGTTGTTATGTGAGTAATTAGATTTTGTTTGTTTTGTTCTCTATTCAGTTCCTGGTTCTGCTGCAAATATCTCTGCTAGTGTTAATTCAATTCCTATGCTTAATGGCACTAATTTTAAAACATGGAAGGAGAATGTTTTGATTGTTCTTGGAGTTACGGACTTGGATCTTACTTTACGAGTCGATCAACCTGATTCACTTACTGGTGAGAGTACCTCTGATCAAAAGAGGGAGATGGAAAAGTGGGAAAAATCGAATCGTATGAGCTTGATGATCACGAAACGTGCCATTCTAGAAGCTTTTCAGGGCATTATGTCCGATCAGATTACTACGGCTAAGGGTTTCCTTGAGGATCTTGAGAAAAGATTTGCCAAAAATGAAAGGCTAAAATAAGTACACTTTTGGCAAAGCTTATCTCAATTAGGTATGTAGGAAAAGGAAACATAAGGGAGTACATTATGGAAATGTCTCGCATTGCTTCAAAATTGAAAGCACTTAAGTTAGAATTATCCGAATACTTGTTAGTGCATCTGGTTTTAATATCTCTTCCAAAACAGTACAGTCAATTTAAAGTGAGTTATAACTGTCAAAAGGAGACATGGTTTCTTAATGAACTTATCTCACACTGTGTCCAAGAAGAGGAAAGGTTGAAGCATGATAAGGCAGAAAGTGCTCACTTAGCTACAATATCTAAGGACAAAAGGAACAAAGGAAAGAAAACTAAGGAAGCTGCAGTTTCAGTAACACAAAAGAAATAACATAAGGAATAAAAACCAAGAGGTTGTTTCTTTTGTGACGCTGAAGGTCATGTAAAGAAGCAGTGTACTAATTATAACGCATAGCGTGCAAAGAAAGGTATGCTTCTTACATTGGTTTATTCTGAGGTTAATTTGACTTCGGTACCTAGACACACATGGTGGTTAGATTCTGCTGCAATAACTCACATCAGTGTGTCTATGCAGGGTTGCTTGAGTTGCCGAAAACCAAGTGATGGTGAAAGATACATTTATGTAGGAGACGGCAAGTCGGTAAAAGTCGAAACAATAGAGACTTTTAGATTGTTTTTAAGAACTGGATTTTATTTGGATTTAATTGAAACTTTCGTTGTACCGTCTTTTAGACGGAATTTGATTTCTACTTCTGCTTTGGACAAATCTAGTTATTGTTGTTCATTTGGAAATGGAATATTTAGTCTCTTGCAAAATTTAAATTTGGTTGGTACCAGTTCTTTATCAGGTTACGATACTCTATATATGCTTGACATTAATATTTCATTTAATGAAGCCTTGCATGTGGGTACACGAAGTTTAAAGCGCAAATTAATCGGAGAGAATTCTGCATCATTGTGGCATAAGAGATTAGGTCACATCTCCGAAAGGAGAATTGAGAGACTTGTGTCCAAAGGAATTCTCGATCCACTTGATTTTACAGATTTTGCTACTTGTGTTAATTGCATTAAGGGGAAACAAACAAATGTCAAGAGATTTGGCTCCAATAGGGCTTCAAACGTCTTAGAACCTATCCATACAGATACTTGCGGGCCATTCCCTACGACATCTTGGAATGGTCAATCGTATTTTATAACGTTCATAGACAAATTCTCGCGATATGGCTACCTTTATCTCATTCATGACAAATCACAGTCTTTGGACGTGTTAAAAAACTTTAAGGCGGAAGTTGAGAACCAACTTAACAAAATGATTAAAAGTGTCAGATCTGACCGTGGTGATGAGTACTACGGTAGATATGACGGATCAGGTGAACAACATCCAGGACCGTTTGCTAAATTCCTAGAGGAATGCAGTATCGTCCCACAGTACACTATGCCAAGTTCGCCAAGCATGAATGGTGTTACTGAAAGACGAAACAGTAACACTTAAGGATATGGTGAGAAGTATGATTAATCATTCTACCTTACCAGAATCACTCTGGGGAGAAGCACTAAGGACCGCAACATATATACTCAATAGAGTTTCAACTAAAGCAACTGATAAGACCCCTTATGAACTTTGGACAGGCAAAAAGCCTAGTTTAAAGCACTTGCACATTTGGAGATGTCCAGCTGAGGTAAGGCCTTATAGGCCAAATGAAAAGAAACTAGACTCAAGGACTATCAGTTATTACTTATTGGATATTCTAAAAGATCCAGGGGTTACAAGTTTTATGATCCCACTACTAAGGCAATTTTTGAGATGGGAAATGCCCAGTTTTTTTAGGATGTTGAGTTTGCGGGGGTAGAAAGGATTAAAGACTTTGTTTTTTAAGAGGAACATATTGATATTCCTCTAATTACTATTGACAATGATCAGGATCAGGATCAAGTTTCCATTCCTGACATTGTTCAAGAAGCAATACCATATCAAAACAATGTCATAGAAACTCCTGCCCAAGTTTAGCGACTTGTTCCCGAAGAACAAACTCTACAATCTCAAGAACCTATGCCATTAAGGAGATCTATTAGAGAGAGTATAAGTGCAATTTAAGATGATTATGTTGTATTTCTTCAAGAACATGAAGTTGACATTGGTATGGTGGAAGATTATCCCATCAAATTCCATCAAGCCATGGAAAGTTCTAACTCTCAAAAGTGGATTGATGCCATAAATGAAGAGATATAGTCCATAAAGGACAATGATGTTTGGGACCTTGTACCATTGCCTAAAGATGCGAAACCTATTGGTCGTAAAAGGATATTTAAGACCAAGAAGAATTCAAAAGGCAATGCAGAAAGGTACAAAGCTCGTCTTGTCGCAAAGGGCTTTACACAGAAAGAAGGCATTGATTGTAAAGAGACTTTCTCTCCAGTTTCTTCTAAAGAATCTTTCAGGATAATAATGGCATTAATGAAACATTTTGATCTTGAGTTACATCATATGGATGTTAAGACAGTGTTTCTCAATGGCGACATTGATGAGACGATTTATATGGTGCATCCAGAAAACTTTGTGTCAGGAGATGAAAGCAAATGGTTTGTAAACTAAAGAAATCTATCTATGGACTCAAGCAGGCATCTCGTC
>JANZLX010000001.1:12198341-12209196 GCA_025531955.1 Erythroxylum orinocense
ATAAGGCAATGGCTATTTCAACAAATTTCAAATCATGTATCAAATATTCAACTCATGAGACTTTAATTGTCTCTATGTATACAAAATCAGTTTATTATGTTGTAATAAATTGCATATTAATTTATGATGCGAAACATCGTTATATATTACAAAATTTCCAAATGCATCACTATTTCTTGTGATCGAGTGTCTTTCAAATACAGATACAGGTACTAACTATTAGGCTCAGTCAGAAACAGAAATCACATATCAAAGCTCTATGTGCAGAATTCTGAGCTTAAAGCTCTTTTAGACTGGCTACTTTGATCACAACACCTTTATCAGAACATGCATTAAATGAAATGCATCATGTAACAAAATATGCTACGTATAGCTTTCACTTTAATGCACAAACAGAATTTCACATTCATTCAAAACGTCAAAATTTTTTAAGTAATCAAAATATTCTTTTCAACTCTTCGAATACATTCAAGATCCCATCTATGATCATAATCACTAATTAATCCAAACAAAATTGGATCACTATATTCTTCAATATCGTGGCACTTTTGGGGGTGTTTTTAACTCTAACAAATATTGCCAAAACTCTATATACCCATTATTAGTTCTCGTAATTCCTTAAGTACTTAGTTCCTCAATGACGTAATATTATCTCATATTTTTGTTAATTTCTCAATTGACTTATTTTCTTGGATGATTCTTCCATTCGTATGATTTCCTTTGATTTCACATTAACTTATTACAATGTCGAACTATTCTTACAAATTTCTCCACTCATTTCAATTTATTCACAAACTTAACTTCCCGTGTTGGTAGCACACTCATCAAATCAATTTGTATTCCCAGAACATATTTTGATATAATGTAAAGTGGGCCTACGTTCTTCTCACATTAACAAGAGTGACGCCTCAAATTAAAAAATTCAATCACATAGTTGGATACTTTACCTCAAACAAAATGCATACTCTCACTCTCAGTAGCATATTCTACATTTTACGCTTGAGTCTTCGCTAGGAATAGAACTCCAACATTTACTTTTAATTTATTCCATTTTCGTTCATTCTTAACAGTAAACCATCTGATCAACTTAACCTTATTCAGTGTAAATAATTTTTTTTTTCTCCAAGGAAGATTTCTTACTACTATCAACTATATTGTTCATCTATCCTTATCAATCAATTATTTCCATCATCGCTTATCATCCATTCTTAATACCTCAAAAGTTCAATTTTAACTACTTATAATATCTCAATAACATCAATGCTTGTAGCCTTTAGCTCATCACTTCACATCCTTCTCTTGTATAAAGTGAAATGAATTGCAGTTCTAATTGGCCTGTTTGCTTGCTTCCCCATGTTTTTTTTTTTGGGGGCTATTACATTTTCCCCTCGTAGTAAAGATGGTTTCTTCAACATTTGGTCCTAGCATTTTTCATCTGTTAGGTAAAGAAGCAATTTTCTAGGTTTTTTTTTTCAAGTTATTGGTGTTTATGTTATCTCATCTTTTGGATTGGAAAAATCTTCAAGCTGCAACTATGAGATCTATCTCCAGACGTACTTATGATGCATAAATAATTAAATATAGGGTCTCATGTCATATAGATTGAATTTATTGTTACCTGAACGCGTTGACTTCCAGTATAAATTAATAGCATTAAGATAACATGAAATATATTAATTAAATCAGATACTTTATAAAATGTATTTATAATTAACTAGTCATATGTTTAATTAATTAAAAATTCATTATATTTTATCAATCTAATCAATTAAATATAAAACACCCAAAGTAAGTGCTTATTATATTTATTGTAATGAAATAAGATTCAGCTAAATATGAATGAAAAGGAAAAATTTACAAATTTATGATATGAATAATCTTATATAATTAAATAAAGGATATTTTTATTTTACTAATATATGGAAATTATTAATTTAGTTTATGAAATAAGGTAGGAATCATAAATAAAAAATATTATATTTGTTGATATTTTATTGATGAGAGAGATTACAACAAGCATTCAAGAGAGGGTTGATATGATTTGCCGGAATCCATGAAAACGAGAGCAGGGGAGGGGCTTTAGGAGTACGACAGAAGTGGAACTTAATCACAGGCCAGGCCCAGTAGGTGGTGTTGATTGATCACATGGAGTTTTTTAGGCCTTTATCATTGGGCTTCATCCTCATTAAACTTAAGAAATAAAGAATGTTGAAACTCATTTAAGTATAAATTCAATCTACATAATATTAACAACAAAAAGTGACAATAGCGGTTATTATAAATTTCCTGTTTCAAAAAACTCTTAAATTAGCAATTATAAGTTCTTAAATTCTATAAATTTAAATAAATTACTTTCTTCTCTTTATTTCACTTTTTAAACAAATTTTTACAAAAATTGTATACATCTGCGAATGTCCACAGAAAAGTCACCGCAACTCCCAAAATTTCTCTACGCTACTGAACTGGATCCTGAGCCATTTCCCATGGAATTGGAAGAAGATGTGTCAACCACTGCCAAGAACGACGCTTTACCTGGCCCAGTTGACCAAGTACGAAAATCCAGTTCACTGTCTCCGAAGCTTGGCTCTTGCTCTTCTCGTGGTGAACTGCGTCCTTCCGTCTATTCAAAGCCAAAATCGCGGTTTCAAGAGATCAACATTAGTTTTAGCAACCAGAATTCTCCGACACATGAAGAAAATATCGATGCTTGTGCAACGGAAACCAATGAACCAGTTGAAGTTAAAAAGTCGAACAATGAAGACACTTCTCATGAACCAGAGAAAAAACCCGGTAATCTATTTCCTCCATGCCAATTTTGAAGTTAGGTTCTTTCTTTAAGTTTTTTAGCTTCTATTTTGTGGGATTCATTGGAATTGGATTGAAGTTGATATGTAATTGGAAATGCTTTTGCGATGAAAAAACTGTTAGGACCAGCGAAGATAAACAAGGACTCTGTCCGCTGGCTGCACTTATACAAAGCTGTGATAAGGAGTGATTGGAAATTTGTAGAGAGTATTTTTGACAGGGAACCTGAGGCAATGACTGCTAGGGTTACTTTGTATGGCAGTAATGCTCTCCATATTGCAATTCGTAGAGGCCTTTCCAAGCAATTTATTCAAAAACTTGTCGATAAAATGCCTCCAAAGTCTCTGGAAATGAGAGGGTACTCAGATCAAGGAAACCCACTTCACTGTGCTGGTATTGTTGGACATACAGATGCTGCAAAGGTTTTGATGATGAAGAATCCAGGATTGTTGGAGGTTCAAGACAGCTATAATTTTACACCACTTCATCGGGCTGCCCAATTCGCACATAAGGAAACTGTTTGGTTCCTTCTATCAAAAGCTCGCTTTGAAGATTATGGACAACTAAGCGGCAGCAGCGGTGCTATGCTTCTCAGCTTTTTGATTGTTGCTGATTTTTACGGTGTGTCCAATCACAATTTTATGGTTGATATGTTTGTGATCTCCCATCAATTAGCTATGTTTTACTTTATCCATAAAGTCTAAGTGATTGACACGAAAGAATAAATCTACTACAGCTGGCAAATTTTAATCAAATTAATGTTAAGAAGAGAAGCTATCCAGTACTAGACAATTGATTTTACTGCTCTATGTTTCCTTCCTGTTTTGTGACATTGAGAAGTAATTATCCTGCTTTTAATTGTGTGACTATAAAGCTTGTAACTCAGCTTTCAAGTCATTGTTCTGTTTTAGGATTTTGTCTTCTTTTTTTTTTTTTATTTTTTATGGTATGCGCAGATATAGCACTTTCCGTGTTAAAGGAAAATCCCAGCTTAGCTTCTGAACGAGACTACAAAAACTCAACTGCCTTAGACAGATTAGCTCGAAAGCCTCATGCTTTTGCAAGTGGAAGTCAGCTTGGCTATTTGGGGAGCTTGTTGTATAAAAGTCAGTTGCAGAATCCTCATTCAATTGTGATATGCAACCAGCTAGAGTGTATGCCATGTTTTATTGTTGCATGATGGTTAACTCTCTTCTGTCTCGCGTTCTCAGGTATCTCCTTAAAAGGTTGTGCATTTTTGTTCAGAAATGGAGATGTTGAAGAGCCTAGACAAATTGGATTTCTCAAGAACTTGTATAAGAAAAAATTGATGCACTCACACAGCCTTGAGCTTGTCAAGGCCTTATGTGCTGAAATCATAGAATTAGGAGAGTCAACAGATGAGAGCCTATACAAGTCTGCACTTTTTATGGCTGCTAAAGAGGGAATTCACGAGTTGGTTAATGAAATTCTCAAAGCCTTTCCAGACGCTCTTTGGTTCCGTGATGATGATTCACGGGACATTTTTCTTTTGGCAGTCCTACACCGCCAGGAAAAAGTTTTCAACCTCGTATACCAAATCCGTTCACTAAAATACGCTGTCTTTTGTCGCGTGGACAATTTTAAAAACAGCGCCTTGCATTTGGCAGGAAAGTTGGAGCCATCAAACAGGATTGCTGGTGCAGCTTTACAGATGCAACGGGAATTGCAGTGGTTCAAGGTGAAAAACCATCCTATCCTTTCTCTTATACTAAGTAGATGAACACAAAAATGAGAACAGTATAGTAGGTGTTCCAATATTCCTTTATTAAGCTCCAAAAAGCAGCAGTGACAGTAATTTTTTTTATGCCATTTAAGCATACAAGATTTAGATGGATTTGTATATTGAAATTGAAATAGGCACAGAAAAAAGAAAAACTGTTCCTTTTCCGAAACTATATTCGAATGCATTAGTCCCAGCTTATATAGCTAAAACAGTAGAAAAGGATTCAATTCTACTAAATTATTTCATCTATGTTCTATCTAGAATAACTAGGATCTGATCTAAAACTGTAATTAGTCCCATGTACAGGTAAACTGATATAGATAAATTACAAATTTTTTAACTAACTTTAGTTAAGAAACAAATCAATTCTAACACTCCACTTCTAAAAGTAAAAACATAATCTGAAACACTTTTGTCATCATCAGAACTTCCTACACAATCACTATTTGCAAACCCCTGTAGCTCATCACTCTCATTCTTCTAGAAACTGAGGCCAAAGTCAGTTGTTCCTCTTTGGTGTAATTTGCTTGGGGCCTACGTAAACCTTGATAGTGAGCTTGCGGCAAAAATGATATCAGGTCTTGTAGCTGATAGGTATAGCATACATCTCACAATGCTTCTGAATTCAGATGCATCGACTTTGGTTTAACCATCAAGCATTGGAAGCTTATCATTTACAGCAAGTAGTGTAACCTTAGGTTTTGACCTTTCCATCTTGAACCTCTTCAAGCTCTCTCAACCATACTTTTCTTGAGAAATAATGATTCCTTCATCAACACTTTCACTCCTAAGAAGTATGCCAGTAACCTAAATCAGAAATGTTTTTCCATCTTCTTTAACTGAAAAGTATAATTTGAATCTCCTCCTGTCACTAGATCGTCTACATAAGGGGACAGAATGATTCCTCGATTGCTGTCAACTGATAAGAAGTATAAGGTAGTGATGTTTTTACTCTCCAAAAACCTTTGCTTCAGTAAGTGGAAGTGGATTCTGTTATACAAAGATTTAGGTTACTCTTTTAGACCATAAGGAGCCTTGTACAGTTTGCAAAAAGTTTTTTCACTTCCTGGAATCTCAATCCTTTCGGGGTGTTCAATGAAAACATCTTCATCTAGTGGACCATTTAAAAAAAACTTATTTGAACTCAATTTTACCTCAAAAAAAACAAAAAAAGCATTTATCCAAATTCTACTGCTAAAAAAGCATTTAACAAGTTGATGTAATTTTCAACCAAATTTTACTGCTAAGGCAATAATTAACTGAATTGTTTCATTCCTTCCAACTAGAGCAAGTGTCTTTAATCCACTCCCTGTTGCTGCATAGCCTTTTGCCACTAGCCTAGCTTTCAGTTTATTAATGGAACCATCTGGGTTTAGTTTAGTACTTGATCCCAATCAACCAACTTCCAAGTTCCATTTCTGTTGACCATTATTCTTATATCATCCTGCATAGCTTTTACCCACTCTTCTTTTCTTAACAGCCTCACCATAATTTGCTGGTTCCAAGGCTACTGTATCGCATCTTCCATAAGCATCTGTTAAGGATCATGTACCTCTGAATGGTACATCATCAATATTTTCATAATCGTGTGAGAAATTTTTTGCCATTTGTTGGGATGAAGCTTCCACATCTTTAACTTTTTTTTTAATAGCTATTAAGTGGTTGTCTCCCAGTTCCAGCTACTGTTTTCATCAACTACTACAATACTTCTAACTGTTATTTTCCTGGCGCTTAAGCTATGGTGACTATAACATTTACTTGCAGTGCTATGCCTAGTGAATACTCTCATCTCAACTTTCATATCTAACTTGCTTCTTTTTACATCTGGAATGTGTGAATAATGAATGCACCGAAGCATTTTGAAGTTTGAACTGAGGCTTTACTCTTAAGACAAACTTCATTTGTTGTCTTTCCTCCTCAAGCTTTTGCTGGTAGCAGATTTAACAAATAGATTTGAGGTACAATACATCAAATATGACCTTCATACTTGAAATTACTGAAACAGCTACCGTTCTTTTTCCTTTTACCGTCAGCCAAACACCATTACCAACCTGTACTCTAGAAGTATAGGTTTTATCAAGACATTTGAACACTTTCTCATCGTTGGTCATATAATGTGAACTCCCACTGTTAAGTGGCCACGTATGAGCATCAGCAGTTGTTAATGAAATTGCAATTGTAGTAAAGAACTTCTCATCAGATTGTGCTTCTGCCTCAACTACTTCTGCTTACTGCTCCTGCTGCTCTTTATCTTTACTTTTTCACACCTTGTCAATATGTACTGATTACAAGCCCGCATTTCACATTAGACCTCGACCAGCAGTAGTTTTCACCGACTCCTTTTTTTGCAATGTGGACAAGGTGGGAACTTGCCTTTCTTTCCACTTCTTGCAAAACCATCATTGTCTTGTTTCTCTTTTCATTTTCTTTCACCAGATTGTCTTCCTTCCATTGAGCTTTGTCTTTGCATCCTTGTGCTTCATTAGGAAAACTCCAGTTGGTGCATCATCTTTCCTTAAAGCTCTTCTCTGTTCTATAGTTTATAAGGTATTAACTAATTCTGTCCAAGGAAACTTTGGCAGTTTTTTTGAGTCATCTAAAGATGAGATTTTAGACTCAAATTTCTCAGAGATACTCATTTAACTTTATGACCACTCTTTAAGTCAGATAACTCTTCTCTCAGCAACATAATCTGATTTACTATCTTCATGAGCCTGTCTATGTATTCTTTGATGTTTTTAGTATCATTCATCCTGAAAACCTCAAATTCTCCCCCAAGGGCTGAGGATTTATCTGCTTGGTTCTGTCACTGCCTTCAAACTCCGCATTTATCTTGTCCCATGCCTTTTTTCTAGTATTGCAAATCATGATTCTTGAGAAGATTGTGTCAGAAACAGATGCATGTATAGCTAAGAGAACCTTGAATTGCTTCGACTTCTGTTCACCATGCATTTTGATCTAGTTCATAATTGGGTTATCAGGAAATTGTGCCATCTGCATCTCTACTTTCACAATGTCCCACATATCAAGGGCTTGAAAGTAAGCTTTCATCTTTACTGCCCAAACAGAGTAGTTTTCGCCATTAAAAACTGAAAGTATTGGATTAATAAAACCGCTGGAAGCCATCTTCAGACACTGGTTTTTAGTTTGTTTTTAATGGAGGTAAAGGCTAGCTGATTTTCACTCATCAAAAACTAAAAGGCCCTTGGGTCAATAGGACTCGGACATCATGTCACAAATCAGAAATAACTATGGGGTATAAAATTGATTTTTACAGAAGTTATATTGGAATGCTTTACCATCTGCTTAAATAGCTAAAATAAAAGAAAGAGACACAATTATACTCAACTGCTGCATCTATATTCTACCTAGAATAACTAGGATCTGATCTAAATCTATGATTAGTCTAATCTGCACCTAACTGATATAGATAAAACAGTAACTTACTAGCTAACTTTGACTAAGAAACGTATCAACTAGCAGAAACTATACCTGCAGTTGCTTTGCAGTTCTCTCTAAAAGTGGAAATATGTAGCTGACATCATTAGTATAGGGTGTTACATCCACAAAAGCTAATCCGGAAACTGAATATTTATTTTAATAGCTGCATCATGTCATTGATCTCGAGTTATGATTGTTCATCTTAACTTTTTGAAGTTTTTGCAGGTAATAGAAAATTTTGTCCAGCCAGCTTTCAAAATATTGCCAAATAAGGATACGAAGACTCCTATACAGGTGTTTATTGAGGAACACAAGGAGTTAGTTGTGAAAGGTGAGGAATGGATGAAAAACACAGCTTCATCTTGCACAGTTGTAGCTGCGCTAGTTGTAACAGTTGTGTTTGCAGCTGCTTTCACGGTACCTGGAGGCAACAATAATGATGGAACTCCAATTTTCCTGAATGACTTGTCTTTCATGGTCTTCACAGTAGCAAACGCATTGGCGTTATTCACTTCTACTACTTCTATGCTGATGTTTCTGGGTATGCTCACATCTCGTTACGCAAGAGAAGATTTTCTCATGGCCTTACCAATGAGACTGACTATAGGTCTAATAACTCTGTTCCTTTCCATAGCATTTATGCTTGCAGCCTTTAGTGCAGCACTGAACATAATTCTTGAACATAAATTAAGATGGGTTGCAGCTCCCATTACCCTGCTAGCTTGTATCCCAGTGACCTTATTTGCACTGCTGCAGTTTCCTCTGCTTGTTGAAATAGTTTCTTCAACAGTTGGTCCTAGCATCTTCCGTCAACAGAGCAAAGAAATTATCTGCTAGTTCACTCCCAGTATCGGTTTTCCTGTCAAATCAATGCATGTTATTCTGGGTACTTGTTTCTCTAAGGATGTGAACATCTTGTGGATTCAAATTGTGTTCAATCCATTGTACTATGAACATAATCAAATCAAACTGAGTACTAATTACCAGAATTAACACTCGTGGCTTCTTCCCTGTACATCCATTGTCTCGCACGGAACAAAAACCTGGCTTGTTTCATCCCACTTTGCCTTTTTGGCTTGGGATCAATACTGCAAAAATTAAAAGCTCAGTTACTCTATAACGCGCTTCATGAACTATTGAATCCAAGGTTCCTCGTTGCCACCCCCCCGGATATATCATCAATGTCTCATCTTAGATATTGAAGGCTGAACTAGAAAGGGAGATCAGAATTATTAAATTAATTAACAGGCACTCCTGGGAAAAACTTGTAATGACATTAATCTGATGCCTGTGAGTGCCTGTTAAACTTAATTGAATAATGTTGCATTTCAAATTTAGTACTAAAAGTCATTTTCTTACTAATATAAAAAGAATATTCTTATCAATTTTCTTGTTGGTCCTTCAGGAAGAGAGTATTTCCTGAAAGCCAATCCAATCTAATAGAAAAATCTCCTCAACTGCAAGTTAAACTATATACACCCAACATATAAATTAAGCAATTAAACTTGGTCTCTTTAAAGAAAGTTGACTGATTCAAAACTGATTTCTTTCCAAGGGACAATTTCCAACCATAGGACAGTGGATTACATTATCATCATCTTTTAGACAAGGATCACAATTTAATGGTGCTAAGAATATTGACAATCTAGAGACACTTATGTACAAATGTTTTAGTCTGATAACATTCATGATTCATGAATGCCATATACAAAACATTAACAAACGTTTCATGGAACAAGATGTTAATGGTGATTGAACCATGAAAAAAATTACTCATTGGTGGATTAAAAGCAGGAATCCATAGGAAGAAAACATTGATCAGAACAAATTACAGAATGATTTTAGTAGTTGTAGGCTAGACACATAATTAATGTCTGAAATACTTTAATTAGGCAGTACCACCAAGGACTAGCTTGAGCTTCTTGACTTGAGCATCATCGAGAAATATGGTTGCCTCAATCAAACCAGAATTTAAGTCATTGGCAAACAATGTAAAATCAAGAATCTGGAGGGCAGGATCAGGGTCACTGAAACTAACACCAGCAGTTGCATGTATGCCGCCGGCATTTACTCGGAAATGGAGCTACCCTTTTGGGAACCCTCCCCATAGCATCATTATTGGCAGAGGGGATGAAACCGGCGGTGATGGATCCTTGCACCACAAAGAGGATTTCAGATGCCGCTGGATGCGTGTGCATTGGGACAACACCTTTCGAAACAATGTCTAGTCGTGCTATGGAAATTCCAAGGCCATTTACACCAGGGAATTGCTAAACAAAAGTAACAGCATTGGTGATGTTTGTTGTGTTACTTACATTGCCAAGTCCTTCGAACACAAAATTATCAGCTGTTACTATTTCAGGGTTTCTACATGCATAATCGGAAGGGCATCCTGCACCTTTAGCTTTGCAACACAGAAATCAGCTGCGTAAGAGTTGGTTGATGATAGCAAGATAACAAAGACGAAGAAGCGGGTTTGTGCGTGGAGCACTTTCCTTTTTGCTGGCTGGTATGGGGCACGGTCTCTTGCATAGGTCGTGCCTTTTCACGTAATAGCAGAATCATACTGTGCAAATGTGCAGTAATAATTCCTTGTGAAATTGACACGGAAATATGCGTGGCCTGTTGACTTTGTCTGTGAACTCTTAAGTGTTAGTGTTGTTGTTTCATACAAGCACTTAGAGAATAAAGAGAAAAATCAACTTTTTGGTAAAATTTTAAGAATAAAAAAAGCGCATTTAATAAAAATTGAAACGGTTAATTATAAAAATTATACTAATTAGTTAATTTTTTTTGTCATCTTGAATTAATGTTTATTTTGATATAATAAATTAACTTATTATATTATAATTAATTGAACGTTAT
>JANZLX010000001.1:12211108-12222629 GCA_025531955.1 Erythroxylum orinocense
ATGCATTTATTAAATGCATCGATAAATTTACCTACGGCCGTTTTAACGACTTCTTTGTCTGTTGGTTATTTCTGTCGCTAATTAATATTTCTGACAAAATGCAAGCATATTCCACCGTAAATTCTGTTGCTAAATAAGGTTTTTCTTGTAATGAATATTTTTTCAATTTAAATAAAAAAAAGGACCCAGTAGGCAAATCCAAGGAAAAACTCAAAATTGCACCTTTAAATGACCGTATCAAAGCCGTCACCATAGCTTAATTAATCTAGGACTTGCATACTTCTCGCAAGTAGTCAAGTTCCTCATTTTCTTCGGACAGCACATGTACAGTTCTACTCGCAAAATGATGAATAAAAAGAAACCTTAAATTAGGCTTTCACATGTTAAGCATTCAACATTCTTGCCTCCAAAAAGTAGAAGCTAGTCTTTATGATCACTCCCCTTCGTCTCCATACTCTAGCACTCCTCTTCTACGTAACCTTTTCTTGTTTTCTTTTCTCGCGCTTTCAATTTTCAAACAGGCTCCTTATATATAGCCATGACAGCCCTGGAGAATCTTGCAATTGAATTTAGTAGGTCAATTATATCTATCCAAAAATAAAGTTAGACTAATCTAACTGCCTATGAAATTTGCAATTTGGCAATTCTACTAGTCCTCATCTCCAATACCATTTTTTTTCATTCATCACAAAAGCCATCAAATTAATTTTTTTACAGGGATAATAGATCTAATTCGTTGTCCTTTACGAGGGATCAAAACTCAAATAAAAATAAGTGGTATTCATGAGAGTCATGACTACATCTATTACGTTATTGATTATCCAAATAGAAAAAAATAGATTACATATTGGACCTTAATACTCTATTTATAAATCCTATTTGTATATTTTGTAATACGGGGCGATATCTTGCACTACCATACCCTGATTCCAAAATCTCATCTCTTTGTACTTGTGACTAATTTATAGTTCATTAAATCTAACTAATACTAATTACAGATTCCCGAAATCAACTACTGTTAGGCAAAAGGATTTGGTATTTGTTTGAAGACAGGGAAGCTCTTTAGGTAAAGTGGGTTCATATAATAATATTGAGACGGCATAATTTTTGGAACGCTTAACCTACCTATAATAGTTCTTGGAGTTAGAGAAAGATTTTATCGGTTCGGGACAAGTTGTGTCATCAATTTAGATTTAGGATTGGAAACGGTATGTCTACTATTTTCTCGCAGGATCCTTGGCACCCGCGTAGTATTCTACAGACCTTGTCTACACCGAGAGAGATTAATGGCTCGGAGCTCCCACTCGCTGCCCATGTTTCAGAAGTGATTTGTAATGGTACCTGGTGCTTGAATGAGGTATTCCTGGACCTTCTTAGTCATCTGGCCCCTCCACCTTATTCCCTTAATAGTTCCTTATCAGACTGTCTGGAATGGTTAGCAAGCCCTACAAAGCGTTTTACCAATGTGTCAGCTTACCAATTCTTACATCCTCCTTTACCGGTTGCCCCTTGGTACAAATTAGTTTGGGCCAAATATAGTAAACCTCGATGCTCCTTTACCTTATGACTTGCTTTCTTGCAGAAGCTTCCAACCCGGGATAAACTTACTTTCCTCTACATTTTTAATCACTATTCTCTGTACCTTTCAACTAATGAATCTATAGATCACTTATTTTTTGAATGCCCTTTTTCTAAAGCAATTTAGGACTACTGTCTTTTCCATTTTAACTTGCCCAGTTTCAACCTCTCTATCCTTTCAACTATTCTTCCCTAGTTCTTAACTGTTCCCAGATCCAGAGGTTCAGTTATCACTCTCTTCCCTCTACTGCTCTCCACCGTTTTTTACCACACATGGACCGAACGTAATGCTAGAACTTTCAAGAATGAAGCCTCGGCTGACAAACGCGTGCTTGCAGGAGTTATCTCCCACGTTAAGAAACTGCTCAACCTATACACCAAGGGGAGGTAACTTGTTTATCACTTTTCTTTATTTTACAGGGTTTTTTTTGCTCAGCCTTATCCAGGTCACTGCTTTCAAGGTTTTCTTTGGCGTGTCCCTGCTTTGGAGGTGCAGGGCAGTTCTTTCTTTGTGGCAGTAGTCATCTTGGCATTTCCGGGGCCATGGCAAAGCAGTTCATTTATTTCAGTTTTCGCCTACGCTTGCTAGCTACGGGTTGGAATGTTTTAGTTAGGCTTTCTACTTAGACTTTGTATGCTTGGGTTTTGGCTATGTTTTTTGGTGTTATTGTTGTTGCTGTTGAGTAGGTTTCGAGTTGCTTCTTCCCTTGCTGCAGTGTTCTCTAATTATTTTTGGTTGCCCTGAGGCTAGGTTGGATAAGCTTTATACGGCTTCGTCTGTAAACTTTTCTGTATATATTTTGCTTATTTATTTATGTTTTCCTGATTTACCAAAAAAAATTACGGATTCCAGAGACTGCGTAAGCAATTTATAGTTCTATCTATATGTCGCGACTTGAACGAGCACGTAATTGACACGTGAAATTCAAAAGTTAAAGTTCTCAAATCACATGTAAGTTTGACTATTAATAACAAAAATAAATATAAATTTCAAAAAATAAATGGACTGCATAAGTATAAACACAATAAAATACAATAATATTAACATAGTAGGTGGAAACTTTGAATAAGATGCAGGGTCATCAATGGTTGCACCAAGAATATTCCAAAGAGATATAACTATAGGTTTTGAGTTCAAATTAGATTCCACTTAGCTTCGTTGACAGGGAGAATATTATCTTAGAAAAAATCCATGTCTTAATCAGTAGGAAAAGCCAAATTCTTAGACCGTAGCAATAAATGTATTAAACAAAATAAAATGCAGCTTACTTACATATTTAGACAATATAATCGTACCATAAAATCTTGTGTATATATTTCCTTCAGCCAAAGAAGATATGTCATTTAGTTGAAACACTCAAATAATTATACACTATGAGCTCTAGAATGCAGTGCCATAATCTCATCTTATACATGCCTTCCCCACTCAATCGATGTAGATCATAAGGTTGATACATAAGAAATTTTCAGTACTTTGATTAAAAGGACCAGATTGGATACGTAGAGATTATCAACATCAAAGCAGAAGATATACCATATTCGATGACAACATACCATTCCAAATCATAAGTTGCCCGTAAGAAACAGACCACATGCCTCTGAATGCGTTCTCTTTGTCCACATTACTCTTCCCCGATGAGATGTAGTTCACTTTTACCGAATCCTTAATTAAACCAGAGAAAGTGAAACCTAATTATCTCTCTCTTTCTTGTTTCCGTTACACTCAAAACACATGGTTTATTCAGCTATTTAAAACATATTCTTTCTGAACTATGGAGTTTTCACACCTTTCGATTTGCATGATCAGTGGCTTGCAAAAAAGAAAGGGAAAAAAAAGGAAGAAAGAAGAACAAGAACAAGAAAAAAAGGTAGTCGCAATCAAATTTGTCCTGTACAACCATTTACAACTTACTGACAGAATCAAATCAAGATTCGCATAGTTTGCAATATTTATATAATTACTGAAAATGAGGTTTAAAATGTTTAGTCGCTTAATTGTTGATGTTTTTGTTTCAATGATTGAGTAATTTAAGTAAGTTTTTAAATACATTAATTACTTCTGAATAATACATATTAAGAGTAAGGACTAGTGGAGACTACAAGAAGCATAAAATTTTGGAAATCAAGTATTCATTGGGTTTTGATGTGAAATAAAATTATGAGAAGTAAAGTTGATAAGATTCTATAAAAAGTACATTAAAAAAAAGGGTTCAAACAAAAAGAAAGGGGAAGGGAATCTTGTTTTGGGATTCAATACATGTTAAAGAAAGTATTCAATTAACTAAAATTATTCTTCTTTTTCATGGCACTGAAAAGCACACCTTTTATAGACAAATTGAGCTGTTATTCAATACAATTATGTCTTGTCTCTTTCTATAGGCAATACCCTTTTGTCACCAAATCTTTTGGACCAAAACTGCATGCCTGAATTATAATATTTTGAACATGCAAGAAACCAAAGCCAATTGGTTTGAGAGAATTGAATTCATCCATGTTATAGCCAATACTACAAATTACATAAGCGCCTTAAATATGAACTACACTTCCACCATTATTGATATTTGTTTGCCCTCAGTTTTGGCAACTTTTACCATATACCTTGCTCTTCTACTTTTGTCCAAAAGTAGGTACAAGCGCACTTGGATCAAAAAATTGAGATGGATTGTAAACTTTATGAGACTCTCAATTGCTCAATCATGAACTCCATGATCACTATCTTTATGTGCTGAGTTGGACCTGTTTTTTAGTCCCTCTGTCACATAATATATAAGTGGTAGTTGAGTTCTTTGTCTCCCACCACGAAGGTTTGATGCCACAGTAGGCTATACCAGTATTGCAGCTGCATAAAACTAACTAAAGAAATAATATCTCTAGAGCCCGACATACGGTTATACCAAAAAGAAGAGTGATTGCTGCAATGACACGTGAGGTGGTGAAGAGAGAAGCCACGCCCACCAAGAAGAAAATCAACAGAGGAGCATGGACAACAGAAGAAGATAGAAAATTGGCTGAGGTAATTGCTGTTCAGGGTGCAAAAAGGTGGAGAACTGTTGCAGCAAAAGCAGGTACTTAGTTTAAGATCATACGCATTCTGGTATCGGATGGAAGTAGAAATCAGCTCTTTTTGATTGAATTAAACTTTGAATGCGTTGAGCGGCCTTGCAGGTCTTAACAGATGTGGTAAGAGTTGCAGGCTAAGATGGTTAAATTATTTGCGGCCTAATATCAAGAGGGGCAATATCTCAGACCAAGAAGAGGACTTGATACTAAGGCTTCATAAACTACTAGGGAACCGGTAATTTGATCATCCAACTGGGTACATTCATACATAAGCTATTAGTCCTGTTAGTTTTGTTGAGCCACTAGAGTGTTGTGTCCGCTGTCCAACCGTCAGCAAGTTTTGGTTCTTGACTAGTTCTAGTATGATGAATCCTGTTGGGTCTTTTATTTTCATATTATAGGTGGTCGTTGATCGCTGGAAGATTACCAGGAAGAACAGACAACGAGATCAAGAACTATTGGAATTCTCATTTGAGCAAGAAAATAAAACAAGCAAAGGAGCAAAGTGGAGCTTCGAACAGAGAACACTCGGAAGCTGAAAAGACGACAGTAGAGAAGGTCCGTGTGGAGAAGAGGGAAGATAACATCAACCCATCTAAGAATGGAACTGAAGACGTCATGAATATCGGCTTTAATATAGATGACCTCTTTGATTTCTCCAATGAAGATCCTTTCTGGGTGAGTGAGTTTGGGTTATGTTAGAGGAGATAGCCACTTAGCCTAGCTAAGCCATAATCTTCCTTTTCCTAGTCTCGTGTTTTATGCAGTAACCTGTGTTATATATGCATGAACTAGGGAATAAAGAGGACAAAAATCCTCAATTTAAGTATTCTTTTTGTGCCCTTTTATTTATTTGTTTATTTTGCCAATCCTACTTATATCCACAGGATGTAGAGTCAATGGAATTGGCAGCCCTTAACTAGAGACTGAAAAAAAACAACTCAGACAGTAAATATAGGATTGTCCCTGAAGAACTTTCAGATATATTGGCACATTAGCACATGGAATTAGAAAGATAAGGAACAAAGCACGTGCATCTTAAATTTCACGTGGATATGGTCAGCTAACTAATGGAAATGGTGTATGCAGGAAGAATATCGTGCCCTTTATATAATCCTTGAGATCCAGACAACGTAGTTATGCAACATTTTCTTTAGATTGTTGATGATAATTAAGGAGTTGGCATTAAGATGTTATTGAAACAAAACAATCGTACATTCTCCTATATATCATGACAAAGAACAATCGTACATTGTTATATTGAAAGTCAATTGATTAGAAGTCTAGTACAATGTACATTTCCTCTTCACCTTGTCAGTGAAATGTGGGACTCCCTACCTCAATTTGTAGTCAATTGATTAGAAGACTAGTACAATGTACATTTCCTCTTCACCTTGTCAGTGAAATGTGGGACTCCCTGCCTCAATTTGTCTTGGCATGTAACGTTTACCACTTCCAGTTTACTAATTTCGCTATCAATACCTTCATTTAGTCCTTTACTCTCATGTATTGTACAAAGAATAAAAATCAGAGTCAAACAAAATTTGAATTGGATCTCAACGAATTCTCCAACTATCAAACTAGCCAAGATAGACATGTTGGTACACAATCTCTGGCAGACCCATAAGCTTAATTATACCCCTATTCAAACTATAAGACATTTCATATAGATAAGAACAACAATATTAAGCTCCAAAAGCATAAATTCTTAGTCAATAAATTGCTCATACTGGGCAGTGTTTTTGCTTTGCCAAAAAAAATTCATATTCCAATGGTATCTGTTGACAATCAATTTTGTGTTAAATTATAAATAAATGTATTTAAGACACGGAAGGAGGTTTCACATATCTGGAGTTGTTTAGATTGAAAAAATCAATTATCATAAGAAAATTTTAGTTGATTTAGCATAATCCTATGTAATAATCAATGTTAGAAAACATGTAAATGATAATCATTTTGCAATTTATAATGCACTGACATAAAATTGCTAGTAGAAGACAAAGCTTGATAAACTAGAGTCCAAACGGGAACAAGATGACCATTAAGCATTGTAGTAAAAGTCTTTAAGATAGTCTTAGAATCAATTTTGCACCTATAAGTTGATAATAAATTTTTTTGAATATTTTTCAGTAATACATCATTTACTTGAACATGTTATGAGTACTATTTGTAGGGGGAGACATGGATTCATGTATCATATGCACGATAAAGCAGCACAATTGTCAAATTTAAATTCCGATCCCATGACCTCCCAGAAAGCCAGAATCTCAAGTGCATGCATAAACAAATTATATGAACATGGTATAACAATACATGTACCTTTTGATTCTCCTCCTTTCTTGATTATTCTCCTTGTTTGGGTTGTTGCAAACATCAAACCCATCCTTGATCACTCAAGAACATGCAAAGACGAAGAAGAAACAATATGTAAGGGTAGTTAGAGCATCAAACTAGATGAGTTCAAGTAGATGCTCTAACAGGGAGAAAGAACAAGACTATATTGCATGCAACAATTGCATAAATTGCATGAACAAGGCTCAAGACACTTTTCTCTTACTCTAGAACTCTTCTAGACACCTTACTCTCTCACTTGAGTGTGTTTGTGACTGGTTAGCTCTTTTGTACATAAATGAAGAACTCACTTATGTACATCTATCGAGTCTTCGATCACGATCATGACCTATGAGCCTCGATCGCGGCTTACTTAATTGACAGTCTCACCTTCAGTCACAATCGTGACCTACTTAAAAATAGTCATACATACTTTATTTTTTATCCGATCTTTTATGCGTGTGACCCTTAAGTTCCCGGTTATTTTAGGCACTTGAATTAACTCTTGATCCGAGCAAATCATGGATGGTTTCATGGCACTTGAATTAACTATTAATTCAATCAAATCATGAAGGGTTTCATGATGCCAATTTATTGGAATATAAGTGGATTAACACATGAACTCTTTGATAGTTAATTATCCAACTTACAAACCTTTTCGTAGACAATTACCATGCAATTCGTCCTTTCACCATATTATACCCCCTTAGTTCGGAGTATGGGCTATGTGTCAACTCTTACTAGACTGACTACGTCATATCTAGTCTGTAATGTTAGTTTTTGTACTGGGATCTCATTACTCTATGTGTCATTGAAGAATATTTTTATGACACAACTACTCTAGCCAGAGACTCCTGAGTAATGACCCCGACAAGAAGTTGTGGGGATCATCTCCTTCTATCAAGAGTGGTGAATCCTTTATTGGCTACCCAATTACCTTTGAATGCCAATAGTTGTATCCAATCATCACCCTATGAGCAACCTCGTCTTGAGGCAACAAGGAATGATATCAAAGCACAGGATCAGTATCTAAGATATCGTTGTGTACGTCAAGTCTAAGGATATTTGCACCATTGCTATAATGAGATTAATCATTGACATTTGATAGATCATCCATAAGATAGTCTCATAGTGGCTCATTCGATGTACTTATAACTCTTAGTCAGCATCCACATGTTAACTATAAACATCTCATGCTTACAGTTTGTTAGATCCACTGCTTGATCAAATCAATAAGTATAATATGTGCTAGTCTATCTGAAATAATAATATCCTGTCTTATTAATCCTATGACTAGGGATAATTTAAATACTAACATAATTACACATGATAGGAATCTCATTATCACAATCTCATCATGACTTCCTTCATGCTATATTTTGTATCATGGACTTAATTCAATTTAAGATTAACATCAATTCATAAATAAATGAACATCAAACTAATAAAAACTTACCTTTTGCTTTATTAATCAAAATAAAGTTTGTACAAAAGTGCTAAAGGTGAAAAAATAAAAATAAAAAGTGCTAAAGGTGATTGCCTTTAGAGCACTACTCTAACACTATTGTTGTCCAATTAAACAATTTTAAAGTAAATTCCACAAGATGGAATCCAAAAACCCTCAAGTTCACTGCAGAAAGTGAGTAGGCTACTCGAGTAAGAAAAGGATAAGAATGGATGGATCCTAAACTTATAAATTGCAAGTAATTTTTTTGCTTTCAATCGACATCTCCACAATCATAATCTCTCTATCTATCAAGAAATAAAAGAGCACTGGATGGCAAAAAACAACTTCATATAAGCAATACTCATAGAAGTTAGAAAGGCATGTGAAGGAAGAAAAGAACACAACAAGAACTTGGATGAAGCAGTTGCATTGGCACCATTTATGACAAATAAATCATATGAAATGCTAAAACTAATCACAAATGAAAGCATTCACTATCTAAATTGTTACTTAATTGGCACTATCCATTAAAAAAATGTTAACCCCAGGTTATAGAACAAGCATAGTTTATTAGCAATTTACCATCAATACTAAAATTACGCAAAGTTAGAAAAACAACATCAAATTCAAGATGTTAGACTAATGTATAATAAAGTCAAATACATCTTAGCATTTATAGAGGTTAGAGCGACTTAGTAATTGAAAGCTAACTTAATCCAGTCTAAACTTTGATTCAAGATTCAGGAAGACAATGGAAACAGTTTATGAATACTCAAAGGGACCTTTTCTCCTGAATGGGGAAACATGAAAATAAATCATAATTTGACAAATTATGAATCTGACTCATTTTTAAACTTCTTTGTTTGAAGTGCATATTCATCTTCATCAGTGGCGGAAACTAGTAATTAGCAACATTATATGAGTGAAAAACATAGAAATGGTGAATACCACCAAAAATAGAGAGAATTTACTTTTATGCATAAGAAGTATTTCTCAACAACATAAGTGATATAGTTGGTGATGTAAAGTTTATAAAGAAAGGAAAAATTTTCCTCTAAATCAATCTTATATTTAAAAATAAATAATTAAATAATAAAAATAATTTGTTAAACCAAAATCAGAGCATCAACACTTACATAAAAAATAGATCAATTATAAATTCATCAGGGTTACAAAAGTTCTACACTATTGAATAGGATAGAAACCAAAATCATAGATATGCTACCACTATCTCCCCGTGAAGTTGCCATTGTAAGAAGTTAATAACCTTAACAAATTTATCATTTCTAGTTATCTGCAATGCATAATAGACAATGTACAAATGTGATCATCACTCAAATAGACCACAATGCAATACTAAAGAAAGATTCCAATTTCAGGAAAAAGTAAATTAGAAAAATAAGGATAAAATGTATCTCTAATAATGCTAAGTAAAAAAGAAAATCTATAGTGCATTTGGGAAAAGCTGGGTGTTGAAACACAAAGATTAACTCCTTAAGACTCTTGGTCATCAACAAATGAATCTAACTTTTACCATCTTATAAAAGTATAATGTCTTAGACAAGAAAAAAAAGGAAAGCCATGCCATTAACTTGGTCTCTTGTCTTAAGAGTTTCAATAAGCCACAAGATAATCAACCATTAACCTTTACGTAATCAACCATTAACCTTTACAACCTCATAACATAGAGATGATACAATGAATCCAGATCATATCTCCAATAAGAATCTTAACACCCATTTGAATAAGACCCAAGTATTTATACCAACAAATTTCTTTCCTCCAAGATTTTCTAATTGATTGCTCTAAATTAGGTTTAACCTATATTAAACAACCATCTAGCATCATATTTAATCTCCAAAAGAAAGGTGGCAAAAAAAAGAAAAAGAAGAAATAATTCATATCCAAGTGATCTTTACTAACTAACAAGAGTACAAAGCCCCATTTGAAACCCCAGAATGGTTATCACGACCCAAAATGGGCAAGTGACCAATACGTGGGACCCGAGGTTCGAAATCTCAGATCACACGTAAGCCTACCACTAGCGACAAAATAAATTCAAACCCCAAGAATGTAGTAAGTCCATACAACACAATAATAATAGTGCACGTCAGAAAGAAGTTTTTACAACTTATGAAATCCTATCACTACGGATGCTACAATACAAGATAAATGAAAATAAAGAAAGAACATACACAAACGTAGGTAGGCAGTAGTGGACATGTCATAGGAGTCATTGTTGCGAAGTCGGTGGTAGCTGACCTAAAAATAATAAAGTGAGGGGAGTCCGATCTTGTTGAATAAGCTCACACTATTTTACGATACCCAATGCTATGCCCACAGTCATGCATGAATATCAAAATATATACACATCATGGTATACATCCAATCACATCAATAACACGAATAAATTGGGGGGAAAAATATCTGTAGGATCCTAATCTCTAAGGGCCTCATAACTCCAAACCTTGAATGGTAGCGGGGAGCTATGCACCACCAACAGCCCAGCCATGCTCTTATACTTATATAGCCGTAAGGCTCTCTTAATCTAATGGGACTGTAGGGAGCCAAGCATCACAACAGAGCAACCCTCACTCAAAGTGTCCAAAGTCATAAGCATCACAAATAAGGGTCCGATCGGGAGCCAAACATCAACCAGGATTGACCTATAACATATCTCAATATCATAAACAAAACAACTCTCATAGTCATAACCAGTGCACATTTGGTCCTAAAGTATACCCATTAGGTGGCACGTCCTACAGATCTTTTCTTCCCCACAATCAAACATAGCAATACATATCAAATTATTAAACATGCAAATTTTCAAATAAACATTCAGTTATGCCATGACCAATGCACGTATACAATACCCAAACCAACGTATTCACTTAGTTAATTTGATATAAAGGCTTATACCAAAGCGGGTATGCATTACTGTGTATACACGTTTGCTATATAAATATATAAGTATCGATTGATATATATATATATATATATTGTTGGGTCCCGATCCCGGGGCCCCACCGAACAGTACTGGACCCCGTTACCGAGAGCCCAACTCATTCGGAACGGAAACACAATCGTGGGCCGCTGGGCCCGAAT
>JANZLX010000001.1:12222729-12233200 GCA_025531955.1 Erythroxylum orinocense
TATTCTTTTGATATTAATGAATTATGAATGTATGTATGGATGATATTGAGAGGAATATGAATTTGTGTATGGATGAGGTTGAGATGATAAATTTTGATCATGAATTGTTAATTTATATAAGTGAGGTGTGTTAGTGAAAAAAAATGATGATGAGAAATTGTATTAAGCAAGGAACCACGCTCAAATAGGACGGTATTTTGTTAAACAAGAGTTGGATTCTGGAAACGGGATCCAACATCTCATCCTGAGCTGACGCTTCATCGTGACCCTCTTATTTAAGTCAACCGAGAAATTGAGCATGTTTATTTATGCTGAAATTGAAAGCAAAAGAATGGTCAGTACCATTAGTAAGAGTATGAATGTATTCTGTAAAAACTTACTTTAAAAATAAGTGGATTTCTATGTGTTCATAGTGATAAAAAAAAAAGAACGTCCTAGGTAGTAAATTTATAACCTAGGCACTAATACCAACTTTATCACGACCTGAAATGGGCACGTAACATGCATGTGGGACCTGAGGTTCGAAACCCCTGATCGCACGTAAGCCTATCACTAGCAACAAGCCCATACAATACAATAGCAATAGTGCATGACAGAAAGAAGTTTCATAACTCATGAAGTTATGTCACTACAAATGCTTCAATACAAGATAAATGAAAGTAAAGAAAGAACATACAAAAATGTAGGTAGGCTGTAGCGGACACTTCACAAGAGTTACTATTGTGAAGTCGATGGTAGTTGACCTGAAAAAATAAAGTTAAGGCAGTCCTACCTTGTTGACGAAACTCACACCGTCCTATGATACCCAATGTATGCACACAGTCATGCATGAATATCAAAATACATACACATCATGTTATACATCCAATCACATCAACAACACAAATAAATTGTTGGGAAAAAAATATGTAGATGACCCTAATCTTTAAGGGTAAGCCCTTACAACTCTAAACCTCAAATGGCTTCGGGGAGCTATGCATCACTTCTTTCACCATTAACTTATAACTATGCATCTATTTGATAGATCAATACTCCACTCCATTGAAAATAACCGATCTAATCACTAAAAGATAAAATTTACCTTACATATTAAATGGTATTATATATGATAAGTTAATAAAATAGTATAAAATTTTATATTTTAATTTATTAACAATAAAAATAAATTAATTAATAATTCTTACTTACAAATATATAAATTATAAAAAAAATAAATTTATTATCTTATTTATTGGTAATAAAATATAATAAATAAAATTTTAATGAATGACTTAGTTTTACGATCATATTAAATGAATACATGTATTTCTAATTATTAATAAATAATTAATACTACACATTAGACATTATTATATTTTAAATATAGTTGTTTATATGTAATGTGGTAAAATAATAAATCAACAAAATCGTTAAATTAATAGATTTGACCATAGACCATATTTGTAATTTTACTAATTACCAATCACTTTTTTGACGTGGCTATTCATGTAGAGAAAGTTCATTATTTTTGTGCTCGGTTAATATTTCTAACAAAAAAGTTTAGCTAAGGTAAATGGGGAAAATTTTCTATATATATAAAAATTTCTCAAGAAATATTTAAATCTTAAGCAGGGTTCCTCACTATGCAAATGGTTTTGCTTAACAAATATAATTTTGGTATTGGATGTACTTATGTAGTTAAGTGCATTCTCAAACTTGTTATTTGAACTCTTTTGAGTTCTTAACATGCTTTTAAGTTTATCCCTTTTCTTAGTAAATTTAGACAATGAATCTAATAACATTGACATCTTTTCTCTACATTTCATCATCATAATTTAATACACCCAAGTTACAATTATTAATAATTGCCACATCCTTAAATGCTTTGATGCTATTCAATTCAGATTTTATCTTTTCACTTTAATTCATGCATGTATCAACATGCTTTTAAGCCTCTCATTTCGAAGATAGTTTTTTTTTCTATTTTATATACATAATGTCAAGGCTCTCAATTAGTTCATCCTACGACAATTCAACATTGAGTCCAGATCCTCTGTCCAGTTTTACTTTGTCTTATTTTGTCTCATGAAATCTCAGCCATTTATTTTACGGGCCTCACGCTGGTCCCAAGCGGGACCTACATAAATAAATGACTGAGATTTGTTGGACACAATAAGACACCATAATATTGGACAAGGGATCTGAACTCTTCAACATCACCATTACTATCACAAGACTTAGAGTTGGAGAGTACATCCTCGTTATCTTTAGCTATAAAAGCACATGTAAGTTACTCTCCTTCTAAATGTCTACTTTCGAAATTAATTGTGTTATCCTATGTGGAGGCTTTATATGCCTTCTTTTTATTTTTTTCCTCTCATTTCCTTATTATATTCTCATATTTGTCATTGTACTTGAGAAGAGGAAACTGGGACTTCATATTTCTAAATTTCATGCACTCAAAACAAATGTATTCTTTGATTTGCATTTTGAATTAACCTTACCACCCTTTGATGTCCTTTCTTTTAAAGATGTTCTTTTTGCTCAAAAACTTCTTGAGTTTTCTAATGATAAGGACAATGACTTTTTTCATCAATTTCACTAGTTTATCTCTCTTCTTCATCATTTGATTCCTCTTTTAAGGCCTGCAAAGCTAAGTTCCCCTTTCTCAAAGTCAGTCTCTTTTTAATTTGTTGAGTCTCTGTGAGCCTCATTTCATATATGAATAGTAGTCCGACTAGTTCTTCTAATGGCAGCATTTTTAGATCTTTTGCTTCTTATATTGTTATCACCTTAGCTCCCAATAATTTGGAAGATATATAAGCAATTTCCACACGATCTAATATTAGCATATATGTTGCCTAAACTTTTGAGAGAAGCGATAATATCAATAAATTTAATGTATATGCTATCATACTTTATTTGAAATAATTCGTACATATTAGCATACTTTTAAAATAAGTCAAATTTTATGAATAGTTTAGGAACTTTTCTGTTATCTAAAATATCAGTAGAAATGAATGGATCACTCACGACAATTTTTCTCAAATCAATCAAACAGGACAGTGCATTTAATTTAAAACAAATGAATGTAGATTTCACTATTGAGTTCCTCATCATCAAGCGGTAATGACCAAAGAAATGGGAGGAGATATACAGAGGATGGGTCTCATATGCCAAACAATTACATTTACTTTTTTTTTCTATGTCAATAGCACCAATAGGGGACAGGATCACCGTACCTAAAGAAAGCATCAGAGGCCACCTGTTTCTGCAAGTCAAGACGTGTGGTTTGGGCTTCTTTTCAAACACATGATTAGCAGCAAAATGGTGTTAAAATCAGCAAGCAAGCTATAGTTTGATTACAGATGTCTAAATAATTTGTCTTTTGTCCAACACTGAGCTAAACAAACGAAGTTATGCAGTTAGGGTTATAACCTTAGTAGAAGTAAGGTTTACAACATATCAAAAGCATTAGAAAAAGTTACTGGAATTAATTTTTTGGTTCACTAAACACTAGAACATAGGAGGTTCTGTAGTTCTTATCTGTGTATTCCATAACCGGTTAAGTCGTAACCTATGAAAATTTAGTATAAGCTTTTCTGTACTTAAGATTTTTCAGTTTGTAGTTATAATAGTCGTGCTTATTTTTGCTTTTTTCTTTGTGTTCCTTTCTTTATTTTTTCTCGTAAGCTCTTACAAGGAGGGCCAAGGAATATTTTTTTCCAGATTATGCCTGCGTTTTAGTTTTGAGCAATGAAAAAGTGATATTCCAACCACATATAAACTTTACTATTCCCTTTATTTATTTTAAACAGCGCAAGCAAATCCTAGAATAAACAAGAAAACATGGATCATAGTGTTAATTATCGACTGCGTGGAAAACGAAGAATGAGGAGCTTTCAGTTCCATTCTTCGAAGTGGAACTTCAGATCAAACTTTTATCACGTAAAAAGTAAAAATGATAAGATTCAAGGACAATGCTGTTGGATTAACTTTTCTTGAGCAGCCTGCTGTAGTGAAATTAGTGGAGAAGCTAGCAATGACAGTGAAAGTGAGGAAAAAGAAGAAGCTGAAGGGAAAACCAAAGGTTTGGAGCAAATGGAGATTGGAATGGATGATCCTAAGCATAATTCAACAATGCATGGATCAAACTAGTGAAGTTACAGATCAGATGAATGAAGCACAAGGTAGAGAGGAGAATGGAAAAGGAAAGTGCAGATTGAAGAAAAGCACAGCAGAAGCCAATTAGTTACTTGAAAGGAAGTAACCAGGAAGGAAGTAACCAGAATCGCAGAAGGAAGTAACCAACAGGAAGCTGAAGCAAATTTCAAGAAATTTAATTAGCAAAATCAAGTTTAGTGGTAATCAAATGCATGAAGCTGAAGAACATCAACTGACAATTAGATTTGTATGTCAGTCTTTTGAAGATGAAAAACCAAACTATTGTAGAAGAATTAATTGTTTCTTTTTCTGTTTTTGCAAATGTTGGTTTTAGTTACACTAAAGACAAAAATTGCTTATTTTTGTGTTTTGCCAAATCTGGAAAAGTCAGAACTAGTTAGTCTTTACTCATTAGATTATGCTTGTGTCCTCTAGTTTCTAGTTGTAGCAGAAAGTTGTAGAGCTATTATAAAGCTCATTCTCATCATTTTCGTATATAAGATGGAAAAAGAAAACCTTCAATACAAGATCATTTTCTTTCAAGCTTCATTTTTCTTTATGTTTCATTGTTGTTTTGATTCTCAGTAGCAAGTTAGTAGTTGAATAGCAGAAGTGATAAGAAGCATTAGTTAGTGTTATTCAGTTTTTACAAAACCAGAAGCTAGTTTCGTATGAAAAATAGAGCTTCACTGATTTATTCGAATACCATTCCTTCCCTTACACACAAAACCAAACACCTTACATACACTGATTTGAGAGAGAAGTAAGCTATAATCTAGAAGGAGCATCATACAATCTGATTACAAAATAGAGGAGATTGAAGTTCCAACATTTTCTAGCTGGAGGAGTCTTGCTGAACAGAGCACACCAAGTGTTCGATCCTTTGCCACCAGCAGATTTCAAGCTCGACAGGTTGATAGCTGAAGGAGCTTTCTTCAATCCTTGAAGGGAGCACTTTCTAGATTTTCTTGCAAAATAAAACCTTGGCTGCTTAATACCGTAATATCGTAAAGTTGTAGGTACCGTTTTCAATATAGAAACAGATGATTGATTGGGATTTAGGCACGTACATGAAGATGTATATAGGCACATGCATGAAGATGTTGGTCGACAGCTTCATCAAAACTAAGACAAGATAAAGAACAGAAGAAATTGATTGGACAATTTTCCTGTGGACAGCTATCTGCAGCAGAACTCCCAGAGAGAAGGCGACGGTGAGGGCGAGCGGAGATGAAGGAAAAGGAGTTCTGAAAGTGGGCAGTGGCCACAAGCAAATTAAAAGGCACAAAAGTATGGCCATGATTATTATGAATCATTTACCTTCTTTGATTTTCAACAATGCTTCATATAAGGCCCTCTGTTGTTTCCTCTTTAAAACCTGCAAACCAAAACCCCATACGGTGTAAGCCGGATATATTGCAGACGTGCATATGTAAATGCTTATTCCTTTCCTAATCCTATACACACTTCAAGATAGCTAAATATCGTCTGAACCCAGATACTGTACTATACATTGAAAGGAGAAGAGAGTAAGCAAAGATCAAAATGATATACCACCTTGCCAAGATAGTGGAGAATCCTTTCCACAGCAAGAGAAATAACAACAATAACAGTGCAAACCACTGCGACAACCCATGTAGGTGTATACTCCAAGTTCGCTCCTCCCTCGGCCATCTCCTCAAATAATTGCTCTTTTCCTTCTTCCTAAATGTTCTCTGTGAAACTATATTGCTGACAAAGCTGCTAGGTAGAATTTTCTATTTCTGGGAATACATCAACTATATATATTTTCATATTCATCTGGACCAAAGAGGCCGTCCCCTTAAATCCCCTAAACCATTAACTTATCTCTGCTTCAAAGAGGGCATATATATATATATATGTATAAACTAGTAGTGTTGGGGTCGACTAGATCCTCCAGAGTTCTTGATACTTGGTCTTCGGCCTTCAAGTTCATAGACCAAATACCTAAGGAGACGGAAGTTACAGTACAGTTACACAACTATGCAGCATGTCATCTATGCAATGAAAACACGTCATTACAATCTGTAGTGGAACATATAAATACCATTCAATGCCATCCAATAAATTTCAAATAATGGCATTTTTCCTTTCGTTGGATTTACTTATATGGAAACCTTTTGTTGGTTACAGATAATTTAGAAGCAATCCACCGTGTGCTTGGATTGGACTCACACGGTTGCAGTCACCTGCCATTTACAGCATCTGTTAGTTACATTAAAACACGTCTTTCTTTTCCCATTTTTCTTTTGTCTGAATGATTTTCAGTTCTTTTCCCTATTCTTGTGCACTCAGTGCTGCCTTTTGTTATCATGTGATGTATTCTATTTTGTCTTCCTCTTGTTTTGTGTAATGTTTTGTCCATGAAAATATTACTTTATGAGACGATTAATGGGTTTAAAGAGATGCTTATTTGATGACGGTACAATAAAATTTACTTTTAGTTGCTTTTTTTTTACAACGTTTTAAGTTAGCTTTTGGCGACGATTTGTAAGCTTGTCGCCAAAAGTTCAGCTATTCGCGACATTTTACCGAATAGACACAGTAAATGAATGTCTTTTGTGACGATTTACGTGAATGTGACATAAATTATTAGAGTGACCAAATATTTTGAATTTTGTCGCCAAATTTGAAGCATTTGGTGACAATTTTCGCAATCACCACTAAAAGTTAAACTTTTGCATGCGGTTAATAATTCTAAGGTTAATTATACTTGACATTTATATAATTTTTATAATTTTTTATTTGTTTACTTTATAAATTTGTTTAAATAGTTAATAAATTCAAACTATATAAATTTGTTTAAATCTATAGATTTATACACAAATAATTCTTTAATGATGCCTAGTGTACATATTACAAAAAGATAAACATATCTAAATTTTTAATATTAATAAGATCAAAATATAATAAATTTAAGTTAATTAATATTCTTAATCATAATATTTATTAACAATAAAATAATACATACATACAAATATTGAAATATGGTAAGCAATATAATATAATGATATATGGTAAGTAGTACGAGATTTTAATTAGAAGTTTGACAATTTTTACAGACAAAACAATACATAAAGTTTCACGCCTAACATTTCATTGAAAAAGAAAAGAAATAATTATTTTTTTAGATTCTAAGTAACATTAGACTCTATAGAAAAGTAAAGATGTTCCCAATGTCTATATTCTCAAAAAGGCTCTTTGTATGTTTTAAGGCATCAATTAAAACAGTCAAAGATCTTCCCTCAAGTGTTGGATTATTAACACCCTCTTCTAACATTTTCTTTGCTTTAACTAAATTTATAAAAGATACAGTGAACTATTTCTCAAATGCAGTATGGATCATTGTATTAGATTAATTGCACGTATCATGCATTTAACCTAATGAGCAAACAATATAGAATAATCAAAGCTAAATCAAACGATAAAAGGAACCCAAATTTGAACACATGCATACTCAATTGAATGACTCTATCATCTTCACAATGAATAGACATAGTTTTTGTAATCGATGACTACTCCAAAACAACCGATTTCCCTAATCATGTACAGACCATCGAGACATCGCTACCACATTTATTTCCATCTATATATGTTCTTTTGAAGATTCGAGAAAGCTTTACACAACATATAGTATATACAATCATACGTTCATATAATAGCTTTCTGACAAAAAATGAGATATAGATAATAAAGAATGAGAGATAATTCGAATGATACTAAAAACCTTGAAGAAGAAAATCGACCATTGAAAGCAAGCGGTGATTAGACTTTGATGAGGAGATTTATTATTCATCGATTTGTATCTTCATCAGGGAGAGTTTTGTCACATTCCTGCCATCGAAACTCATTTTGTCATCAGAAACTAGTTGCCACGTCAAAATTTTGTGATGAATTTGTGTGAACAGTTTTATCCTAAAAGGTCAATAGAAGACTTTTTATTTGAATGTTCCAACATCCGTATACTATAAGTGGTAACCATTTGGTGTAAAAGCAATCGTATGGTACATATGTACATAAACATCCATTATCGAAGTAGCCTTAATTCTCGAGCAAACCTTTCATCAAATAGTTAGTAGGCTTTCCTTAAGCAAGCATTGAAGGTGGAAAAAACCCGAACCCATACACATCCAACACAGAAACACAATCTACCATCTTCCAAAAACAAACACAAACAAAACAAAAACAAAAACTCATACACTATAAGCAGAACACAAAACCAACATAAACTTCAAAACGTAACAGAAAAACAAAGCACAAGGAGGGTTCTTAAGAACTAAAAAGAAGAATAGTATCAATAAAGGATACGACACTTCTTTGACGGTGACTACCACAAGATAGGAGGCAACTACAGCAGAGCAGATGATAGTGAACAAAGAGGAAATACGACAGCGAACACGAAAATGAAGAGAACTTTATTTTGGTGTTAATAACCTAGTAGAAAATGACATCGTTTGTTGTTAAACTAAACAATGTCGTTTTCGATTAATTCGGAAGAAACATACCGTGCAGTGATGATTTAGAAAATCGTCACCAAATGGTGGCCCATTATCATTTGGCTTGACCTTTGGCAACGAAATTATATATAATATATAAACTTTATACAACAGTGTCGAATTTATATATAATAAACCAAAATTTATAATTAAATAGACTAATAAATTACATAATTAAGATATGAAAAAATTATATATTATCTATACATTCATAAATCATTATACTAGTTACAATTATTATCTATACCTTCATATAACATTATATTAATTATCATATATAATAATAATAATTGCAATTTAATTAAAAATAGTTGCAATATAGTAAAAAATGGTCAATATTAAATACTAATATCATATTCTTAAAAATAAAATTTAATATTATTCATAATAATTGTAAGTCTAAAAATAAATTTAATTAACAACAATGTTATTGCAAAAAATTATAAAACTAAAAACACAAAATTAATTTATATTACATTAATTTATACTTTTTTATTAATCTCTTTTAATATATGATTTAATAATTTTATATGGTCTCACAAAACTCTATTTATTATATATAAATTCTATACTATTTTATGGAAATGACATATTTAAAAAATTTGCAAAATATAAATATCTATATATATGTATAGTATTAGCGACGATTTTATAAGTTCATCGCCCAATATGTCCCTTTAGCGATGATTTTCGAAATTCGTCACCTATTGTTTAACATTTGGCAATGTTTTCTATAATCATCGCCAAATGTTGCTACTTTTAAAAAAATAACACGAAATCATTTTCGCTTCATTTTATAACCAAGAACCCGAGCCCCCTCCCCAAACCTTCTGCCTCTCTTCTCTCTTCATTTGTTCTTTTCTTCATCTTCCATCACTATTGGCGTTCTTTTTCGTTTGTTCTTCCACTGTCTTCCATTGTTTGCTTCCATCATCTTAGGTGAATCATCGGTCGAGGTTAATCATAGATGCTTTGGTCTAGGGTTTTTTTTTTGCTTTCATTATTGTTGTTAAATGCTTTGGTGTTAGTTGGTTTTTTTGGATGTTGTTTGAGTTGTTTGCATTTATTTGGAATTTTAATGGTTTAGTGTTTGTTTGAATGTGTTAATGCTGGTGAAGAAAAGGAAAAGTCATTATTTTTGTAGTTAGTTACAGATGAATTTTTGAAGTTTATAAAGTGTTCAATGAAAGTTCTCTTAAGGATGAAATCAAATTAAAAGGTTAAATTAGTTCATTTATCCTAAAACTAGGTCAATGGAATGACTTTATATAATTTCTTCATCTATGTAATGGTAATGTTCTGGATTTTTTGTTGGTAATTAATAAAATGAAGTGTTATGTTGGATAAGATAATGTTAATTATGTATAACAAGGATAATCTTTCTTCATATTATTGAATGCAAATTTGAATTTAATATTTTAATATCATTATATATTAACAAATATTTGTGAGATTTCTGTTTAGAACCCTAAAGAGAATTCAATGGTAATCAATTTGTTTTGAAGATTAGTTGTCAAGATGTTTCCGTTTACTATATGATAGGAATTGAAATGTTGTTATGACTGTTTGTATTTGTGAAGGTAAACAAATGAATTGGCTTAAATGTTTTGTAGGGAATCGAATTACCGAGAATAATTGAATTTTTTGTTGTCTTTCTTGATTAAGAATAAAGATTTGATATGACAAAATTTAGAAGAAATATAATTTATCAGGAGCTTTCATAACTTTTATCTGGAGCTTTCATCATCATTTAGTGAATTTTCCTATAATTGTTTTGGTTGTTGTTGACAAGTTGTTGAATCTCTTGATTG
>JANZLX010000001.1:12233300-12247713 GCA_025531955.1 Erythroxylum orinocense
ATTGAAGTCACTTCGATTGATGAATTTGTATAAGAAAGAATAGAATGAAAAAAAAATGTACACGGATTTCGGATTGGCTTTAGTCTAAGGTTTACAACGCGACGCTTCCTAAAATCTTCTCGGAGTTTCCGATTCCTTTTCGCTTCGTTTCGTTCTTTGGTTTCGTTTTCGTTTTCGGTTGGGATTCGGAAACGGGTCCCAACAATAGCATTGTTAGCCTCTATTCTTGTTAGGAATGCCCGCATATCAAACATAGATGCCTTAGGAACTCCTTGCAACACTTCTGGTGCCTCAACAGGGACCTCTTATGTCCGGGCCATTCTGCGCCTACCATGCCTTCCAGTTGAAGCAAAAGGGATAGATGTCTCATCCTGAGCTGAGACTTCATTGTGACGAGCATTTCTATTTATGTTAAAATTGAAAACAAAAGAATGGTCAGTACCACCAGTAAGCATATGAACGTATTTTGTAAGAAGTTACTTTAAAAAGAAATGGATTGCTAAGTGCCCGTAGTGACAAACAAAAGAACATATTAGGCCGTAAATCTGTAACCTAGGCTCTGGTACCAACTTTGTCACAACTCGAAACGAGCACATGACCAACACATAGGACCTGAGGTTCAAAACACCATATCACATATAAGCCTACCACTAGTGACAAAATAAATTCAAACCCCAAGAACGCAGCAAGTTTATATAATATAATAACAATAGTGCGCGTCAGAAAGAATTTTTTACAATTCACGTAATCCTGTCACTACAGACGCTACAATATAAGATAAATGAAAATAAAGAAAGAATATACACAAATGTAGGTAAGCCGTAATGGAAACATCACAAGAGTCACTGTTGTGAAGTCGATGGTAACTGAGCTAAAAAAAATAAAGTTTAGGGGAGTTAGACCTTGCTGAGTAAGCTCACACTATCTTGCAATTCCCAATGCTATGCGCATAGTCATGCATGAATATCAAAATACATACACATCATGCTATACATCCAATCACATTAGCAACATAAATAAATCGTGGGGAAGAATATTTGTAGGATCTTAATCTCCAAGGGTATGCCCTCACAACTCTAAACCTCGAATAGCAACGGGGAGCTGTGCATCACCAACGGCCCAGCCATGCACCTATACTCATGTAGTCGTAAGGCTCTGTTAATCTAAAGGGGCTGTGGGGAACCAAGCATCACCAATAAACTAGGCCTAGCTTAAAGCGTCCAAAGTCATAAGCATCACAAATAAGGGTTCGATTGGGAGCCAAGCATCAATCAAGATCGTCCTATAATATATCTCAATATCATAAACAAAACAACCCTCATATTCATAACTAGTGTGCATCTGGTCCTGATGCATACACATCAGGTGGCACATCCTATAGAGCTTTTCTTCCCTACAATTGAACATAACAATACATATCAAATTATTAAGCTTGTAATTTATTAAGAAAACATTCAATTATGCAATGACCAATGCATGTATGCAATACCCAACTCAACATATCCCACTCAGTTAATTCGATATAAAGGCTTATACTAAAGTGGATACACATTACTGTATATACGCATTCATTATATAAATATATAAGTATCCATCTATATATATATATATATATAAATACACATGCATATGAATGTGGTTATGCATTGCTACATGTTGTCATCTATACCAGTATTGAACAATATTCGTTTGTTGGTGTAACTATGGTAATAGTACTTCGATATGAATTTACCTAGTAACCGAACTCGCCTGTCAGAACCTTCAGATGGGATCCTGCTCCTACTATACCTAGTAAATCGAAAGCAAAATATCTCAATTAGTGCTAATTAGGAGTTAGTGTGCTCAAATAACAATTTAGGTATCATTCGAATTGCCTAAGCAGTTCATTTATGAAATTCAAAAATTTCTCTTATTCTCGCCTAAACTTTACGTGATTTTTAATCTGCAAACCATTGAAAATCTCAGTATAATTCTTTAGAGAAAAATGATCCATATAATTTTTAGAATGTTTATATTTATATCAAAAGTGACCAAATTGGTCACTGAAACAATACCTCCAGCGATAGGAATATTCCTTTGGTCTTTTAAATATTCCCTCCGATCATTAGAAAATATTCAGTCTCAGAATTTAATGATTTTCACACCAAATGAAAGCTCTTGATGAGTAGAACAAAATTTTCCAAAGCATCATACTTAGATATAGAATTGATTTGAACGAATTGAAGAAAAACAAGCTAAAACCCTAACCTCTTTTTCTGTCCATCGGTGGCGATCTAGGTAGCGCCTGGCAACTAGGTCATAGGATTTTTTTTCCTGACGTCGAGACGAGTCGAATGATGGTGGTGGTGACTGGCAATAACAACCGGAAGTGATGAATTGATGATTGACATTTTTTGTCAGTTTTTCTACTTGATTTTTTAGACGATGTCGGCTGAAATGGGTATGGTTGTGACGACTTCGTTGAGAAGGAGAGATTGATATATATCACTAACATATGGTGAAGAGTGGTTAAAGAGAGAGAATTCGTGAATAGTAGCTTTTGAGGGGTTAAAATGAAAATATGAGAAATTTGGAAAAAAGAAAAAGTTGTCTCTTATATATATAGCATATGGGATGTTACAATGATTGTCATCGCCATATTAACAAACATCAAACTTTTTGCATCTATTTTGACAAAAAGAACAAAAGAAGATCACACCTTGAAATTATTTTGCTATAGGAGCATTATCAGTAACCTTAAGTTAAACAACCACTGCATCAAATAAAACCACAATTATAATCTTAGAGAAAATCTATAAATACCCAAATAAAATATCATCTTAATTTACTAAAGAAGTGCAAAGTTGTCATCTTTACCAACAAAACTTAGCAACTTAGTAGCCATTGTTAACTCAAATGAAACAAGGCCAAACAAGAGAACCCAATTATAGGGCCTAAATGATAAACAATTGGTTGCTAAGATAAGATGTTGTTTTTAAGGAGCTAATGAGTGGTGGCTTAGGTCGCGGAATAGGACACGGAGGATTTTACATCTAAGTCTGTTAGTTAGAAATGGAATGACTTTTAAGTTTATTGGATTTCAACGATTAAGATTAAAAAAAATGTTATGAATAAAACCATTTTTTCTTGTCAAATTTATATGTGAATAAGGACTCTCCAATCTTTCACCCAAAAAGATAAAAGGGATTGGAACCCACTCTTTAAGTTATTACAAACTCAATTCCTAACTCATCATGTAGAATAAGTGCTTAAACTTCGACAAATACAAACTAGTAGTTGTGATTATTTAAGAAAAGAAAGGTTCGAGAAGATATACTAAAGATGACACACTTTAATACTATGGTCTTTTGTTACTTGAACTAACAGCTCAAAAGCACAAGTGAGTTTAATAGTCAATTAAGCACAAGTGAGTTGAATAGTCAATTAAATTTATTTAATGCCTCAACTATGTTAATAATAACCCAAAATGAAAGATAAACCATGAATTTAATTTTGCAAAAAGTTCCATATCTCATGTGTACACTTTTGAATATATAACTTTCTTGGTTTTATTTATCTAATCAACCCTACCTCTTTAGCTCTGGAATGAATGAGTGACAATTTATATATTAACATAAAAGTTGATCTTTAAAGCTTTTCATTTTAAAAGCTCAAGTTGTGATTTATTAAACATCACACATTTTCTTCACCTAATCCACTAAGCATAGCTCCTCTAACCATATGTGATGAAATATAAATTTCATTTCTTTAACAATATTCTAGCTACTTTTAGTTTCAATGATTTTAGTGATTTTTGTTAGTTACGGTTAAAAGAAACTAAAGAAAAACAATATTAATTTAAATGAGAAACAATGAAATTCTAGAGAGTGATTTGAAAATGGCTGCTTATTAGTCAATGTTATTATTATATTTTCATTAAATAATTAATCAATCACTAATGTCTTCTCTACGTAGACTTAGTATTGAGTCTGGCCTTTTCCCTTTCAAGGTTTACCTTGAAAGTTAAGGAAAATATAAGGTACTAATATGAATGTCAATTAACAAATTAAAGAGGTCAACATGTGCTTGCTTGCACGTTAGAATATCTATTACCTTCTTAAATCGTTATTCATCGATACAATTAAATTAAAAAATTTTATGAAATGAAGTTATATTTTAATTGGCCAATGGCATGAAATCAACTTGATTCATTGATATAATGAATGATGGCTCTGTGGTTTGGAATATATATAGGAAAGCCGTCCTACAAATTAATAATCCAATGATTCTGACAATCCACTACAGAATTGAAGCACGTATAAGCTACAAGAATGTCTTTTTTTAATAAGGAATCAAAGGAGGCTTATGAAAACTAAATCATGATCCTAACCTTTCATTGATCGGGACGAAAGAGACAAACTAGGCTACTCTTTTGTCAGGTTAAAAAATTTATGTTCTGTTTAAATACTTTTTTTTTTCAGCAACACTATTGGAAGTCACGATTAGTCGTATATGGTTGTATTTCTTAGATCACTTTATTTTCAAATGTGTTACACTTTTTGGTTAGCAAATGAAATGCTTTATTTCTTATGTTATTGTCAAGTAGGATTTGCTTTTTATCAATCTCGATACCGTTGGTGTGAGCAGAAGCAAAAAACAAAAAACAAAAAATTCTGGCTGCCCTGTTTAACAAGCTATAAACAGATGTTTTCTGGAGAAAATGAGTTCCAATATCTTCTCTTTGCTCCTGAAACCTAGACATATCTTATATCCAGGAAATGAATACATAAGAATGTAACGTGACATCTATAATGTTTATTTACAATATTGTTTTTTTGTAATATGGCATCGTTGTTTGATGGTTAAGGGGCATTGTTTGTAGGTTAAGAACCTCTACGTCTTCTGAAACTTAATTGGGCACGTATAACAGATTATTTTTATTGCTTCTCCACATGATTGTTTTATAATTTGGCATCTGTGATTGATGGTCCAACTTCCAAGAGCATTATTTGTAGGTCCAAGAAAAGAAACAACCATAAAAGGCATGCCTTCCCGAAAGCGTCTTGAACGCTGCGCTAGCTCATGGTAGTAACTATGAAGTCATGACACTCATTATCAAGGAAGAGAAAGCGAAGTGTGAACCAAAGTACTGGATCGGGAAATCGAAAAACAAAGTGACGAGTCAGAATAATGTTTAATTTACGGGTTCACTTCCAGCAAACGGGCCTTTCAAATTTGCTATAAATTTGGGAATGGAACTCCAGCAAGAAGTTATTAAATGAAACTTGAAATTAATGGAGATGCACCAACTTTTCTGTTCTATATCATGGACCATCTTAATTTCACGACAGTGTTATCTCCATATGGGTCTCTGTGGGTTGGTCTGTCTGTCCTCGTGTGCATGGCAATTCTCGTTGTTTCGCTTATGTTTGAGAGCGAGCGTCTGTGATTGCTTGTATTTTCCCCAGCATTAATATGCTACAAGAGAAAACGTTATAATTTCAATGCAATTTTTCTAGAATTTCCAGAGTTTTAGAAAGATGGAATCTGTCACTAAAGTACATGGTTTCCATCAACGTCAACCTACATTGATATTTCATATATTGCACATTATGGCCCATCAACGGACAATACACTGCTTTGCAAGTTGCAACCAAATTACAAAAGTTCTGCCCACGGTATTCTCTATTGGCTACATCTTAAATATCATGTACTCAGCATTCCATTCTTTTTAAGTGTAAAATAATTCAGTAACAGGATGGTAACATCATTTTCTGCTATCATATCATATCTTTTCCACACTTCAAAAACATTATCAACACATACGGCATACATAGTGAGATGCAGCCAGCAGAGACGATCAGAAGTTGAGCGACTGTTATGAGCACTCGGTTCTCGACCACCATGTTTTTCATAAATTTTTAAAATCAAATTTCAATCTTTAATCAGTTCAATTCGGGTTCGTTTATAGAAGCCATTGACAGAAATCTGAGTCACGAAGTGCGTCGTCTGCGAGCATGTCAGTTCGGCTAGAATTTGAAGATAACAGGCCATTGTCGTCGCTCGCCGCTCCATTATCAAAGCCATTTGGCTGCAAAAAGTCCATGTTCAATAAATCCGAAAGAAGCTGTTCATCCATCTGAAAATCCAACATGAAATCTGTCGAATTATCCTTATCCGGAATCTGCTTGGAAAGTGATGAAAATTCATGTAACAGAGACGTGGATGTCCCCATTGTTGACTTAGTCTGCCATTGTCCATCATTGTACTGTAGTTCAGGTGGAATCACAACTCTCCTGCATCTTGACGCTTTTGTCCTGATAGGACTGGCATTATCGTTCACTTTCATCGGTCGGCCAGATGATTTTAGGGCATGGAGGTTCGTTTTGTCATGTGCTTGATTAAAATGCGTAGAATTTTTGTGACAATGTTGAGTTTTCAATTTCTTGCCGATTTTGGTGTTCCAGTAGTTCTTGATTTCATTGTCTGTTCGCCCTGGAAGCCTCCCTGCTATTAAGGACCACCTGCACCAATCCAAGAATTAATAGGGGTTGATGATCAATTGTCGCATCTCAGTTTCTTTTGATCTCAGTGAAATGGTTTAGTTAGGAGTCCCCGGAACTTAAATGGCTGCTGAAATTTTTGGGAACATGGAAAGTGTAAAAGCACCACTAAACATGAGAATGATCTGCCAAAGTCGTGGACTTGAAAATTCATCATATATACTCTGTATGTGGATATAAACATAAAATGTGGGTTAAATTAAGATCATGGAAGGGGAAAATGTTGCACCTGTTCCCCAGGAGCTTGTGAAGCCTGATAATAAGTTCCTCTTCATCATTTGTTATATTTCCTCTCTTTATATCAGGCTTTAAGTAGTTTAACCATCTGAGTCTGCAACTCTTGCCACATCTCTTCAGACCTGAAAATTTGTCATCAGACAGTAATTTATGGTGAGACTTTTTGAGAATTTGTATAGTTGTGCGATAATCCACAAACCTGCGTTCCTGGGTAGATTTCTCCATTTCCCTTCACCATGGATCTTAATGTAATCTATGAGTACCTTGTCTTCATTAGCTGTCCATGCCCCTCTGTTCAAACCTTGCTTTGCACAACAGGGACTCCTACCCATGACTCTCTTTTCCTATCTCACTGATGCTGTATGCTTGACCTCACTGTGACTGGACAAGAGTAGAGAGATAGAAAGATGAGCAAGGAGAACTCCCTACTTCTCTGCCGGTTGTCACACATAATTGGGGTACGCGGTTGTTCATATTTATATACTCAAGCATACAAATTTTCCACCCTGTATCGAAGCATCAACTATTTGCATTCAATAAACTATCTGAAATTGGGATTGATTTCATGTGCAATATAATGGGGGACCATCTTTTGCCTAACGGAACATTAAATTCCACTGAGAAGAGAAAATAATAGGAAAAACTACTTTTTTAACAAAATATACCTGTACTGCCTTTGAGAAGATCAGTATATATAGGCGCACGGGTATTTTCTTATTTATATATATATATATATATGAAAGAAAGTAAATGCACTCACCTGCCCTTCTATTAACCTAATCTATCTCTCCGCAATCTAACTTTCTTGCATGCTCTGGAAAGTTTGTTGACAAACTGATTCACTCCCGACATCTCTTCATGTGACACGGGTGCATAAGTCATGTGCTATGATGCATATGCATGGAGTTACCATTGACAAATGTTGCACATGCAGAGGTATATGAGAGGTTTTCATTTTTCACTAACCACTACGATTCCATTATAGTCCCATGATAATCTTCTCTTGGATCCATCCCCGCGTACAAACTTGAGATGCAAATAGTAAAACTTTCTCAGCTCCTCTGTATAGAGTGGTAGGTTTCCTGATTTTGTGATAGAAATTTAATGTCATTTTGGTTGTTTAACAAGTCTTCACTGTGAAAGATACGACTTGGATTACCAATTATCTACTTTTAATGAACTGCCAAGCCCGTCTTGCGAAATGAATTAAATAACCAAGAGACGAATTTCCGTTTTTGCGATTTAGTAACATTGTCCACAACATTATTTTGTTGCCAGTGAATGACCATTTATGTGCGTCTACCTACTTACCATTCAGCTCGTAAGGACAAAGGAGGCACTTCTTTTTATCATGAGGGTTAAGTCTAAGTTTGAATATATTAATTGATGGCTGCATATCATAAAGAAATCCCTAGTTGGTCATATACATTCATTCATACCAAGAAATTATTGGTGCACTATTATTAGTGCTACCCATCTTCCATACAACATTATGAATTTTGTTGAGGCTGAAAGTATACATACACTTAATTCAGGCATGGGGTCGCTGATGAGGTTTCATAGATATCAGGTTCACGTCTTAAGAGGTATGGTAACAAATTTTAAAATAATGAAATAGAATACAATTTTTTTAATTTTTTGTTTAGCTTTTTTTTTTTTGAAGTATTTTGTTTAGCTTCTATTTTGTATTAACCATTAAATGATAACTAAGTTATGTTTAATTCAACTAATCTACAAAATATAAAATTCACATCGAGTCTAACAATAATTCAAAGGAATTATCTCTCTCTTCCTAATCATGATTCACCTCTGTTCCTATTAATCTGCATAATCTATAAAAAAATTATTAAATAATAGGACTGATATGATCAGCTACGTCGGTTAATTGTAAAAGCAGGCATCAGTTATAACAAAGTCTACCTGCACTATTGAAAGTCTATAACCACCGACATTATTGTTTATAAAGAAGATTAGGTAAAAATCAAGAAATAATTCACTCGCTGACTTGTGTGAGGATGATATACTGCAGACCTATTTTTACAAATGAAGGTTGAATTGTAGGTGGCATGGTCATCTTTTTAAACCCCCTCCGTGTAGCTCTCTTTGTTAGTAATTTTCTAAGGTTGGACAACAATTAATTACGATTTTATGATTTTAATAAATTTACGGTTAAGTGAATCAAATTTGATCTGCTTAAAATATAATAAAATAGTTCAATAAATAATCTAATTTAATAGGTTGAAGTCCAATGAAAAAATGGACCCTAGTTAGTGTGAGTTATACATATATTAGGTCTATGATGGGAAGGTTCGATATGATTGTTATGTATATAGGTTAGAGTCTCCTACTTCTGCTTTAAATTTGGATTCTCTGATTCGTTAAGAGATTCACACATTAAGAAAGTTTCAGAAAGATGTTAATAACATTCGATTAATCGATTTTCGTAAAGATCATCAAGAAAGTTGGGAAGTTTCGGAGTTGAAAAGCTCATTTGAATTTATGGAAAGCAAAACAGGTATTTTTTTGTATTTTCTTCATTTATTCACTTTCATGTTAGATTTTGGGCGCGTAACAAAGGCTCATGTTACACATTACACATGGTATCATAACAGTAACGTGATTGTGTGAATGAAAACAAAGTTTTTTGGATTTTCTCCATAAAGAACTTTGAGAAGCCATTCTGTTTTACATTTTAAATTACGTATGGTTGCGTGAATTTATGATGAATGTGTTTGACATTGAAAAACGGGTTGAAAATTAGCTTTAAAAGGAGAAAAACTCACTTGAAAGTTACCAAAAATCACCATTTTTCTGCAAAAGAGGAGATAGAAAACAGTCAACCAAGCACGACTTAACAACTCCGGCCTTTTAGGGGCGGTGGGCACGTGTGCTAGATTCATGCGCGTCAGTGTGCATATGGCCCGTGCGACACAAACGCTTGATGAATCTAGAGAGCTGGTCTGCTGTGGCATGTGGGTTGTATGAACTCTCCAGCCACGCGTTTGTGCTGATGACATCACTACAGTAACAGTAAAAAAAAAAAATTCACTAAATGATCCCTTGGATCATTTTGGGTTAGTTTGGGATTCCATGAATTCATAAAGTGAGTTTTTATTTTTTTCAAGATTTATTACATTGGTAATAAATAAGGTTTAACTTCAAAAAAACAAATAAAGGTTATTAAAGCCAAATTTGAGTGAAATTTCATGCTTTGGACTTGAAATTAAAGAGGTAAATGTGGTTTTGGTATCTCATGTGGTGTGTTTATTGTTCGATATTGCATGATTTTCACTCCGATTGAGATTTTTCTTGTAATGAATTCTCAAATAAAATTATTTGATAATGTTTTCAGCACTGATATGTGATAATGAGAATGACATAAGGATTTGCATTTATTAAAGTTACATTATCATGTATTATATACCCCATACAAAATGTGAAGATGACATAAAGATGTATTCCTTGTATTTCTGGATCCATTTAAGTACTAATGAGAATATGGTCACCATAGTGGTCTTTCAAGTTAGTATTTAAATTGTTTTGCTTGTATATTTGGGGATGTCCCTGGTCTTGTGCTTGGTTATACTGCCTGTAGGTGTTGGCCTTATATGAGATTTTGATATGTGCATAAAGCCGTTAAATGGATGAAGCCATTGCTTGAGTGATCTATCTACATATATTGTGTATTCAGTCCACAACTATTTCATAATATGTGTGATAAGATTTTTGGTACAAATACTATAATGGTGTCACTACTGAAACCCTAACTGGTTTCGATTTTAGGAAATGGAAGCATGATGTAGAGTTCCCATTAGAGATGACAGACATTAACATGGCTATGGTTAGAGATAGGCCATTTGCACTTAAATCTTACAGTTCAGATAATGATAAAGTAGCATTTGTAGCCTAGGAAAGGTTAAATAGGATGTGTTATTTGACCATTAAGAGACCAATCCCAAACCATCTGTTAATTAGACTTCTGAAAATAAATATAGCAAAGGACATCCTGAACAATGTCTCCAAGATGTGTTATTTGACCATTAAGAGACCAATCCCAAACCATCTGTTAATTGGACTTCTAAAAATAAATATAGGAAAGGACTTCCAAACAATGTCTCCTAGAGGTACAAGGTATCTTCTAAGGATGAGATGAGTACCTTAATGAAGGAATTGTCCTCCATGAAGTATACAAGAGAAGGGCGAGTGAGGGAGGACATTATTAGGATGGTCCACCTCTAGAGTAAGTTGAAAGTGTTAAATATCTATATTCTTGAGGCTTGTATAGTTCACCAAGCTTTGAATACACTTCTTTAGAGTATGGTATTTTGGTTACAATATAAAATTTTCAAGATGAGGCTTGAGACAACAATGCTTTAATTGCCTGATGTGTTGCTGAAGAGGAGAAGCTAAAGAACACTTCTCATACAACCCTACTAGCAACTAAGGGAAAGGAAAAGGTAAAGCCTCAAAGATTCAAAGGTAAGAAATCTAAATTCTCTCCTTATATGGATATCAATCAATCCATTATTGCTAAATGTCTTATAGATGTTAAAAGTATGAGGTGCTTCTTTTGTAAGAAGAAGGGACGCAAAAAGTTAGATTACCCTAAATATAAAACTTGGAAAGAAAAATAGGAACTGTTAGTTAACTCCTTAGATTGTATGATTCATGAATTTAATCTTGTTATAGCTACACTAAGTTCTTTGTGGCTAGATAGTGGAGCATCCAATCATGTTTCCTCCACAATGTATGGGTTCATACGTAGGAGAAAGTCAAATAAACAGAAGGAAAAACTAATGATTGGAAATAAAAAAAAGTTAATTTAATGTTTGAACCTTGATATAGAGTTTGTACTTGGGAAAAACTAATGGTTAGAAATAACAAAAAAGTTAATTTAATGTTTGAACCTTGATATATAGTTTGTACTTGTTTTACATGACATTTTATATGCCATCTTTTAAGCAGAACTTGATCTCTATATCAGTTTTGGACAAAGAAGATTATAGGTTTGTCATTGGTGCTTTTGTTGTATAGTTATCTTTTAATGCAAACATATTGGTTATGTCTTCTTGTCACATGGATTGTATAAAATGTTTCTTGCCCCTCATGAGATGTATGCTTCTTCATATATTGCTGAACAGGTTACTAAAAAGAGACTCCTGATAAAGGATAAGTCATACATGTTATGGCATAAAAAGTTAGGCCACATTTCTAGAGGTAGCGTTGAGAGAATGATTAAGGAAAACTTTATCCCAATTTAGATTTTGATGATCTAGAAACATATGTTGACTATTTTAGGTGTAAGTTGACTAAAATAGAGAAAAATGAGTCAACTTGTGCTTCTGGCTTGTTATATCTCATACATACAGATATTTGTGGACCTCATATAGTTATATTGTATGATTCTAGATATTTTTTTAACTTTTATTAGTGAATATTCCCATTATGGTTATTGTTCTTACTTAAAGAAAAGTTTGAAGTTCTTGAGAAATTCAAGATCATTAAGGGTGAAGTTGAGAACCAATTGGGAAGGTCTATCAATATTGTCAGATCAAATCGTGGAGGAGGGTATTACGACAAACACGAGGTTTTAGGATAAGAAAAAGGTTTTTTTTCCATATATGTGAAATTATATAGAATAGTGACCTAGTTCACTATTCCAAGTAGTCCTAAGCAAAATGATGTGAGCGAAAGGCATAATATCACCTTAAAGGACATAATCAAGTCAATGTAAAGTAGGACTAATTTATCTGACTACGTTTGGGGTGAAACCATAAAGAGTGCCTTGTATATACATAACAGAGTCCCAAGTAAATCAGTTTCATAGACACTATTTAAACTCTAGAAATGGTGGAGACCCAACCTTCCCAACATTCGTGTTTGGGGCTGCCCTACTGAGGCATGTTTATATAATCCTTATGAAAATAAGTTGCAGTATTGTTCTACTTGTTGATATTTTATTGGATATCTCGACCATTCTAATGGATATAGATTTTACGGTAAAGAAAGAGCATCTAGAATTGTGGAATTACAAATGGTTAAGTTTTCGGAATATGATGAGGGTGGCATTTCTAGCCCTTCAGATGATAGTAGGATAGATACTACAGTTATTTCATATCCATCACTCATACAGTCAGAATCAATGGATAAAGGTTCTGATACCATACTAACACAAGAATGAGAACCCATAATTGTACAAACTGAGGTTCCAAAGGTACAAGGAACAGTTCAGTTAAGAAGATCCACTAGAGTGAGAAGACCTGTTGTTTCATCTAATTATATAGCCTATTTTGGTAAACAAGAATATAATATGGGACACGTTGTTAATCCAACTACTTTTTTAGAAGTTGTTTTTGGGCCCTATGCAGATTTGTGGTAGGATGCAATGAAAGATGTGATACAATCCATAAAGCATAATAAGGTATGAGAGTTTGTTGATTTACTTCAGAATTGCAAACCTATCAGTTGTAAATGGCTTTTCAAGACCAAAAAGGACTTTCAAGGTAAAGTTAAGTGATTTAAAACTTGGTTGGTTGCCAAAAGATTTCCGCAAAGAGAAGGAATTGACTTTAATGTTACCTTTTTTCCTATATCGTCTAAGGATGCATTCAGAGTGATCATGGAAATAATAGCTCATTATGATATAGAGCTACATCAGATAGATGTTAAAATTGCTTTCCTGAATGAAGACCTTTATGAAGATGTCCATACAGAACAACCTAAATGATTTTAGGATCAAGAAAATGTTGATAAAGTTTGTAAACTAAGAAATGCAATATATGGTTTGAAACAAGCTTCAAGACAATGGTACCTTAAGTTTGATGAGGTTATTACCTCTTTTGGCTTTATAAAATTGAAAGTTGTTTATATTATAAGGTAAAGGGGAGCAAAGTTATCTTTCTACTTTTGTATGAGGATGATATCTTGTTTGCATCAAATGACTTGACCATGCTATATGAGGTTAAGTTTTGGCCAAACATTTTGACATGAAGGACCTCAAAGAAGCTTATTTTGTCCTAGTTATTTAGATTCTCCAAGATAAGTCTTAACACTCATTAAACTTCTCACATAAAGCATACATTGAGCAAGTGCTGCAAAGGTTTAATATGGCTTATTGTAAACCCATTGTAACACCTATCTCTCTTAGAGAGAGATTATCTTTGGCACAGTGTCTAAAGAATGATACAGAGAGAAAGGCTATAAAGACCGTGCCTTATTCTAGTATGGTTGGCAGCCTAATTTATGCCCAGTTGTACACTAGAATGGACATTGCATTTGCTGTTGGACTGCTAAGTAGATATCTAGTTAACCTAGGAATAGACTACTAAAATGAAGTTAAACGAGTGTTGAGATAATTAAAGGGAACTACGTTAACATACAAAAGGATCAACAATTTAAACCTTATAGGGGTATATAGATTCGGATTTGCTATATGTCCAAATGACAAAAATTCCATTTGATGATATATCTTTATGTTGGTAGATGGTGTAGTTGTTGGGCCCGTGTTTTACGTACCGGGGCAAACTCAAGCCCAATCTAACGGGGCGAGTGAGGCCCCGCATACCTCAAGTTTGCACGTGACCACAACACTAATTAGTATTGTCCTCTTTGGTCATGGGCACGATTCGAACCCA
>JANZLX010000001.1:12259254-12269310 GCA_025531955.1 Erythroxylum orinocense
ATGTTTTGAGTTTTTGATTGAGTTGTTGGAATTGATGAATATTCCAAATGGGTTATATAAGTTGTTTTGTATAAGATCGAATAAAGTGAATAAAGAGAAAAGGAATGAATAATATGAGAAAAAAATTTTGATACCGAATTTCGGATTGGCTTAGTCTAAGGTTTCCAACGCTAAATTAGGTTTCGAAGATGTACGTTACGGATGTTGGAATTTGTTTCAATTCGTTTTGAACCGTTTGTTTGCTCCGTTTTCGATTTGCTTCCGATTAGTTTAGCTTCAAAATCTGTTCCTTCGATTTTTGCTTTTGTTTCTGCATTTTGTTATCCGATTTTTCGCTTCGGATTTTTCGTATTTCCGTTTTTTTTCGGTTGGGGTCCGGTTCCGAGATCGGGTCCTAACATAAAAAGTTGAAAAGAGAACTTTTTTCCCTCTTTTCTTTGAACTACCTTCTTCTTTACAAAAGAAAAGGAGTGTTTCCTTACTTTTGTTGTATCCCAGTCGTGATGCTCCATTCCTAGTATGTTATAATGTAAGAACTTTAGGAATTTGTGGGAATTATAAAGCTATCTCTTCGTCATATTGCATTTTTAGTCTTTCCTGAGCTATTTTGATGCTTTAGCGTGTGTTGTAGCTATTGTTTCCTGTCTCCAATGTTTAGGGAAGATTTTTGTTTCTTCTTTGGTTACATTGTCGATCAAAGGTTACTCTTTTAAACTTTATGGGTTCTAGTCTTCCTCATTATTTCTATCATGGAACCTTCCAACTTTGAGCTTTAAACAACACTGTTAGACCCCTTGGTTATAATAGTAATATCGTGTAGGCATTGGTGAGTCTTGAACAATGTTTGACACATTGAACAATGGAATAAGGCAAAGACTTGCGAGGAGGCAAAGACAAAAAGGGGTAATGTCAAGCGTTGGCATACATTGGTGCACATTGACATAAATCTTTGACAAGATGTAAGATTCGGATGTGAGACCAAAAGAAGGCTTAAGATGGACATTGAGTGGAAAGTTGGTTGGATCACACACATAACAAGAATATGCGAGATTTATAAGGTGACTTAGCAAGTAGATCAAGCACGGTGCGAGTTTTGGGATAGTTAGACCTTGTATGAGCTGACTTGGCTAAGGTTGGGTTGTTAAAGGACTAAAGACTTAAGGTGTATTCAAATGGACAAACCATAGCTAATGGAGTTGGCATGGGTAAGCATTGGATCAGATTAGTGTACTATTGACTTAAATGACTCACCATCAACGGATAAAGATGAGGACATCTTGGATGATGTGGCAGATAAGATCATAGTAGATGAACATTAACTCTAAGAGATAAAGATCATGTGGAAGGATCATCTAATGATAGATGAACATTAACTCTAAGAGATAAAGATCATGTGGAAAGATCATCTAAAGATAGAGAAGATCTCTGTGGATATGGATCGATCATTCCTAGATAGGATGTAACTTTTTATCTTGTTATTGTGATGTAGCTTAATTCTATAAGATAGAGTTCTAATTGGATGGAGATGTCATTCTATTAGTTAGTATGATATAATCTGATAAGGATAAGATTGTGATTTTAAATAGTAGAGTTCTATTACGATTCTAATTTGGTCATCTAAAGATGCCTATAAATAGCTCATCTGATATTTGCTTTTCTCAGAGTGTAAGAGACACTCAAAGGGAAGTAAGTGTGGAAGACACTTAGAGATGTGAGAGAGCATCCCTTTGTATACTTCGAAGGAAGTAATAAAGGTTGGCGCTTGCCGTATCTCTTTCTCGTATTCTTTTGTTGTCATGAATATTTAGTTCTTTCATAATTTTCTTGGAAAGGTGTGAGAGTGAAACATTGCAAGGGTCATGATGCATTCGAGAACAAGTAGGATGGTTGAAGATCAGAGAATAAGGCTGAATCTCACTTTAATATAGCTAAGTGATATTAAAGTGCAAAGGGGTTAACGTATATTAAGGGACAAGTTTGTGCTTGAAAGAAAACCTTTGTAACAACTAGTATCAGAGCCATAATTTGAGATGGCGGGAGGCAGTAATTTGACGGAACGTGTCAACCAAGTGGAAGCACTCATCAGACTGATTCCTCAAGGAGAGGAAGAGGTCACTTCTCACAACACTCGATTCGAGATATTGCAGGCACGAATCCAACAGTTATAGCATCAAATAGTAGAGTTGATGAAGGCACAAGAGGAGCCTAGGGTCAAGGTGGCGATTCTAAGGTATGTCATTGCAACATAAGATGTTGGATGAGCGGAACGCACTTTGGTTAAGGTATGAGAGCTACAAGTTTTTGGTGGCATACTGAGTGTTAAGAAGCTTGAAAATTTCTTATGGGACATAGACTAGTACTTTATAGCAACAAAGGTAACTAACTCGAAGAAAGTGTCAATCATGACAACATATTTAGTGGAGGATGCAAAGCTGTGGTGGAGAACGAAAACCTCCAATGGCATCAATGCAAGTAGACCTCCCATCAACACTTGGGAGAAGATGAAAAAGGAGCTAACGGATCATTCCCTTCCTAATAACACTTCATGACTTGCAAGGGAAGCTTTGAAGAGGTTGAAGCAAGATAACTCGGTGTGGTAGTATGTGAGGAAATTCATATCTTTGATGTTGGACGTGCAAAACATGTCAGAGAAAGACAAGTGTGTGCAACTTCATAAGTAGCTTGCAAGGTTGGGCACAAATGGAGCTTCAAAGGTAGAACGTGAAAGACCTTCTAAGCGTGATAGCGACTGCAGATGCCTTGGTGGATCTTCAAATGCCACCACGGATTCGAACTAGCTACAAAGGCAAGAAGAATGATAGAATGTGGAATGGCTTGGAGAAAGGTAAAGAGAAGGAAGGTGAATTTTCTCAAAGTAAGAAACAATCAAAACGGGATATTGTTTGTTTCACTTTAAAGAACCGCACTTTGCCCAAGAATGCCCAAGACGGAAGACGAGTAAGGAGAAAGTAAGTACCATGGTCGCGATGGATCAAGGAATGGGAGAGGAGGACTCGATAGAAGAAACCTATCTCAGTAGCTTTGCTATATTGGGCGCAATGGACCTTGTGAAGGAGTGTTCGAACAAAAGTAAGGAGAAACCAAATGGAGAGGGAATATGGTACGTGGGAGATATGCCAATGTCTAAAGAGTCTTCGAGGAAACCATATATGGAGAAGCGTACATAGATTATTTTGATGAGGGCATCGATTTCTTCTAGTGGGATGACTTGTTAAACTCTTAAGTCATAATAGCAGAATCGCGCATACGTTGGCGAGCCTTGACTAGTGTTTAATACACAGAACAACAAACAAGGCAAAGACTTGTGAGGAGACAAGGACGAAAGGAAGGCAATGTCAAACATTGATATGCATTGGTGCACATTGGCGGAAGTCTTTGACGAGATGCAAGATTCGAATGTGTGACCAAAAGAAGGCTTGAGATCGACATCGAGTGAAAGGTTAGTTGGATCACATGCATAACAGGAATATGCGAGAGTTTCAAGGTAACCTAGTAAGTAGACCAAGCATTGTGCGAGTTTTGGAAGAGTTTCATACCTTGTAGAGTCGACTTAGCTAAGGCTAGGTTCTTGAAGGATTAAGGACTTATTGTGCCATTCGTTGGTTATTAGGGGCATCTCGAAAACATCTAGGTCGAAATATTGCTTTCTAATTCAGTTCCGAATTAGTGAATGCTGCTCAAATGGACCAACCATGGCTAATGAAGATAGCATAGGTAAGCATTAGATCAAACCAGTGTAATAATAGATTGAATGACTCATCATCAAAGGATAGAGATGAGGAGATCTTGAATGATGGGGTGGATAAGTTCACAATAGATGAACATCAGCTCTAACTGGTAAAAATCATATGGAAGGATCATTTGAAGATAGAGGAAATCTTCGTAGATATGGATAGATCATTCCTAGATGTAATCTTTTATCTTGTTATTGTGATGTAGCTTAATCCTATTAGATAAAATTCGAATTAGATAGGGATGTCATTCTATTGGTTAGTGTGATGTAATCTGATGAGGATAAGATATTATAAGAATGTGATCTTAGCTAGTAAAGTTCTATTAGGATTCTAACTTAGTCATCTAGAGGTATCTATAAATAGTTCATTTGAGTCTTGCTCTTTTCAGAGAATAAGAGATACTAAAAAGGAAGTGAGTGTTCGAGACACTCAGAAATATGAGAGAGCATTCCTCTATATACTTTGAAGGAAGAAATATAGGTTGATGTTTGTCATATCTTTTTCTTGTGTTCTTTTGTTGCTATGAATATTTAGTTCTTTGGTAGTTTTCTTACAAGAATGTAAGAGTGAAACACTATGAAAGTCATGAGGCATTCGAGAACAAGTAAGTTGGTCGACAATCATGAGACAGGGTTAAATCCTGCTTAATAGAGTTAAGTAAGATTGTTGTGCAGAAAGGGTTAACGCATCTTGTGGGACAAATTCGTGCTTGAAAGAAGACCATTGTAGCACCATTGTAACTTTTGGATCTTTTCAGTTGCACAATGTTTTAGTCGATTGTTTTTGATCCTTTAATTTTCTTTATTCGTACATCTTTTCTGGTGGAGCTTTTCTTCTATTTTCTTTAGGATTGACTAGGAGCTTTCTTACTTTTTTCAAAGCTGCAAATGTTCTTCATTCAAATATAAACATTTGCTTGGGACTGTTACTGGGAAACGAAGGTTTCCTTTTCGTGAAAAAGGAGTTTCCGTTTTTTCTTTATATCCTGAAACTGTGCATATCGGTCTTCTGTTCTCGGCGTCTTTGCGTAATCATGCTTTGGCTTTAAGGAAAAAGGAAAAGCATCAAGTGCTAGGGCGTAATCACATCAACTGTGACCAATTATTGGTGCGGTCTTTTTAAGTGTATGGTTTTTGATAATATGGTCCTAGGTTCATGGAAAGTTACCTGTTTTTTTTTTTTTTGGGGTCCTTTTCTTGCTATACGAGCACATATATTTGTTCGGTGACTCAAGTTCTCTTCTTGTATGTATTGATTGATTGATTGACACGGAAGGAGGTTTGCTTCCTGGCATAGGCGATGGAACTCAAGTGGATCGCAGGGTTTTGCAGACCTTTGAAAGAAATTTGTACAAGTTCAAGGCATTCTTGATCAAAAACAGGCTGCTGATTAAGGAAATAAATCAGAGCCATGAATCCAAGTTCCCTGACAACCTGTAGCGGAACGTGGGGATGATTGGAGAGCTTATCAATAACATGGAAAGGGTGGTTGATCTTCATGCTGATCTTTCAAACGATTTCTCCAGGTCAGTAGAAAGCTCGATCGTCAGAAGGAGACTGGTGTGGGATTTTGAAGTGTTAACGTAAAGAGCAGTCAGAAGAGAATTAGATCCGGAACTGAGCGTTCATTTAGATTTTCTACTTGCTTTTTGCATAGAGTAAGATGGGTATTTAGAAATTAAGGCAAAGATTACAATTCTTCCTGATGATGGATGCGGATGCGTGGCTCAAGCTTCAGTGTAGTTTTCAGTTTTGAGATTTATCTTTGGAATAAAAGGTTGAGAAATTTACATGCGAAGTCCGGGAAAGAAATGGTAAATCAATGTTTGTTCGTTTAAGAATTAGAACTCCTTAGTTGGTAATTACGATCTCAAGAACCCACTTTATTCTTTCCCAGGTTCCTCATGATGTCTGCTTCTGATGATGACTATAGTGAAAGTTTGATGTATACCTCTTTTCTAAGTTCCTTTCACAGACATTATTCAGTTTTGTTTTTGGGAAAATAAGTTGGAAGCTTCAGAACATCAATGCTTTGCAACAATTCAACTAGCTTCTACTTTTTGGTTTTATTCTACGTTTAAAAAAACCCAAGCCTATAATAATACCTTCTATGTGATTATTCTATTGACAACTATTTTTGTCCATTTTATCACCTTAACGGATATAGAGATTAAAAAGATGCTATTTTTGGTAGAGGGAGCCATCGGTATACAATGGCATTTCCTTTTTCTCATTAGTGCATTCCTCTCGAGGGTTAAGGTTACAGTTGTGCAAGTAAAGGTTTCCTCCACGAAATATGATTGCTTTGTTTGTCCTCTGGACCCAACATCTTGGCAAGTGCAAAAAAAATTTTCGCATTATCTCTTGCAGTAATGGTGTCAGATTCCTTGAACAAAATGTCTCTAATTTCTGAGCTTAAACCCATTTTGATACATTGTATCAAGTCTAGACCTGCTTACTTTCCCATGTTTAGCCTTAAGCTTCTTCTCAGGACCAAACACGCAACAAGAAGAAGCTTTTGATGACAAGGAAAATGGAGCCAGTACCATTCTCTAGGTCAAAATCCTCGGAGAAATCGGCAAGTAATCAATAGAATAGGGACAGTTCAACATTTGCTATTTACAAAAACATTACCAATCGACAACAACAACCTTAATCATGTTACGGGCTTGATTTTGATTTCGACTGACAATTGGCAGAGACTAATGTTGAACCGTCCAGCCACGAAAAAAGTCTCAAAGATATGTGCTCTAGTACCTAATGAAGTTGCCGTTCCCGGAAAGAACTGGTCAAACTCTATCTGACTGAATTGAATATGAAAATTTGTCCCAACTGAAATGAGTTGAATGTCGTTTTCACACAATGTTCCCATAACGAGCAGTGAGTTGACACTTGACAATAGCACTTGTTTATGAAGTGTAGTAGCATTTTATCCTCTAGTTCACATCCATGAAAAAACTTGGTAAAAAAATTATAAATGTAATGTAAGCTGTCTGTTATTGTTCCAACCTTAACATGATTAAGACTTTGTCAAGTTGTTAGGAACTTGGAATTTAATACCTTAAATCTCCTTTCCATACCATCGAAGACAACTAAGAAAAACATAAGGGAAAACACATGTAATCATTAAAGAAACATGATTACATGTGTTCTAATCAAGATTAGGCATCTATCACCAGATTGCCACGTACGTAATCCAAAATCCAGCTGTGGAAAAAAGCCATTGTCTTGTATTGATCCATGTTTTAAGAGGTAGTTTTGGTGGTAAAAGAACAGCCTAGTTCCCATAAGGGAAAGCTGTCAAATGATGCTTCGATTATTGACTTGGCTTTTGTTGTCTCTGAGTGTGTCCAAGAATTTGGATCAGGAGGTTCTTCCACTGATAGTATCTTTTCTTGGTTCTATAGCTGTTCCAAAATGGCTGCAAGGAAAAAGAGTGCAGAGTGTAGTACAAGTGAAATGCTTTATGTTAACTGATGTATTTTAGTTGGAACAGCTGGAGATGCTTTCAACGAAAAACATCTCGTCACTAAAAATATAAACCTCATCCACTATCCGAACTTAGAGCATGAAGGGATAATCCTTTTCAAATTTTTACATCAGGGAGCAACCATGCTCATCATCCCTGATGCTGTTTTTGTATTCGGAATTATTGTCATTGCGTTTTCTCTGTATACTCTTGCAGCAATAACATGCATTCGATGTCTTGATCTCATTCTTGCAAGATCAGCCACCCCCGCAGATGATAAGATATCTAGGGCAGTTTGCATCAGATCATATTTAGTCATCAAATTGAATTTTAAGAAAGAAATTGGCCAGCCCGAGTGTGTTATATGTTTGTCAAGCTTTGAGGAAGAGGAATATGTGAAGAAGCTTCCTTGTTGCAGGCATGTCTATCATTGTAATTGTATTGGTAGGTGGCTCCATTATAATCCCAACTGTCCAATCTGTCGCTCACCTGTCCAACCACTCGAGTCGCAAAATGGTGCCTTGACTTCAGAAAAGAACATCATTACGGACCTCCAAGAAATTTACATCTCATCTTGACTTTCCCAGTGGAAAATTCCAATAACAATAGATAGCTATTCCTCTGCAATTTTTTGTTTCGACTAGGTTACATATTCTTTCATGTCTACATTGTGTAATAATTCAACCACGACCTCTTATTCTTTTCCACTCAAAAGTGAAACCTGTTACTGGTCCCCCTCTACACTGAAAAGTGTTAGTCAACCCTCCATATTTGGAAAAACAAAATCTTTGAGTGATTATTTGTTTGGTGTGTTTGTCAAGTTGTTTGAATTTAATTTTTATCTTCTTCTTTCCTTTGCTTTACAAAGGGAGAGAGGGAGGAGCAGATGGTGTAGAAGAGCATCGTATAATTTACTAAAGCAAGAGTGAGAGATTTGAAGAGAGAAAACACTAATGAGTGAGATAGAGTTTTAAACAGTCTTCATTAAATCCTCGATTGGATGGTCGTTTGTGTTCTGATCAAGCCCATACTTTGAAGGCTTACTCTACAATGATAGTAGTTCATATCCAACGGTCAGAATCGTAATTAGAGTTCTGATTTTCAGAAACTTCGTGGTCAAAGTTGGGTTGACTTTTGGAATTCTGAAATTCCAACATTGAACAGTTTTGATGAAGCTCGTAATCGGATAGTAAAACGTGGTTCAATTGGGCTGAAACTTTGACAGCTGGTAGAGGACACGTTGATCTTCATATCAAATGGTGGGTTTGTTGTTTGGATATCTTTTGGGTTATCTGCTCAGGTTGTTTTGGAGAGTGACTGCGGGTGATTTTGCAACTCTCTTATTGATTTCTCTTGTTGTTGTTATTGATATTGCTGTCGAGAATTGTTGTATTCTTGAGATGTTATTGTTGCTAACTCTAGTGAGATACTAGAGAGAACTTGTTGTTGCACCTATTATTTGTCGATAGTGGAGATTTTGCCTAGACTTCGATCCTGTAGTTTTTACTCCTTATATCGAGAAGGTTTTCATGTAAATCGTAGTGTTGATTTTTTTTAGGTGCTGCATTACATTATTTTATTGCCTAATTATTTCCTAAAAGTTTACACAAATAGGGAAAATTAATTTATATCTAGGGTCAAACATAATACATTGTTATTGTATCGACTAATTGGTGGGTCATTTCCGCTGCATCTATCCATTTTTCTCCGATCAGATTGGTATCAGAGCTCCCAGTTCTGGGTGCACTTATTACCTTGTGGTAAACATGGAAGGTAATACAGGCAGGATGGTAAGTTTGAATGGCTCCAATTATTGTGTTTGGAGTGGTAAAATGAAGGATATACTCTTTATCAAAGGTTGTTATGATCCTGTCTTTGCCACTAAAAAGATGGAAGGTAAAAGTGATGATGAATGGAATTTGCTCCATCAGCAAGTATGTGATATTATTAGATAATGGGTAGATGGCAATGTTTATAACCTCATTGTTAATGAAACTCATGCACGCACATTGTGGATAAAGCTAGAAGAATTATATACTAGCATGTCAGGGAATAATAAAATGTACCTGATAAAACAACTAATGTATTTGAGATACCATGATGGTATGTTGGCCCCCAAAATTTTCTTGAAGAATTAAGCATGATTTAAATGAATTATGAGGTTTGATGGATTAATTTTTGGAGCTCATTATTATTGTTAAGGTTAGGAGGATTTTTATGACATAGGTTAATTGAAGTTAAGTGTAAATGTTGTATGAATGAGAAAGCATGATGAGCATCATTATGTATTTTGTTCTAAGCTTTGATATGCATGATGTTATGTTAGCAAAGTTTGTTCAATCTCCTTGAAATTGCAGTGACATGAAGGATTGAGGCTTCTTTTGTGTTTGAGTATGTTTAGCTTGTTATTAGGTTTGAATACATGTGATTGTTGATTCTTGGATGACGGATTTATGATTTTGTAACTCTCGTTGCGACGAGGCTAGTGGTCACCGTGGCGAACTTCCACTGGTTCGCCGCGACGTACAGATGTGACGTCGCGACGAGTGCCCTATTTTTGCGACTTTGTCGCGGCGAGGAAGGGCATTTTGGGCAAGTCACATAAGGTTAAAAGATATAAGGCAAAATGGAAGGGCAAAGTGGTCATTGCTCATTAATAAAGGGTAAATTAAAAGAAGAAAAAGGAAATGAAGAGAAGAAGAGAAGTATCGAAGAAAAGATCAAGTGATCAAGAGTTTAAGGATGTTACTACAAATTTTGCATATCTTGGAATTTAAGTTATTTCTATAAAATACAAGGATTAGTCACATTTCAAGGATTATTAGTTCATGTA